>OX402048.1:15707676-16307676 GCA_947859365.1 Archips crataeganus | reverse complement strand
AGATTAAGTATAGACTTCTGAAGTCATATTATCTATGTTCTTATATATTTGTTCGCGACCATGTAAAAACCAGATAAAAGTACAGGAGTAGGAAAACCTTTTTTCTCAAACATCCAAGGAAATGTGGTCCTTATAGTCGTGACAATAGAACACGAAGTATGCCATTGTATAGCAGTTGAGGAAGATTCGTTCTAATTTCAAATTAGACGACAATAATGGAATTTCATACTGTCATGATTCTTATCTTTTTTAATACTAGCAACACTAGATCAGTTGTAATTGGTTATTTCGAATCATCCAATCGGAGCCAAGATCGTAAGCCAATGGGATTCGACCACCTGTCTAAGAGGGAATTCGCGGGAAAGAACCTCGGCGCTAGCAAAGACTGGTTAATCGAGCGCTGACCGTTGAGCCATAAGGTTCTGGGTAATACTTTTCTGGAATCACGTTGTTGGTGCTAAATTATTACAATATTCCGAAATACTGTAAAAGTGTACTTATTTGGTGAAGCTGATTAAATCTATTAAAAGTTTAAAGAGTTTGATTTATAAAAATACAAACATTGCTGGCCAAGGCCAGCAAAGAGATTGTCTTTTGTTTTAGTGGGTCGTATTTTCTTTTATTGACTATCAATGACATACTGCCAATTAAGAAAAAATTAGTTTGTGAATTTACTTTTTAATATCTTACTTGGCTAGATTTAATAAAATAAATAAGGATTGGCGTTTATTGCTAACAATTTATTAAAATAACCAATTAAAGGTCGTAATTTTTTAATAAATATAAATCATCTCAAGATTTTGCGTCAAAAACATTAACTGGAACAGCTTACAAATAAATTGCTAGAAAAAAAATATTTTGGCGGGAATAAAAAAAAAACAATTTGAATTAAATATGAATATATAAGTTGAACATTCGTGTCATTTCCTTGGATTTATTTGAGAAAAGCACTATACAAGCCTTGGCCACGAACAGGGATTGCCGGCCTCGTATCTCTAGATGGCCTCGTTAACACTCGGCCATCTATTACTACTCGGCCGGCAATCCCCTATTTCGCGGCCGCTGCAGTAATGTACTATTATACAATACCAGTTGTTGCCCGCGACTCCGTCCGCGAAGAAAAGGGGTATAAAAAATAGCCTACGACTTATTCTCAGAACTACTGAATACAGAAAAAAGTTTCCTATTAATCGGTCAAGCCGTTTCGGAGGAGTTCGATAACAAACACCGTGACACGAGATTTTTATATATAAGACTAACTGTTGCCCGCGACTCCGTCGGCAAAGAATAGGGGTAGGTATGCAAAAAATAGCCTACGACCTATTCTCAGACCTACCGAATATGGAGGAAAAAGTTTTATAAAAATCGATCAAGCCATTTCGGAGGAGTTCAATATCAAACACCGTGACACGAGATTTTTATATATTAGAAGACTAGCTGTTGCCCGCGACTCCGTCTGCCAAGAATAGGGGTAGGTATAAAAATAGCCTACGACCTATTCTCAGACCTACCGAATGTGGAGAAAAAGTTTCATAAAAATCGGTCTAGCCGTTTCGGACGAGTTCCATAACAAACACCGTGACACGAGATTCTTATATATTAGACTAGCTTTCGCCCGTGACTCCGTCCGCGAATAAAAGGAGGATAAACACACACACTCTATTTTTAGCCTTTGTACTGTCCTTTTTGTAAAAATATTTATGTGTCTTGTGTTGTTGTAAATAAATGTATTTTCTTTCTTTCTTTCTTTCTTTCTTTAAAAAATAGCCTACGACCTATTCTCAGACTTACTAAATGTAGAGAAAAAAGTTTCATAAAAATCGGTCGAGCCGTTTCGGAGGAGTTCGGTGACAAACACCTGACACGAGATTTTTATATATTAGATTAGATGACTTACAAGTAATTTTATAAACGGATTTTTTTTAAGTACACTGCAACAATGTGAACTTGTTGTACCTGCTATTATACTTCAGTAACATTTGCCCGTGACTTGGTACACACAATCGACTCATGAATTGACGGAATGTGCCTAAAGCATTGTTTAAGTAGGTAGTTTAAAACCAATTTCGAATTATTGCCTTTAAATAAGACTACATAGTTTGAGATGCCGTTTGAATGGTTTCAAAGTCTATAGGATAAAGATAGAAATAGGATAGTAGTGGGCAGGATAGGTATAGGTATTTTTGTGTTGTATATATAATTTTTATTCTCATTTTCACCATGCAATTTTTAAAATAATCTATGCACGTAAATAGAAGCATTTTTTACAAGATTTTATATAAATTTCCATATCCAGTTTGGGTCAAATCTGGGATGTCAAAATTAACCCACTTTCTGAAATTAAATTAACTAGAAATTTGGTATACTTCCATAATGCAGGTTTGATGATAATATTGATAATGCAAGTGGGTTAATCAATTTTTTCTTGCCACCCGTTGCTATGATTACACAAATTTCGCCTCCTGGACAACCTAAGCATTTTTCTATGAAACAGTATGAAGATGTCACTTGGACAACCAGGGACAGAGTAAACAACAAAAAAAAATTGATACATTCAAGTTCAGTAAAATAAAAAGTAAAATCACCTGAACGCTTCTTAACGAATATTATTTTAAAATTTATGCAACAATGTTAACTTATTCCATTAATTTATTACACTTAATCCCATTATGTTTTTATTCTCACTTTCATCAACCTTATATTTCTTAATCTTCTTCTTCTAATATATAAAAATCTCGTGTCACGGTGTTTGTTATCGAACTCCTCCGAAACGGATTGACCGATTTTTGTGAACCCTTTTTCTCTGTATTCGGTAGGTCTGAGAATAGGTCGTAGGCTATTCTTTATGCCTACCCCTATTCTTCGCGGACGGAGTCGCGGGCAACTGCTAGTCTAATATATAAAAATCTCGTATCACGGTGTTTGTTATCGAACTCCTCTGAAACGGCTTGACCGATTTTTATTAAACTTTTTTGTCTGCACTTGGTAGGTCTGAGAATAGGTCGTAGGCTATTTTTTATACCCCTAGGTGATATATGGCAAAACAACGTTTGCGGGGTCAGCTAGTGTATCTATAACATCCCTTACACCTGGCACAACGGGTCAACACGACGGTCAACGACCTCAAGTTGTAACCGATGCACTGCGCGCTTTGCCTATTCATTCGTGCAACAAAAACGTGTCATCTAATAACTGTGCCAGTGATCTGTATGCGATGATCGTGTCGCCGCCGACAGATGGCGCTGAGCGGCGCACGCGCCGTTTGTGCGCCGTCCTTGTGCACTTACAAATGGCTGGTATTGTGTGGAAAAGGCTCTATTTAAGTCGTCTCCGAAAGCTGTAACTAAAAAGGATTTTTGAAACTATTGCATCCGGGTAACGTCATTTGAACTGTGTTGGGTTGGGTGAAGCAAAAAATATTTAAGTTTTTTTTAAGAGTTCAGAGCAACGAAGAATAAAACTGGTACTTACTTAATTGCTATGTAACGATTGTTATATTCATTAACTAAACACTATGAGATTTTGTGGCTTGAAATAAATCATCATCATCATTCCAGCTTATAATTATATGTCCCACTACTGTACGGCACAGGACTCCTCCTCAGTGCAGAGGGCTTTGGCCGTAGTACCCACGCAGGCCCAGTGCAGTTTAGTAACTTCACACACACTATTGAATGTCTTCGAAGCTGTGTGCAGGATTCCTCGCGATATTAAGAAAAGTTCATGGTAAATTTGAGAAAGTTGTGGTAGCCTAGTGATTTAACCTGTGGCCGCTCAAACAGAGGTTCGAAACCTGGCTCGCACCTCTGAGCTTTCCGTCATTTAAATATGTGCAAAATTACATTTGAAATGTACCATGAGCTTGTCAAACTCAATTTAATAACTACTGGCACGAAATTCAATTAAGGTGAATTTATGTTCACGTTCGATGATCAAATATTCATAAAAATATGCGCTGCATAGTTTATTAGCCCGCTAGAAACCCAGCGATGTGGCACAAACGCTGGGCTGCGGACGCAAACACTGCTCGTTTTGTTACACGGAATTAAAAACAAACTGCACTCATTTAGCATCCACGGGATTCAAAAGTGGGTTTATCATTATCACCACCATCAACATCATCATCACCTTCGGCCTATGTACGAAAGATTTATTTATTTATTTATTTATTTATTTATTATGGTTTGGCAACAGGTAAAATACTATAAAACTTGCACTACAACATGTTAATAAAAAATGGAAGAGTATTCACCCAATTACAGGCAAACACAGCATGCATTAAACATAAACATACGCATGTCGCCAAAGACAAATTACTACAAAACAACACTTACGACATGAGCTATTAACCATAAAAATATGAAGAGACAATATAATATATAAAAAAACCTAAGTGAGAACAAAAGCGGTCCTACAACAGAACTATAACTACCTACTACAACCAGAAGCAGCGGCAAATAATATTGAACTAAATCGTGACCCAAGTAACCTGCTACAGTATTGAAAGCGTAAGACAATTAAATTACAATAACAACTACTGGGTCTCAAGATTCTGGGTCAAAATTTGTGGTTTAGAGGCAATACCGACCCTCGGACTGACGGCCGGATAGTAGGTAGAGAACCTGACTACGAAGCTTTAGGTCCCGGGTTAGATTTCTGGTCGGGGCAGATATTTTTGAAAAATACGAATGTTTGTGCTCGAGTCTTGGATGTTTATTATGTATTTATCTATATAAGTGTTTATATCCGTTGTCTATTACCCATGGTACAAGCTTTGCTGAGTTTGGGACTAGGTCCCCCGCTCCCCTATTCCCTCTCCTTTTTTAAAGGCCGGAACAGATCAGTGACTCATTGATTTGTTGATATTTTTGCACGGTGTTGATCATTTTCCATCAGATGACCAGTTTGCTCGTTTTGCCTTCTCATAATAAAATAAATAAAAAAAAGTTAAATTGTGTAAATTGTCCCATGATTTATTTATTTTTGACGTGAGTACGTCTAATAAATCGATGAACGCCGGCTGCACGCACGAAAAAGGATGACTCAGTGTAACGTACATAACGCATTGTCCCGATACGCGTCCCGTTACTCTCGAGCCGATGAATGATCGGAGCGAGAGCGCAGCACAAGTGAGCGAAAGGCACAATCGGCAAAAGTATGCAATAATTTAATCAATGTTTTGTTATGACGTTGTCACATTAATTATCGTCCGTAAACCGACTTTACAGAGAACCGGTTTTTTATTTTATTTAATAGGTTAAACTAAAAGGCTAGAAAAATAGTACTTATATTCTAACTTAATTTACTTTATTATTAGTATTATTACTAGTTACGAAGGTGTATGCGCGACGCAAGTGCTTCCACTCAAGAGACATCCGAATTTATTTAAATCGGTGTAGAGCGAATAAATGCTATTCCGGATGATGATGATGAAAAAGCCATAGTGGCCTAGTGGTTTGACCTATTGTCTCGCAAGCAGAGGGTCGAGGGTTCGAATCCGGGCTTGCACCTCAGAGTTTTTTAGAATTTATGTGCGAAATTATATTTTACCATGAGCTTTACGGTGAAGAAAAACATCGTTAGAAAACCTGCACAAACCTGAGAAGATATGTTGGTTGTCGGGCCCGGATTTTAATCACGTGGCCCAAGCCCTTTCATTCTGAGAGGAGACCTGTGCCCTGTAGTGGGACGTATATTTAGACTGAGATGGTGATGGATGATAATAATAATAATAATACTTTATTGACCAAACAGGGATGAACATAATTTTATGAAGTCTCTGACTACTGAACTAGGTAAGTATAAACCTGTATCTCAGTTGTTAGAAACGATGATAATAAGTACTTAGTTTATCCTATACAGGGTTATTTTTAATTCACTAGCATCCTTTTAACCCTAAACTCCTACCACTTAAACAAATGTTTTTTGTTTTACGGCTTTTGTTATGACTTAATGTTTTTGGTGTAATAACGTTTTGAAAATTGGAGATTACCTCTTATTTTTACGATACTCTGTGTATTTGTATGGGAAAAAAAGTGCTTCATTTTAAAAAGTCGTAAAAGAAAAAACATTTGTTTGAGTGATAGGAATTCAGGGTTAAGAGGATGTCAGTAAATTACAAATAACCCTGTAGAGTACCAGAACTACAATGTTGTTAAATAGAAAGTCACGCGTTAATAATCTGCAACGATTCGTCATCCTCTATAGCGCTGTTGCATGTAATTAAATCCCAAAACACGAAAACTGCAAATAACACCTTTCATAGATCTTTTATCAATCGGATTAATTCTGTTAAACAAACGGCGAGAGGCAAATGCGGGCAGGTACAGTTAGATAAGGGTTCCGGAAATTGCCTTAGCCGTGGCGACTCCAGGAATCGAGTGGCCATTGCCAGTGGCACAGGCAAGTGGGTGATGGATCGCCTGATCGCATGACCAAGTAATTGTTACTTCAGCTTCGTTGGCACCGGTCGCGTGCGTTCGCCTTTCTTTGAACCTAGCTGTGTATAGCCAGCCTGTCAGTGCCGTTTGGTGGGCAGCGGATTCGGCTAAATTATTTTGTCCGCTGCGTGATTAGTCGGAATTTTTCGTTGTTAATTACGCGGTTCAAACTAAATTTAGAATTGCATTGTGACTCAGTTTCTATAAATAGCCTTTTTTATAATTTAATAACAATTATGGTACCATTAAAAGCCGTAGCAACTACACGGCCTAGTGGTTTAACCTATGGCCCCTCAAGCAGAGGGTTCGAGTTCGGGCTCGTATTTCTGAGTTTTTCGGAATTAGTGTGCCAAAATTAAGTTTGAAATTTACCATGAGTTTTACGTAAAGGAAAACATTGTGAAGAAATCTGCACATATCTAAAAAGAAATGTGTGAAGAAAAGTATGTGAAGTTCCCAATCCGTACTGGGCACTGGGTGAGCATTCTTAGCAGCAGCAGACCTATCCCCTGGAGTGAGACGTATGGGGATGATGACGTTGACACCAATTATTTAACATAGTCCCATACTAGGCAAAGCTGGTTTTATGGGGACTAGCAAAAGCTGAACATACTTTGTAAATAATACAAACGTAAATACATATTAAGCATCAAAGGTTCGGGAACAAATATAGGTACACAGTATCTGACTCGATCTGGAATCCAACCCGTTACCTTTGTAGCCAAGGCTATCCAGCCGTCCATCTTGTTTTAAATCTTTCTTTAATTGATTTTGATAAGAAATAGCATTATAAAAAGCATTGGCACCTATTGAATTTATTATCCGCATAAATCGTTTCCGATCTTCCTTTATCAATCGCACAGCTAAGGAGTGGAAATCCCAACGTGCGACTTTGTTCCTTGAACACTTAAATCTGGCCGTTTTCAAGTCTAGGGTGAATGTGCATTTACTAGGCAAGCGTACTCCATCGTAGGCCTCATCTTCGCTATCCATCAGGCGTGATTGTGGTCAAACACACATCTCTCAGATTTCTTCGTCAAAAAGTCAATCAGTTTTATCAACCTTTTCTCTCGCTATTTTACTACTAAATATAAACTGTACCTACTATAACTTGAGCGTGATCCAACTTAGTAAATAATAAAACTGTTACTTAGTATGTTGCATCGCTTTGTAACTTTATTCGTCAATCTTGTTCAACTTTTAAAGCTCGTAGGTTCCTTCTTTGTTACCATCTAATTTATTTATGGTATACTTACCCAATGTACGCTATTGCTACCTATTACATTTAAATTAGCTTCTACTTCTTACTTCTTTATTAAGCGCAACCAGTAGGAATTAAGAAATATATTAAATAATGAAATAAGAAAGTTATAAATAATAGTTGCAAATAATAAATATTTGTAACAAAACTTACTATCTTTTATATTCACACGAACGGAGCGGTATAGGACGTGGATGTAAAAATTGAATAAGTATTGAGTTTAGTTTATCAATGCTAACCTAACAAAGCACGTACGAGCAAACATAATCTGTGTGATGTTGTGTAACATTACAATAATTTTAAGTCAGTACGTGAACATCGTGTTGGTCACCAACTACTCACTCCAGTTTCAAACAAACAGTAAGTTTTAGTAAAAAAAAAAATATAACAAGATTTTTTTTGCTGTCTGTACATTTTTGTACGATGTTGAGGAGGTGGATAGCCCTTCACACAAAATAGAAACATTGTTTTATTGTATTTATTTAGGTATAGGTATTAATTATTGCATTTATGGTTTTTCTTCTTATTTTTATTTTATTGAATTGAATTATAAATTATTTGAATTATCTGATCTTAATCTTAATTTTTATCAAATGTGACATTTAAATTGTATGGATCTTTGATCTGAAATAGATATGTTTTATTTACATCCAAACTATAGTATACTTAACTGTTATAGGTTTCAAGTCTACAGAAACGATTCTGGCCGGATCATGTCCTCGGACTTATGTATGCCAAATATCAGTTCAATTGGATACCATGAAGAGACCAAAAAATAAATGGCTTGCAAATTTTTTAATTGCAACTTTGTAACTAACTTAGGTACAAACTTTTACATACAAATAAAGGCTTGTATAAACAAGCCAAGACAAAGTGGTCTCATATTAATTTTCCTATCGCACAACATCCAATAAAGAAACCTGAATTATATCCCAGCCTTCTTAAGCCGTTAAATCCTGCTCAGTGTGCATAATTCTTAATACATAATAGCCTTTTGATATACTGCGACACCATATTTCCAGCAAAATTTATAGCAAGTTTTCAACATGCGACCGGCGGGCCATTTAATTATTTTCTCTTGTTTACAGGAGATTAAGATTGTGCTTTAGTTATAATATAAGCATACAAGTAATGGGATTTTTAGTTAGCACGCGAATGGGTAGGCGATTATTTAGTAGGTGTTCTAATACAAATACAGACTAGAAAATCAAATATATAAAAATCTCGTGTCACGGTGTTTGTTACCGAACTGCTCCGAAACGGCTCGACCGATGTGTATGAAACTTTTTCTCCGTATTCGGTAGATCTGAGAATAGGTCGTAGGCTATTTCCCCCCCCCCCCCATTCTTCGCTGACGGAGTCGCGGGCAACAGCTAGTATTCGTATAATTTCCTTATTGAGCACGATAAACACCAACGTCACAGCAGACCGTTATTCCTTTACAATCGAATCCAAGACACCAGTTAAAGTCTTTTAACCTTTTCGACGCCAACGACGCATATATCCGCATCGCAGGTTCAACGCCAACGACGGATATATGACGGCGAGCAGAGCGAAATCTACCTACGTGCATTTCTGTAGGGTTCAAGTTCGGGTTTGACATTCCGATGTTATGGCGTATGAGTGAGTGTATTTGACAGCATTGAAAAGGTTAATCAGAAAAGTCAATTACTTAAATCCCTTGAATAAAATAAATTGCAGCCTTATTAACGATTCCGATAACGTTTGTGTTGTGGTTATAAATATCATCATCATCCCAGCCTAGACACGTCCTAATACACAAAGGCCTCTTCCCAGAATGACAGGGCTTGGGCCGTAGTTTACGCGGATCTCGCGTAGCTCCACCCACTGCGTATTGGGAACTTCATACACACCTTTAAATTTAGTAAAGCTCATGGTAAGTTTCAAATGTAACTTTGCACATAAATTTTGAAAACCTGAGATGTCCGCACCCAGACTAGAGCCCACGACTCTCTGCTTGCGAGGCCAAAGATAGATCACGACGTGATTAGGTATACAGAAGCTTCGAAAAAAAATATTAAAATTTAGTGTAATATCTCTTATGGATCGCATTAACACAGATCGTAACCTTCGAACTGAATATGAACTGAACACCCATAAAGTACTTCACCGAACAAATATCATTAATATCTGGAAGCTAAACAGAAACGAGCTTAAAGCAGTCACTTGAAAGCTCCATTAAACAGAGCCATCACGAGTTTTATGCGTTTCCGAAGCTAAACGTTATGACATCGCGACGAAGTTTCACTCCACTTCGGCCCTTCGTGTGGAATCATACGGCACCTGGTTCGCGAAAAACCGCGGCACCTCGTAAAATTACTTTAAACAACATGTAATTTACACTTGTAAACCTGCATCATTGCAGCCGTAGGACGTGTACTGCTGGACATAGGGCTCCCTCATTGAAACCCAATCATTACGGTTGGAAGCGGCTTGCGTCCACCTTGAACCTGCGGCCTTTACCAAATCGACATTTCCTTCCCTCTTCTTTCTCTTCTCGTTCGTTCTGTTCGCTTCTGTTCGTTTTCGTTTTTTTATGTGCTGTTGTCGCAGCACCTTTCGTACTTTAAATTATGAAATTTGATAAAAGATATTAGACTCCCACTAGAGCTTAAATATACTCGTACTATTCAAAATCGGGTCACTACAAGACCATGACTATATGATTTCTTATTGGCATATGCCTGCGGTTTCATGCCTGAGGATCAAATGCGTGTGCATGTCACGCACGTCACGCTCACGCACCAGTTGTAATAAATTAAACTGTAAGAAAGATGACGCACTAGATGCGCCGGCGATAAGTTTAGCTACGATAATAATTTAATTTAACCAAATTTAATGGTGTTTTGAAATTGTATTTTGAATTAAATCTAAATTAGTGTTATTTATGTTGTAATGTTATTTTTGTTGTTTTTATGTTTGTGTTGTTTTACCGGAAGACGCAGTGTAGGTATGTAGGCCTCCAACAAGATGGAGCGACGACCTGGTTGGGTTAGGTTAGGTTAGGTTAGGCTGGATTGCGTTGGATGCGGATGGCACCGGACCGATCTGTTTGGCGAGCCTTAGGTGAGGCCTATGTTCAGCTTCAGCAGTGGACGTGGAATGTTATTAATGGGTCATTTTATGCCTAAAAAAATAAAGAATATTCTAAGTATTATTGAAAGTAAGTTAAAATGTTTGACCATGATGTTGTAAGCTTTTGACTTGGTTCAAGCCTAAAAAAAATCAACATTGATATTAACGAGCAGTTGTCGCGTCCCGTTCGGCCCGCGCCGTCACGTAAATCCCCATCCCTTACCATTGAACTTCGGTAATCGAAAACAATAACAAACGCAAACGACTTCGGAACATTCATTGAAAAGGAAAGTTTCACCCATATCGGCGGAGGTGGCAGGTGCTTACACGGGCCGTGGAATGGTAACGGTATTGTGTAAACTGTTTCTTATAAGATAATACAATTCCTGTATTGAATGGACTGTAATTTCCTAATGTTGCGTTTGTTCCGAATTTTCAAAAGGATTCAAACTGAGCATTACACCAAATACTACTATGTATACTGCGGTCTATAAAATTAAACCGAGATTTTTTGCAACAATCGACCTATAGGTACCTACTTGATAAAACCAACCAATTGATTATTTGAATTTCACTTAAGATTCGTCAATATTAAATCACTTATATACTTAATCCAAATTTTCTAATAATTATCAAATAGGTTGTAAGGATAATGTATGCATTTGTACACATTAAAAATAAAAACCAAATTCAAGATTGTACAAATTGACTGTGACGAAAGAGCAATACAGAATCTGTCAATGATTGCAGCAAGAGTTCCACTCATATCAGAATAAAAAGCACTTTGTTCATAACAGATGAGCGTCTTGCGCGTTATCGTACAAAACGTTGAATATTATAAAATGTCGCAATAAAGTAAATAAGGAGACAAATGTACGTACTCAGGGATACTACTCCACGTGCACTTAAATTTAGAGCTTGAGGTCGTAAAGTGAAGGTTGTTTGTTGTTTGCACGCTGTGAACACATAAGGCTCGAGCGGTGCTCGTGAGAAATATTATGAAAACAAATTCGCGTTGAGCACGTTCGCTGTGCAAGTAATAAATAAGAGAGCAAAAGTAGGTACTGGAGTGAGGAAGCGAGCCGCAAAATGGCATTGTTTGAAATTACATTACGGAGTTAGCCAGCGGAATGGCGTTCATCTATTACGGACTTGCAGCGAGCTGGATTAGACGGTGCTAGGATTTATATGACCACATATCTAATAACGGTTATATTTCAACATTTTTCTCGTTTACAATGGCTCTGTGGGAACTTGTGAATTGTCCTGCTAGTGGATAAGAAGCGTTGAGTAACAGCAGCATCGACGAAGCTTACTCGTTTTATTGTCGTTTTAGAACTACTTGCATTTCTATTGTGCTTACTTTGATATATTATTCGAAAACCTAAGCTTATTTTGTATCAGTGTAAGAGGGTACTTATATTATTATAATGCCCGATTTTTTTAAACTAGACTTATACAATTGCAAGCAAAATCTACATTTGTACTTATCGATAGAATAGTCAGCACACTAATAAACATTTTTTATAATGCTTTAATTTTGATTTTAATCTCTAAGAATCCAAAATAGGTACTTAATTATTCATAATCATCAATATTTTCATCGGCGCGTAACAGTTATTGGTGTACATGCCTCTCTTAAAATACGCTATTTTTACAGCTTCTACCTTTCACATTCAATTTCGCAAATCGTCACTCCAGTGGTGCGTTCTACACAACCTTTGCGGAGTCGTAATCGCCACTCAAAAACTCGATTACCCCCAGCGATCATCGGTTCTTCAACTGATAAGTATAGCCGTCGCACTACTATCTTAGCCCAATCATTCATGCAGATAGCAAGGTGGAAGGAAGGAATGGAAGGAGATACGGAGCACTAAAAAACTAGGACTACTTCTTGTAACTTTTTAAGGAACCCGTTGTGCAGCAATTTTGCTTTTCAAATCTCTTTGTTCGTTGTAAAACATGTAGTAAGTATAGCACTCGTAGTTCATCTTTAACCTTTTACCCCACGCCGGATATATCCGTTAGCTTGTTACACACAGTTGAGAAGAGAGGCGACCTTCACTTGTTTACGCAAGATTAAAATTAGCTTAAGTTGCTCCATGACGAGCTTGGCGTTAGAAAGGTTAATTACTTCGTAAATTTCTAACACAATAACTTTATTATGCGTGTTATCAGTAGCTAAATGGAGATTGAATCCCTAGTAGTGACTTAATTCCACCTGGTTTAAGGTTACTATGTAGTTCATATAGGTACAAATGTCTAAATATACAATGGTTAAACCTTTGATTATTTATACACTAGATAGAGTGTCTGTACTAAACACTGCGATACAAAACGTCCCGACTTTCTTGCTTGTGTGCGTGACGACCATTTTGACAACTTCATCTTACGCTCGCGTTACGTCATTCCAGCTGTCACTGTGTGCGTGCAAAATGATACCAGTTAATGTCACATTCCCCAAAATGTGGGAAAAAATATCAGATTTTTAACTGGTGAAAAGAAGTACAGCTAATTAAAAGAAATTTATAACGTTTCTAAGCTCAATAGACGCCAGGAAAATTTATGGTTCAGATTGATGCGTAAACTTTTTAATACAATTTTGTCTGAATGAAACAAAATAAAATTATGGACTAAAAACTGGTATCACCAATAAAAAATGTGATGTAATACTAACCTAAAAAAATAGATCTTTTCTTACGAAACATTACGAATTCTGAATTCTCTTACTGATGAAAAATAATTCTGTTGGTGGTTTTTAACCTCCCTCTGTAACTTTTGCATACTTCTTATGACAGATTTCGTCACGCTGTCACAATGCAGACTGAGGGGCGGAAAATGTCATATAAGCCAACAATTGGCTTATATTTTTCGGGACGTTTTCATGTCGCCTAAGCTCTATCTAGAGTATAAATAATCAGAGGGTTCAACATGTCCTCATTATAAAAATGTACAACGATCAAAAATTATGCAAATGTTAACATGTTATAATGAACAAAAGACAAAACAATTATATGCAACAAAAACCTAACAGCCTAATTGTATCACAAAAAAACGAACAGAAGATAAGTAATCAAGATTCCAAGATACTCAATGGATTAGAAAATGCCTTTGTCAAATTGTACAAAAGTCAAAAATCTATGTATGTAAGGACAAACGACAAAGTATGACAGATCCATACATTTCAACACAGTCTAAAAATGTAACCTTATTTTTATTTCAAAACTTGTAATGTTTCATTGTTTCTGCATTTGTTAAGGTCAAATCTTGCAAGTTAAATTTCACCTACCTCTGTCTTGTGATCGATTTACTTGAAATTTGGTGCGGCTATCTAAAAGTCTCAATCAGAGGGTCATGTTTACGAGCCCGGACTCGTTCTTCTTAGTTTTGCGGAATTATGTGCAAAATTACATTTGAAATTTACTACGAGCTTTACGGTGAAGAAAAACATCTTGAGGATTCCTGCACAGACCAGTGAGTAATTCGATGGTGCGTGAGAAGTTCCCGATCCGCACTGGTTCCGCGTGGGAACTACGACTCAAGAACTCTCATTCTGAGAGGAGGCGTACGCCCTGCAGTGGGACGTATATAGGCTGGAATGATGATATAGTAATGTTAACAATGCACTCGCATCCACCTAGTAGGTAAGTATTTATATTTTTTGTCCTTTCCCACACTGGCTACAAATATGTGACTATTTGCAATAATAAACATTTGCTTTTTATTGCAAGCTTTTTGCTGAATGTACTCTTGATATATTTACTGAGTCTTTGAGCTCGTTGAATGTACAGCTACAGTGCCGATGCTCAGGCCTCCTCTCAGAATGAGAGGGTTTAAGGAATTTGACACGTACACCGTTTGCTTTGCGAGTTTGATATGTTAGGAGGTAATGCAGTTTCCTCACTATGTTTTCCATAGCAAAAATTACATAGCAGATTTCAAATGTAATAAAAACGCAGAGGTACGAGCTTGGACACGAACCCACTATCTGTTTGAGAAGTTATAGGTCAAATCACTTGGTTACCATGGTTTTTAATTACTTTTGTCAAGTATACAGAATAAGTGTACTAGCAGCAGAGCTGTTGTGTAGCAGTGATAATAATTGCAGGCATTTGAGCATGTATGAAGTGCGGGTGCGGCTGTTGAAGAAATGTAATCCTTTCAGCTGTCGGTAAAAACGTAAATATATTTGAAACAATCTTTAGTTCGAATAAAAACAATATTGAATGCTGAAATTCAATCATAGAATATCTGCAATGGTATTTCTATTTGTATTTCGATATGCATTTAGATAGCAGTATTTTATTTTTGTGCGCTGAAATTGTTTTACTGTCATGTGACATATTTTTCGGAAATTAATGGCGCTGCAACTAGGGAAAATATATTTTACTGTAGTTTTTTTTGTTATATTCAGCTAGGGGCATGTTTAGGCACTTTAACCTACCCATAAAGTTGGAAAAACTGATATTAAAACAATCAATCAAAGAATATATATATTTTTTTCTATATAATAGTAAAAAACTCGATTAAAAGCCTGAAATCTCAAATCTCCTTTCTGCATGTTTTTGATTTTCCTTTACTTTTTGTTAGCAATAGCACAACTTCTTAAGCTAGCAAAATTTAAAAAAACCGGCCAAGAGCGTGTCCGACACGCCCAAGGTAGGGTTCCGTAGCCATTACGAAAAATCAAGTAATATTTTTCTAAGGATTTCGTATGTGTACGGAATCATCCAAGTTTAGGTATGTTTTATACCTTAGGCTACTATTTACTCTTAAACTACAAATAATTTCCAAGCAATCTTAGCCGCTATAATTTTTGTAGTAAATTTGATATATTTACTACCCTTCTGATTTTTTTCAAATTTTTCCACCCAACAGTTTAGATTTTAGAGGGGGGGGACGGCCGATTTTAATGAAAATTTTCACTTTAAAGTTGAATATTTCGCAAACAGATCACTGAATAGAAAAATCATGTTAGCAACTCCGCAATGATTTTAAAAGACCTATCCAACGATACCCCACACTATAGGGTTAACCGAGAAAAAAAAAATCACCCCCACTTTACGTCTATGGGAGGTACCCTAAAAATTTTTTTTTACTTTTTTTTATTCAATCACTTTGTCGGCGTGACTGATATATATATTCATGCCAAATTACAGCTTTCTAGTACTAACAGTCTCTGAGCTTAGCTGCGGACAGACAGACAGACAGACAGACAGACGGACAGACATGGCGAAACTATAAGGGTTCCTTAGTTGACTACGGAACCCTAAAAAGGAGGTCAAAATATTCTAGGTCATCCCAGCACCTCCACCGAGTATAGTAAAACAAATAGTGTTCACACCTGATAATTTTGTTTATGGCTTTACCTTTTGTTTGGAACTAAAAATGACAGTAAGTAAAGTTTATCTCCTTAAGAAACAGTAAACGAACCAATAGGACACGATTCTAAAACATACCGCGTACTGAGTCGTTACGTTAAACGTAAACGAGACAGAAACGAAAAAATATGTTAAACAAGCAATTCACGCGAATCGGGAGCACCTGACGAGGTGCCCCGGGCTCTTATTCTTGAAATCATTCGATATTGCAAACTCATTTGATTGTTGTTTAATTTTTTTTTGTAAATAGTAAATGTATGTACTTTATGTTAAATTATGCTTGCATTATCAACCAAGGGTAAGGTAAGGTAGGTAGGTAGCTACTACCAGCAAAAAAAGCATTATATTATTTTTTTTTTTATAAAATCGTTTTAAATTTATGAATGCAGTTTTTCTTATCACCAAAATCGATGACATGGTTCGTAAGAACTGATATTTATATGTCTTATAGTTGTTACAGTCTTACCCTTACTGTCTGACCTAAATTAATCATCCTGTATAATATCCAAATGTGTCAATCCGACCGATCACTATAAATGGGTCAAATGCGACTCGTAAGATTTGATTACAGAGAAACACGGACATTGGGATAGGTGAAACTAAGTAAACAACAGCTTTGTTAAACGATCTAGAATTCTAACTTTCTATACTATTATGTTTGTATGCATAGGTGTTGGATTACCGTTCAATAAGAAGCAACTTTTGCATGTGCCGGTCAAGGATCACATAAAAATGACACTCAAAGTTTAAGATGATATTTTACATTCCTTGCATATGCATGAAATCAAATGAAAAATGAGATATCAACAATAATTCTGTACTTGAGTAGGTACTCTGATCTTATGCTCGCTTTGGTACTTAAAATTTCGGAAATCCAGGTCTGTAACTGAGACAAAAGTAAGTCGAAATTAAATTGAAACGACCCAAACGTTGAAATTATTTCAATAAATTAATGTCACGAAATAGTCAAGTTATACGTTATTTTACATATAATAATACTTTCTTCTATGTAAAGAGCATTAAATTAAAATTACCTACTCGATTCTTAAAAATAATAATGAACATTTATTTCAGTTCATTGCACCCATTGAATTGTTACTAGGTACTAATCCTTACCTCTTATAGTTAGTAATTTAAATTTAAATAAAAAAAAATAGAAACTTCATTTCATAATACCACCTACTATATAAGTGAACGAACGCATAAAGAGATAGGTAGCCATGTTATGGCTCAGTCATCTATACGCAGTAGGTACACTAATGAAAATAACACTTTTAATTTTCAAATTCAAGTTAGTATTAAACATAAAATTATATTAAAATTTCTTAGAAATTGTTTTTTACGTAAATAAGGCAGCTGCAACCAACTGGCACACCTTGCTAAACACGTATAGTGTTCGTATCGCGAGTTGTTTCAACATGTCTTAAAACTATACCTAAAACACTGAACTTTATTCTTAACACGCATTGTGCACATAAATGGCGAAAACTGCGAGCAGAAACAGTACCGCTAAAAGAAACATCGTAGTATTTCATGTCATGTCTTCAGAATAGCCGCCCTTAGGTCGTAACACGTTCATGTTACGCCGCCAAAATGTTTTCGCGAATTTTGTTCCATCATACAGGTGCTAGGGCGGATCAGCGCGAAGCATTGTTTCCGAGCAACAAACATCTACATCATGTTTATTGTATTCAATACGAGGGGCGTTCAATATAAAGTGAGAATGAGATGCAAACTCTTTTAATATTACGAAATTAAATACTGGACGGTAAAGCTAATCTATCTAGCTGATTGCTATGAAAAAAAAAAACTAACTGTCTTTTGTTTAAAAAAATATACGGTAATTTCTTTGCAATGCTATTGAGTACGTTAGCGAAAATGGAGAAAATTGAACTGCGCGCCGTTATCAAATACTTGTGTTTGAAATTTTTTTCTACGGACCAAGTCAATTTGGATTTGCGGGACACTTTAGGGTCTAATGCTCCTCCGTATTCGACAGTCGCACGTTGGTGCGCCGAATTTAGACGTGGAAGAACATCGACAATGGACAACCCCCGCTCCGGACGCCCTACTACAGCAGTAACTGAAGAAATTGTGAAAAAAGTCGAAAACTCAGTTTTGGCGGATCGTCGTGTCACGGTTCGTTTTATTGCTGAAAATGTAAAGATTTCAACGGGGAGCGTGCATAATATTTTACATGAACGCTTGGGTATGAAAAAGGTATCTGCGCGTTGGGTACCAAGAATGCTTACTGACACGCAAAAACAAACTAGACTAGAGATTTGTCAAGAAGCTTTGAACCTGATGCAGCAAGACCGGGAACTTTTTTTGGCGCGATTTATAACAATGGACGAAACATGGCTCCATCATTACGACCCAGAAACGAAACTGCAGTCTATGACAAGGAAAAGGCCATCATCTCCAACTCCGAAGAAATTCAAGGTGAGCCCATCTGCCGGTTAGGTCATGGGCTCTGTTTTTTGGGATGGTAAAGGGGTATTAATGATTGAGTATCTCGAGCATGAAGCCACTATTACGGGCACATTATACGCCAAACAAATAGCAACATTGCGCAATGAGATCCGCGAAAAACGGCGAGGTAAACTCTCGAAAGTTGTGCTGTTCCACCAGGACAATGCCCCGGCACACAAGTCCGCCGTTGCAATGGCTGCAATTCGTGATGCTGGGTTCGATATCCTTAAGCATCCTCCGTATTCACCAGATCTCGCTCCCAGTGATTACTACCTATTTCCGAGATTGAAACAATACCTGAGAGGCCAGAAATTTGAAGACGACGACGCGGTAGTCGCTGCAGTACAAGATTTTTTAAGTACTCAAGATGAGACCTTTTTTAAAAATGGAATTTTAAGTTTAGAAAAAAGATATACTAAGGGTATTATGCTAAAAGGTGACTATGTCGAAAAATAAAATGACATTTAGTAAAAGTTGTTTATAACATACTCATTCTCACTTTTTATTGAACGCCCCTAGTATAATCGTGTTTTTGAACTTCTTGTATAGTCGAACCAAGTAAGTGCCTTACCATTTTCTATGACAGTTCCTACATCAGAGGAAAACCATAAGGCTGATTGTCAGAATGACATTTAAGTGAAAGTAGCCTTTGATGTTTCATTTAAGTCATACGAGTACATCTGACATTGAACCTTTGCGTGGTAAAGGAATTTCTTGGTGGACTATACCAGTTTAGTATCCCAGCCTATATACGTCCCACTCCATGGAACAGGCTTTCTCAGAATGAGAGGGTTGAGCTGTAGTTTCCACGTGGGTACAATGTAGATTGGGAACTTCACATACACCATTGAATTTCTTCTCAGGTGTATGAAGTATTCCTCACGATGTTTCCTTCACCGTAAAGCTCATGGTAAATTAAAAATGCAATTTCGCACATAAATTCCGAAAAACTCAGAGGTGCAAGCGGTGCCCAGGGTCGTACCCACAACCCTCTGCTTGAGAGACTATAGGTCAACTCACTAGGCCACCACGGCTTCCTAAAAATAAAACATAGGCTACTCTTATTTTGGGTGCACTGTGACAGACACTAACCACAGGGAGGAGGAGATTGATATCCGTGTTCAGAGTACCCTCAGATGTACAGCTGCTCTTCACAAGGTTCTGGTGTCCAGGCTACTATGCAGGAGAACCAAGATTCGCGTCTACAAAACTGTCATTAGACCGATCCTGATGTACGGTTGCGAAGCTTGGACACTAACACTCAAAGAAGAGAATAAGCTGCTAGTGGCAGAACGGAGGATTCTGCGGAAGATTCTGGGGCCGATTCAGAGGGAGGACGGTAGCTGGAGGGTAAGAAAGAATAAGGAAGTTGAGGACCTGGTATCTGAGCCCAATGTTATAGGAGAGACCAAGGGGTCCAGACTCCGGTGGCTCGGACACGTAGAAAGGTTGGGAGAGGATCGAGCCGTGAAGAGAGCGTACTTGGGACGACCGAGTGGACGTAGGCCGGTTGGTCGTCCTAGGTACCGCTGGAGGGACGAGGTCCTGAAAGACCTTTTGGACCTCGGGGTCGAAGACTGGCAAGAGCTGGCTCAAGATCGCAAAGCGTGGCGTAATCTGTTGTTGGAAGCCAAGACCCACTTTGGGTCACTGCGCCCTGGCAGTAAGTAAGTAAGTACTCTTATTTTGATATCCCCACGGGATCGAGATAAACGAATTTAAAGTCCTGAAACCTGATCCACTAAGTCGAACACTAGAATAAAGACCGTGTAGGTATGTAATTTCTGGGAATTCAATTGGGGATTTCAATTCTTCTGTAATAATGGTGCAAAGACGAGGGTAGGAATACAGAAAACCGGTATAAAGAGAGAAAAATCACAAGGCAAACAATAGGCAGCCTTATCGCTTCGGGTGATTATTATTGAATATGCTAGAAAACTTTTTACAACCGCTAACGTAACCTATCCGCATGACACACTGTAATCTCCACACTATAGACGAATCATTCTTGAACAGCTTCCTATAAAATGAAATTCGTACCAAAATTCCGTAATATATTATCTGCTCCAACATTTTGCAGGTCATGTCCCAGATGCTAAAAATAACTTCAGAGAAATCACCTTCCTCACTGCGCTGAAATTCTACCTTTACCAATACGTAATTGAAAACGAATATCGCCTTTCATTTAGTAGGTAATGGGTTGGTCCGAACACATCAAAGGCTTTAATAACACCGCCGAGTAAAGGTCAACTATGCAGAAGGTCAAGGTGCGGTCATTGGTATTTAATTAAAAAGAGTCCAAGGGCATGTAGTAGAAGAATAAGATTAGTAACTCCACTGATAATAGACTATTTGACACCACCAATCTACCTACCTACTGTTTATAAGCTGTCAAAGCGCGTTTTCCCCTTAAATTATTCGCGACCACTGGCAGTCGCTTCTTAATAATATAAGGATTTTTTTTTGTATGTCCGCCTAAATATAGTTATACTTTACATCTGTCAAATATATGTACGTGTTTTCTTTGTCTGGCTAGTAATAGAGACGTGTTGTGTTGTGTCTTTATTATCTAAAATATAATTAAGTTTCCAATCCGCAGTGGGCCCGCGTGGGAACTACGGCCCAAGCCCTCTCATTCTGAGAGGAGGCCTGTGTCCTGTAGTGGGACGTATATAGGCTGGGATGATGATATAAAAATCTCGTGTCACGATGTTTGTTATCGAACTCCTACGAAACGGCATGACCGATTTTTATCATTTTTTTTTCTCCATACTCGGTAGGTCTGAGAATACTTAGGTCGTAGGCTATTTTATATACCCCTATTCTTCGCAGACGGAGTCGCGGGCACCAGCTAGTCTTCTAATATATAAAAATCTCGTGTCACGGTGTTTGTTATCGAACTCCAGCAAAACGGGTTGACCGATTTTTTGAAACTTTTTTGTTTGTCTATGGTAGGTCTGAGAATAGATCGTTGGCTATTTTTTATACCCCTATTCTTCGCAGATGGAGTCACTGGCAACAGCTAGTCAATAAATAAATATTTCAAAAGTAAAAGGTTGCCTGGAAGAGATCACTTTGGAACGACAAAGCCGCCAATTGATTACCTTGCAATTTTTTCCATGTGCTTGTTTTTCTATATTGTTTTCTACGTGGTGTACAATAAAGAATCATTGTATTGTATTTTGACCGATTTTTATGAAATTACTGTTATTTTTATACCCTTGTTCTTCACACACGGAGTCGCGGACAACAGCTAGACATTAAATACGATTATCTCTTACTTTTTAAAACGATTATTCAAAGTTATTTGATTTATTTATATCGGTTGTATTAAAAATGTTAACATTTTACTTTCCGAAACCTCCGGAGACCCGTCTGTCAAAAGCACGACATGTCAGACCCTGCAGGGGCCTGTCTTGTCGACTGCCCGGGGCACTTAATTAATAGTTGTTGGGATCCGGGATAAATGATAAAAGAATACAAATAAACATTTGGAACCTGCCTAGGAAAACCGGGACCGACATTTGGCGAACTTTGACCTAATTTTAAGAAGTGGTTTTAGAATATTTTTTATTATTTATCTACTTAATTATACATAAGTAGGTACATAATATCATTTAGCTTTTCCGTTGACTTTTACGCTTCTTTTGATTTCAATGCATAAACAAAGATAAATACGACGATTGTCTCTGACTAATATAATGTATGCCTGCGTATTATTATAAGATTAGGAATTGTTCATAATTATTTGTGTAAATTTAATGGTATAGCTGATATGTTTTCTTTTTAAATATTCCTAACTTATAATTTTTTCTAGTTTTAGTTCAGTTATTTATTAGTTACTTTTGGACTCGGCCATAGGGGGGTATTTGCCATAGTCGCCACGCTTGGCAGGCGGGTTGGCGACCGCAGTGGGATACCGAAAATATTAAGGACGCTGCTGCCGCGACGACCGGCCGACGACGTGAGCGACGACCTGGTGAAGGTGGCGGGAACGCATTTTATGCGGATGGCGCAGGGCCGATCTGTTTGGCGAGCCTTGGGGGAGGCCTATGTTCAGCAGTGGACGTCTTTCGGCTGAAATGATGATGATTATGAAGATTAGTTACTTTCCATTAATTTTAATTAAATTAAATGCTATTTCTATTTGTCAAGTGTGTTGGTAATCTAATATTTAAAAATCTCGTGTCACGGTGTTTGTTACCGAACTCCTCCGAAACGACTTGACCGATTTTTATGAAACTTTTTTCACTGTATTCGGTAGGTCTGAGAATAGGTCGTAGGCTATTTTTTATACCCCTATTCTTCGCGGACGGAGTCGCGGGCAACTGCTAGTTAATTTATATTTTAATAAAAAAATTACTTAGGCTACGACTGTGATATAAAAAACACTTAAGTAGAAACTATAATTCCTCTAAAGATTTATTAAAACTTCTGTCTTACGTTACGTTGTCGTTATCTATTAGAATTTTTCATCATTATCAGAGAAAATGAGCCTCACAGCAAACCTAGTTAAGTCTCGTCACAAGATAAGTATCTCGGTAATGCGGGCAATAAATAAAAAGCTGTGTCGTGATTGATATCACCCAGGGGTAATCATTCTGCAGCTAACTAGAAGAAATATACGTAGAGGATATATCACTGCTGCGGGAGGGCTGCGGTAACTAAAAATAACATTTTATGTAACGTTTTGGTATCGGTGCCTTTTGGGAACTACGTTTTAGGCCTTTAAATTTTCGTTTTGAGAAATGTTGACATAGAACTAGCGGACTGAATAGCTTCCATTTAATATTTCTTGCGTTCCCTATTTAGTGGTACAGCAGTGGGATAATTCTTTAGTTTTAGTGCAGAAAGAATATTTTAAAATTAAAATAATAACGTTACTAATAAGAATAATTTAAAGTTTTTATTTTTTAATGTTTTTATTTCTTTAGTTTAATTCATTATAATGTGCCGAATTTCTGTTTCTAGTACGAAATTATTGATAAAGCAAATTGTTTTTAAGTTAACGATACAAATGTATATTTTTATTATTTAACCGTAAATATATATTTTTTTCTGAATTATTTACACACGGCCAGAAAAAACTATAGAGTGATTAAAAAAGGACATTGTTACAAAAACTGAAACATTTAGTTTTCTTTCTTTATCTAACACTTCACTCTTAAGTGTACTTCTTTTGATGATTAACATACACCATTACTTAATTTACTTAGACAAAATGGTAGTGATTTGTACACATAGACCCTACGCTAGCGGACGCAGATTGACAACGTGTTTAGATGACGTCACATGATAAGGGACGACTTAGCATAAACCTGACAAATTAGTAGGGTAACAACCCACTTGTCAGCCACACCTGCTACCTGTGTATAATATAGGAATTAGGAATTGTTCATA
Organism: Archips crataeganus; assembly: GCA_947859365.1. NCBI lineage: Eukaryota > Metazoa > Arthropoda > Insecta > Lepidoptera > Tortricidae > Archips > Archips crataeganus. The sequence continues at coordinate 16,283,626 of OX402048.1, read as the reverse complement.
TTATTTAGGTAAACTTTATGGTATGCTGATATGTTTTCCATACAATTATTCATAGCTAAATAAATACTTTGAAATTAAACTTAATGAAATAGATACCTAAGATCGCTCATATAATTGAGGTTACAAATTCCAAAATTGCAATGCATTTTCAGGACACGTGGTTTCTGATAAAGTGAGATGACATTTGTTTAAATAATTGTGCAAACTAACAAAGTACCTTGACAATAGTACAAACATAATATCAACTCGTTGATCACGTGTTTTCATTTCGTTAATAAATATCGTGTCCAAAAAAACGTATGAAAGTTTGCAATTTAATCTAGCATTTCCAACTCGCACAAATAGTGTAAAACAAAGGTCACCATTAATTGAAAACCTGAGTTCATTCAACTCTAACTTCACCCTCGTATGGACGACATCTGGCATCCCTGAAACTGTCTACCTTAATGTGCCATTAGATGGCGCTGATGCAGGTACGACCCTTATCTGAAACGCACATATAGTTGAGAAGTTTTGTCGAAAAATTGGAAGGGACGAAGGGGTTGCAACATGTGGCTTTACGGCCGTCCGCAGACTGAGAATGAAACTGTGGGACGGAACAGAAGCGGCAGCGGTTGTAAGTAACCCTAATAATAAGTGGACTTGCAATCCTCTCCTCTTCTCCTCCTATTGGAAGTAAATAAAAATAGTAAAATATCTGACAGTAAGCAAAACTTGTGTTAGGTTCTAGGCAACGGATCATAATGATACATACAACGGATCATATGAGTGATAATAAAAGTTCTAAACTAGCTCTGTGCCAATTTTTAAAATCCGTTCCTACAATAGTTTTTGCCTATAAAACAAATACGAGTATTCATAATCACTTTCGTCTATCTATTTATTTTCACAAACTTTACCGTTTAAGACATAAGTAAAATTTGAATGTTAAATTAGTTCCTAAGTTTCAGTGATCGTGTAGTTCAATCATGCGTAAACTTCTGCAGAAATTTAGATAAAATTTCTTATAGGTATTGACACACACCATGACCTCTAGACGAAAATTGTATAGGTCCCGCGGAATCAGTTTTTCTTTATTTTTAAACAAACGGTTGTAATTATATTTTAATTTTGATGGTAAAGTCTTTGCTCGATTAATAATTAGGTATACATAAAATTTTAAACATTGGCGTGAAATTACAATACCGCTAACACTCTTAACTTGTAACATTAAAATGTCCCTTCTGGTGATCATTACGGGAAATACTAACCAAAAGTTTAGTAGGTACATTAGGCCGAAGTGACTGAATCAAAATTAAAGTTTTAGCATAAAATGTCATAATTTATACTGTCCTTTTACACCCCTGACGACAATTCACTTAACATTACAATTACGGAGTGGGTGAACAAAATTAGACATTTGTTAATTACTACCATTAAAATAATTTAATTTTTAGTACAAAAGGTGGATTTTTGTATATTTCAAAAGCGATACCTATTAAAAAAAAACACGACAAAAATAAAAACATCTTCCACGGAACCTAAACCGCGATTACTTTTAATCTGGCTCCCGATATTTCAAGGCATCGACCAGCAGCGTTATAATCACTTTAATAAACTCCCGATATTTCAACTCGTCTACCAACTGCGCCACGATTACCTTAATGAGCTCCCGATTTTCGACGCATCTACCAGCAGCGTCATGATCACTTTAATGAACTCCCGATATTTCAACTCTTCTACCAGCAGCGCCACGATTACTTTAATGAGATCCCGATATTTCGACGCATCTACCAGCAGCGTCTTGATCACGGACCGGACGGTGGTAGATGCGTCGAACTATCGGGAGCTCATTATTAAAGATATATAAAACTCAAACATTGTTTCTACTTATGTACATATGTGAGTCCGTCATATATACTTTGAAACCATCTTGTAGGGCACAGTACCTCTACAATGAGTTTACACTAGTTTACGTGACCGTACTCGCTAGCGACGGCGTAAATTATTTGTATGGAGAATTGTACAGCGCCTCTAGCGGTCACTTACGGGAGTACAATTTTCCATACAAATCATTTACGCCGTCGCTAGCGAGCACGGTCACTGTGAACTAGTGTAAACTCATGGTAGAGGTACAGGGCTCTTCTCAGAATATTAGGGTTTGGGCTGTAGTTCCCACGTGGGCTCAGTGCGAATCAGGAACTTCACCACCATTGAATTTCTTGGCAAGTGAAGTCAGGTTTGCTCACGATGTTTTCCTAAAGTAAAGTAAAGTAAAGTAAAGCTCATGGTTATTTTCAAATATAATTTCGCACACAAGTAAACCTCAGAGGTGGGAGCCCGGGCTTAAACCCACGACCCACTATTTGATAGGCCATAGGTCAAACCACTAGGCTACCACGGCGTAGGGCCGGCGCCCACTGACGGCGTGGCACGGCGTGGCATTTTATTACTATCAATTTCAATGAGTTTAGAATTCACGTTACTTTATTGGTTATGCGTGGCATCGGCCCTCAGGACGTCGCGGCATCGTGGTATCGAAATAAAGTAACATGAATTCTAAACTCTTTGAAATAAGATTCAAAATAACTTGATAGTAATAAAATGCCACGCCGTGCCATGCCGTCAGTGGGCGCCGGCCATTAAATAGACCAACGTGATATTTTATTAAACTCTTCACGCGACTGGTCAGCTGCTCGTGACAACGCGACAAGCTTTCTTATTACATTAACAGTTGACGAGATTAATTATTTTGTCACTTGTCATAGAGCGATATCTTGCAAAAGCTTTCATTTAGCGAACACTGTGTTTTGATTAATTGTTGCCACACTGTGCCACAATGTTTTAATTATAAGCAATACATTTGGCAAACTTTGTTTTTTTTTCGGGTAATATTTGGATTTGTTTCCGAGTGTCTGGAAGAGATTGCTTTTAAATTATAACATAGCTTATTGTATATTTTGTTTTGATTTTTATATTTGATATAACTCACCACAGGTGCTTTGTGTGTTTAATAAAGAATCTGCACTATGCACACAAAACGTGTATATTATTTATTTGTGTCCTAACCGTAATAATACGGCACATTTATTTTTTTAATGAAAGGATTATCACTGTCATTATCTCATTATTATCATCGCAGCCTATAAACGTCCCATTGCATGACACAGGCCTCCTCTCAAAATAAGAAGGCTTGGGTCGTAGTTCCCACACTACCCCAGTGCGGATTAGGGACTTAAAAACAACTGATTGATTATCACTGTGCCAACTTAAAATATAATAAAAAAATCCAAATCTCTGAACTTAGCTATTAGATAGGTAATTTTCTGGGAAGACTGCCACCTTCAAGAGCAATTTTTTTTTTACTTAAATTCTTCAAGTACGTATAGGTAGAGATAATCTACGATAACATGGCCCGCCCCTCCACAATTCAAGAAGTCTTCTATGTATTGTGAAAGTATTTATAAAGCACACCAAAACTTTCAACGCATGTGTGCGGGTTGAGATAGCTGTCAAACAAAAGCAGATACTAGTAAATAAAAATTATTTCGTAAATATGTGACTAAACACATTGAAATAGTAATGTGGAGGGGCGGGCATGTTATCGTAGTTTATCTCTACGGCAAATGAGAGCCGATGAAAAAGTCACTAAAACAAAAACACAAATCCAGTTGTTATTTAACTTTTTTTTCCTTATTCGAACCACTATTCTCATTTTGTCACAAATTCTCATTTTGTATACACCCCACCTGAACCGGCCATTAATAAGGCTGCGTCTACACAGCTATAGGTGACGTCGTTAACGTAAAGGCGGGGGCATTACTCAGTCGCGGTGAACGGCTCGGAAATAGACAGGATGCGCCGATATCTGGAGCATCAATTCCAGGATACAGGGTGAGCAGAGCATTGTGTAGAGAACATCCGCATACTTATAACATGCATTTGTCGGCTAATGCTTGACTTGCGACTGGCCTGCTGTGCATTTATAAGAACAGTAATTTATTGTAATCTAAATGCTGTTAGTTCTTTTCTAAAGTATATTTGCCCGGGCTACGTCAACTTGGTCAACTTGGGCTGCGTTCGCGCCCATATTGTGTGCATAATAGGTTGCCGTACATGTTGCTGGTTTGTACCTAAGTTTTTTTGCGAACTATACTTTTCGCTGCCGTTTGTGTCGTCATAGTGCGTATGTTTTTGTGTTTAGTTTTTGAATGGGTCCCACTAAAAAAAAAGCCAAATAAAGGAGACCGCCTCGTATGAGGAAATCTAAAGATTGGCTCAAAGAAGAGAGGATTGGCGATTTCTCCACCGACAAGTATTAAAGCTCTTAAGTAGTAGGTAAATGATGATGTTGCGGTGTTGCCGTGTTGCCCACTAAAAAACGGCGGTTGCGGCTTGCTGCAATATCATGCTTAGTAGCCCCAATTTATGTATAGTATTCCATGTTTTTTTATTTTTATATTTTCCTTCCAAATGTTTTTTTCCTGTATATCGAATATGTGTAAATAAACGTTTCTCTCTCTCTCTCTCTCTCTCATATAATTACTACTTTCTTTCTAGGTACTAATTCGAGTTCTTAGTACTAAACATCTATCATCAATCTATATTTCTATAGCTTTTGCGATTCACGAAGGCGAGTGGGCTTTACTTGTGGTAATCACGTATTTGTATACGTGTCAAAATGTGTGTGAGAAAGAAGGCGGGTATGGTAGGCAAAAAATAAAAATAAATATTGTATTGTAAAATACGAATGTTTGTTCTCGGGTCTTGGGTGTTTAATATGTATTTAAGTATGTATCTATCTATATAAGTATGTTTATCCGTTGCTTAGTACCCATAACACAAGCTTTGCTTAGCTTACTTTGGGACTAGGTCAATTGGTGTGAATTGTCCCATAAGATTAAAATACATTAAACTGTCGCAAAGCATTTGGAAAATAATGTGACATGCAATCCCCCCATGCCCACTAACCTTCGTGAATTGCAAGAGCTATACCTTCTTGGTATCTGTTCGCGTCCAGTTTCTAATTGTCTAGTAAAGATGGCGAAGCAGACTACGTTCAAATGGCCTATCTGCGATAAATATTATGATAATTGGGACAATTGACACCAATTGACCTAGTCCCAAACTAAGCAAAACTTGTACTATGGGTACACATAACTATATAACACACTTATACGTAGTTTTATACCTACATAAATATTATACATCCAAGACTCGAGAGCATACATTGGTATTTTTCATACAAATATCTAGGTTCTGCTGCAATGCCTGCACATTTATCGCATCGGCGTTAGTCTTCAACGTCGTCCAGCATTCATTTTTGAAATTGCTTCACGGCCGAATGACCAGTTAAGCGCTCCTGACATTGCCCGGTGAATGTATTGGCATAGTCCGCCGGTCGTTCTGACCCGGGATCCTTGCCCGTTACGACGCAACTATGCTTTATTGTCGTCTACAAATTTTAACAATATGTATTCATTTAACATAGTGGGAGTAAATAGATAACTAACTATAACCCCTGCTTTACCCCTATGGGGAAATAAAAAACTGAAACTTTGGAATTCCTAAATATCAGTCTTGAATCGCATCACTATGAAAATCAAGCTACAAAGGTAACCTTAATATACAAAAATAAATAAATAAACACAATTGAGTGATATTAATCGTAAAATACTTGTACAAAGACAAATTTAACCCTTTTTTCCTTTTTTCATCTTTTTTTGTGACGGTGGAAGCACCATTGAACGTAGATATAGTTTAGTTTTAGTTTTATTTTTTTTACTAAGGGGCCCCATACATCCCTGTACCTATTTGTTTTTTAATATGTCATTTCTTTTTAATTTTGTTTGTAATAAAATTATTTACCTATTTTGTTTTTGTTTGAAAAGATGACTTTCTGTCAAGTTTCTTGCGGCGCATTCTTCTTGGCAATGATAAGTCCTTACGAAAACGCTGGTAATGTTAAAAAAGTGACATGTAAAAAAGCCCTTTGCATCCTACTTGCAGAATAAACGTTTTGATTTTGATAAACTTTATTGATTTTAATAAAGGGATCGTTGCACCAGTCAACTTTTGATTGGATAAGAGGACAGACAGAGATCGCAATTAGAAATAGTGGAAGTTGCCACGCAATTCTTGACTTTCAGTAAATATTTTATAATTTAATATATCTGTAAATAATAAGTATTCGGAAATAGTTCTTTGTACTTTTGACGGCAATTTATACTCCCAAGATTAATCCAACATCGCAAAAAATTCAATCACTTTTATCTTAAAATTGTTTGGTGACACGAAAAAAGCAATTGGTATCCACAAAAGATTCACCGCTCTCCGTGCGTTAACACACGAGCGCTCGATAATTAAACGACATCAAAGACGAGTATGAGACTGATTATATATCAATAAAAAACTTTTCTAATGGCTTTCCCTGCTCTCCGATCCAGAAGGCGATTACATTGTTTCAGAAGGCGTCCGAACTTGCAGTCTTTGCTTTGTTAAGATAATCTTGGTGTGGCTCCCACGAGACGTCAACAAAGGAAATTGGATGGGCAGTGAGCCAATAGCTTTTAATCCTCCATTCTTTTTGATCCTGCTTATCTGGTTGTATGCTTCATAATAACGTTGTCCTCGCTTTACGTGCCATTATAGGTTTCCGAACGTGACGTACTGCTTTCAAACTGAACTGTCTAAGCAAAACCAAAACTATTGACTCGACTCGCCGCGCAACTATTTGACATGGTAGTGATACAAAAGTTGACGATGTTTATGGCTCAATTTGTATTTGGGTTTAACTACATTTAAAATTAAATTTGAGTAAATTTTAGCACCATAAGCACATAATATAGCGATAGCATTCATTCCTTTTGCACACGCCTATTGATAAGAAAGGGATATTTGTTTCATGCTCGCTATAAAATCAATTGTGCATGTTCCAGTAATTTTGAACAATTCAACTGTAAAGTTGAAAGTTCAGTCATACCTACTAACATACTACGTTTGAAACCGGCACCAAACAAGCCGGTATAAACATTCAATACCGGTATTATTGGTACCAGTTTCACGTCTTACTCCCATAGTATTGGTAAACTTGTATATACACCTGTATTTTTAGTACGAGTTTCAAGCCCTACCTACGCACCTTAGTAGTTAAACACATGCCAAGTACGCAATTCTCATTATACAAATATAAGTCAGTATTTAGTAACCCAACACTTTCGCGAAACGCTTAACGAATAACCCGCCCTCGCCATAAATTAAACACGCAACTTGGATCATAAACAGCTTCTGTGCGTAAATGTCAAAAGTCATTAGAACCTTCGTACGGCCAACGTGAGCCCCTAATTTTCTAGGCTATTTAGCTGGCTCTAATTCGTCAAGATAGAGAGAGACATTTTGTATTTAATTTTTCATTTATGAAATTATGTAAAAATTTAGATCACTCAAGTACAATAATTATTTAGTTACAGTTAAAAAGAGTATCTCTTAATTATTGGTCTACCGACTAAGTATCTTAAAGCGGACCCATATTTAAAATTCATTTATTTGCGTTACACGTTATCGTTATTATTATGAACACTAAAATATATTGAGGTTTTACCGGTATTGTTGTATAAAATATTGTCACGCCCTTGCTTGGAACATCGACCAATGTATGAAGACATTACTCAACCCTAATAAAAAAGTCCTGAAAAATATTACAGAGATGTGCAGCCAAACTTAACCAACCACCTGAAGAAATCATGATCATCATCATCATACCAGCCCATAATACGTGCCACTACAGGGCACAGGCCTTCTCTCAGAATGAAAATGGGGTATGTGAAGTTGGGCCCTTGGGTGTGTTGAAGTTGGGTATGGGCCCTGAAGAAATATTCCGGATTAATTTTGAGGCACCTTGTATATCTTACAGTAATTATTCGCCTAATTGATATCGCTTTCGTAAATTGTTCGAGCTACAAATAGCTCCCAATAGCGATACGTTGCCCCATAACTTTAGGCAAGTGCCAAACTGGCATTACATTAGAGGGCAATAAATGTCGCCAGGGAAGGTCGTGAGTGCACGCCTTATCTCTGCTGGGCGTCAAATTGATGCGTTTAATATCGGAAACGCTTCTAAAGTAGATACGAGGTTAACTGGATGTGGTTGAAGTAAGGAATCAATTTGTTATTGCCTTATTCAAATGATTCACCAACTGTGATGACTTTTACGTCTGTTAGATCATATTTTAAACAATGCCAATCAGAGTAAATCAGAACTTTTATTATTAAATTTAATTAAAATTAAGGAAAATTAAAAACTTATGATTGTAATATTAGCAAATGTACTTATTTTTCTTATTATGTTATGTATGTATGTAAAACTCTTTACTGTAGGTAGGTACATAAATAGATGAAATTAAGAGTTAACAAGATAAACAGATGTAAAAAGGTGAACTTAAAGGGATATCTTCTTGTTAACCTCTGAACGATTGTCAGGACATCAGAAACAACAATAGGCATGCAGTGAAAAGTAAAGAGAACCGAAATGTAAAATTAATTTAACACTATTAAAATATCGACAGTGGTAATGGTGATATTTAGGAAGACAGCAGGACCAGTCTGCAAGAGGGAAATAGATAACTGATCTGGATGGAAAAAGATTGGAGAGGCGTATACCCAACGGTGAGCGAAAACGCGCTGATGAAGAATCGACAATGACGGATCATGAACATACATAATAGTAGTAACATGCATGCACGCTAGACTCCTAGCTAGCCAACATTCTCAGCTATTACTATGCATAAATCAGACTAAAGATCTCGACGTATTTCATCTAGAACTATATTTCTTCGTGCACCCAGCCTCCGAGTCTATTAGAATGCCTGCGGGGACGTAACAGTCGACGAAGCACTCCTTTAATGTCCTCAACGTTTATGTCAGGCGGTGAACGATTTCATCTAAATCAAGAGTTATGATCGCCGCAAATAGAAGTGCGGACGAACGGGATATTCGGTGAGATATCTAGAATATGAATTATATTCTTTCTTTTTAGTAATAAAGGCGCACAAGTTAGGGCATCATTGTCGACGCTAGTCAAAGGTTTGGATATGCTAAAATATGCTATAGTTTTTAATAGTTGTAGGCTTTTTTCATACTTCCACCACCAGCAACTTGAGACCGCTCAGTTCACAAGAAGTGTAACAGTACCTTAACATTAATCCACTGACACAATAAATGTAACAAAGTATTAATAAAAAACATTTCGTTAAAAAAACATGAACTTGAAAGCTAAAAATACGATCTAAAAAATTTATTTTTAATAATCCTGTGAAAATGGTAGATAGTTTAAAAGTGTACAAAGAAATACGGAGGGAGATTTAAAAACTCCTCCATATTTAAGATAGATGTAATGTGATAAATAAATAAATACATATATAAATAAATAAAAAATTTTTTTCGCATACACTATGTTGAAATATTAAATCATCTGTATCATTTCAACAATTAAGCTCATATAATGTTGAAATCCGTCCAGCTGTTTAGGCTACAGTCGGAAAAAAACAGCAGACGTTTCCCCAAAAATAAAAAAATGTACGCTTGCTTCTTGACTAGGTATCTAATCTAAGTCGTATTTAATCAATCAGGTACATCAAAGCTGAAATCTGATTTCAAAGTTCTGATATTATGCGGTATCATGGAAGGTACTGTTAATTACTCGCTTTGAGTTATTAGCACCTTATGAGACATGTTTCTTAATGAACTTCTGAAGTCACGTCCAACATTACCTTATAAAAACAAGAATATAGTCCGAGTTTTACTACCCTACTCGGACTCATTAAATTAAACCTATCCGGCAAATTTATACTATGGAACAGGTTAATGATTCATAAACTCCCAAGTGCGACCGTTACTCCCTAGAATTTTATACCTTACACGCGGTTTATTCCTTAACTTTATCCCAGTCTTGACGAAGGTACTAACTCTATGTCATGCACTAGTTATTAATTAAACTTGTTGTTGAATTTCGCCTCACAAAATGGCTTTGGAAGCGGCTACTTGAAAAGTAATTGCCAAGATTATTACGCAATTTATGGCTCCACTGGCCAAGTTCCTGTAACTTCATACTTATTACAACACGAAATTTTACCATAACTCGCAAATTTATTAAGTCGTCTATCGCTCGTTAAAGCATTTTTTTATTTATAAGCAACGGAGCGTGATTTTAAGTCCTAGCGATTAATATTCGTACCTGAAGTTTTAAAAACAGTTCACCCTGTAATACTCTCAAAAGTGTTTTTGTGTTTCAATCGACCCCACTTTTAATGTTGGCCAGTATTTAAACGTTCATTTCGATTCTTTGACTTCCCCAGCTTTGTTCGGTGGCTCTTTTTTCCAAAAGGATGTTCGGTGAATTGCAAATCTGTTCGGTTCACTCGGCTTCAAGGGAATGGCTTGGCCCGAGACTGTAAATATTTAATGCATATTTCATGGAGACTCGACGTTTACTTTGTAAGAGATCAGATAAGATTTCTCTTGTAGGTAATCCCTGTATTTAACGTTAGTGATTTCTATTGATCGCTGTTGGAATTTATGTGAACGTCACAGATATTATTTTTATCCTCGGATCATTTTTGCTACCGTAATCTGGGGCTACTTTGAAATGCGGCTACTTTAGATAACAGTTTTTTACGCCGTGTCCTTATATTTTTAGACCATCTGTGGCAGTGAAATAACTACCTTGATAAATCACCTAACTTTTTACGTCATTTGCTCAATCGATCTATGAATATTTGTGTTTTTATAACCATTTTAAATATATCAAAGTAGCCCCAAAATTTCCTAAAGTAACCCCAGTTTACTGGTACCGGTTTTTTAGACAGAAAAATAAACATCACGTAGTTGCTTGTATTTTTGTTTTATCAGATAACGGAAATTCTGAGAGGAGGCCTGTATACAGTGAAATGTTTAGGTATAAAGGTTGAGATGATGATGATGATGGATATAACGGAAAAACTCGATTTCTTCTCATTTGCCACCCTATTTCATAAAAAAAAATTGTCAAATAGAATGTTTTCTTATATACTTAGCCTTCAATTATAACTATGAAAATTATTTTTTCAAACACGAACATGGAATTTTTCATTTCCTCAAGTAGGCTTACAAAACCCAAAAACTCATTATTAAACTAACTATGCGACTGCTAGAAAATTATAATTCCAGTTGAGTATCAAAGTCGTGACAAAGTTGCATTAACATGAAGATGTACTGTACAATCAACTGAAACAATTACTTTGCTCACCCGCGACCTTATGATAGACATTTATGCATGAAATGTGTATTCATGCAGTTCCTCCACCTGTACGAACACACACAAATCACACAAACCCACTATCACCACCACCAAACTACACTGACGCGTTTCGGACTCAACCAGAGCTCATCCTCGGAGTACCTAACGCAACCATTTACTATGCAACCAAATATTGTACTGTACGTAACATAATACTACTGTTACCACCCTAAAAAATTCTCAACTTTTTCATCAGTCACGCTTTGTTTGCACCTTCAGCTCGCAGTTAATGTACGATGTGAAACTGACCGTAATTCTACGAGGGCGGGCGGTGCATTCTTAATAAACTGCAGTCGAGGTATGCATACAAATTTACCAGCAATGAATTAAATTTTTCACATAGCCACGTCTGGAAATGAATCCGCAGCCGCCCCCAGTGTCTTGTTTTGCATAATTATCTGTTGCATATTATTCTAATGTTTTCACGATCAAATTTACTTATACACCGTGTTATTTTTGATTTCCTTTTACTTTAAGAGAACGTTCAACAGATCAAATGAAATTTATCTAAGGCACTAAGTGTTCTTAACCCTTATTGTTAAAAAAATCAGGAATTTGATTTTAATAATTATGCGTTTTAAAGCTAAACTGTGCTGTCCAAGTTAATTAAAATTCTATCATATTTGACACAAACTTTTTGTAACCCTAAAGGACCTTTTACGAAGACTATAAACTGAATAGTTATTCGTTAAGTATGAGAAAGATTTTCTGTTTCAATTTGGCAATAAAAATAATTACTATCTACTAATAAAAAAGTTTCTATCGATGTACTACGCAATTCGTAGAAGTTAACGGAAATTAAAGAAAAGACGAAAGGTGTATAACATTAACAGACACATTTGCAAATACACACCACACACTGTGTGTGTGAGGAAACCTGCATACACCTGCGAAGAAATTCAATGGTGTGTTTGAAGTTCCCAATCCGCAATGGGCCCGCGTGGGAACTACGGCCCGAGCCCTCTCATTCTGAGAGGAGGCATGTGCCCTCCAGTGGGACGTATATAGGCTGGGATGATGATGATGATAAGCAAATCTATATATATATACCTGTATAAACGGATGCCTATTTCCCTTGGTCATGACATCAAGTGTGAAAGGCTTAACCGATTTTGCTAACAAGAAGAAGAAGGTTCTTATGAAAGAAATTTTAGTAAAAATAGAACGGCGGCAAAGCCGCGGGGAACATCAAGTACGAAATAAGATAGGATTACAATAAAAATTCTTATTGTTAGTTACAATTTCGTAGCATTAAGTATAGTAAAGTAATTTTGTCTTTGTGAGAGCTTAGATTTAATACAAATTACGATAGAAATGCGATCAGATCACCGAAATACCAAAAAGCAAATTGATGATTCAACTTTTCACGGAGCGAACGTTTAATCGCTATCTGCTCGAACATTAATATGAAAAATTAATCCGACCCTTTTAATCGCTATGCGCTCTAGAAAAATGCGCTGCTTTTAATCAAGCCGTTAAAAAATGTTATTTACGAAATAATCGTGCAACGTTACTGTGCAGAAAGTTAACGAGAGCTATTTAAGCCGAGTGAGACCGCTCGTTTTGTGGAAAAATGGTTCAGCTTTGAAAAATTTACCCAAATGACGTAAAACTCATATGTGAGCGGACGAGTCGGACTGTGAGTAAATACCCTTCAACCCTAGCTTTATTAAGCGCCTGCATTAGTCTGCAATGTCGGGTAAAATCGAGTAAAATCGGGCAAACTCGGGTAATTGCCGCGCATTACGTTCGGTCTCATCTGTCCTCTGCACTTCGTGAAATGCTGTGAAAACGCGACAAATACGTACTATCTGGAGTTCTAATTTCTGGGACTGGTCACCTCGACGAAGATTATTTCGGTCTTAATAACGTGCAAAGATATATAACACTGAAATTTTACAGAACTCATATTTATACATTAAGAAAAAACCCAACCAACCACTTGCTTTTACCGTTATTCATAAAATAAAGATGAAATTAACATAGCGCTTCACTAGCAGGTGATCTCTGGGATCAACATGTAGGTACTTACCGCAAATGTTGGGTAACAGCAGTGAAAAAAAACTGTCATCTCCATTAAAATTATTCCCTAGTATTTCATCTGATTACCTTTACTGAACAACCACGTTAAGATTATTTGACCAGATTCGATCGATCACTGTACCAATAAATGTGTCAATTTCAATTCAAAAATCTTGAAAAATATTTAAATGGATATTGTCTACACAAGAGTCATGTAATTTATTAATTTTTTTTTTTAAATATACACCGTGAAATTTTAGTGGTTGTTTTCCCGAAACGAGGTGATTTAGTATCGATTGTACAATCGATTTATAATTACTATTTTGACTGAAGTCAAAAATCCAATTGTGAAAAACGAACGTCGAAAATGACCGCAAACCAATAGTAACACTTTGTTGGTACTTAACCTATCGTACGATCGTACGCTACTTGTACCAACGAAGCGTTACTATTGGTTTGCCGTCATTTTCGACTTTCGTTTTTCACAATTGGATTTTTGACTATAATGAAAATAGTAATTATAAATCGACTGTACAATCGGAACTAGATCACCTCGTTTCGGGAAAACAACCACTAAAATTTCACGGTGTATAATATATTATTTATAATATCTTATAATGTAATCCTTCTTTATTGTACACCAGAAAATACAGATAAAAATAAAACAATTAAAGAATACAGTGATTAAAACTTAACTATAAACTAAATATCTAACTATAACAAACTAAATTAAATTAAAAACTAAACTAGGTCTAAAAATGGCCCCTGCGGCATTTTGCCGAAGTTGCTGGCAGCATTTCCTCGCTGAATCGCTAGGCTAATTTTTTGAGCGAGGTAGCTGCCAGCTCTTCGGTCACCGGTAGCATCTATAAGCCTCTTTGAAATCTCTTTGAAGAGGCTTAGTGCTCCTGGGCCCCACGGACCAAGGGTCTCGACACCGAAAGGGATGAAATTATATTCGGCGCCGAGACCACTATATTTGCCAATTTTAGCGGTTTCGGCCGCCTCTGCTGCGGCTGCTGCCCTTGTGGAGGTCCGGTGGATATGAGAAGGGGCTAGTGTGTCTACACAGGTTGCATCCCACACCAGAACCCTTCCCATACTCCACGGGATCAACGACATACCGTCTGGTCTCTTGCCGTCGTCTCTTGAAATACCTGACGGCTCCAGGAGAGCCGGCACGTTAGCCGACGCAAGAGACCGACGAATAATGTCGTTAAGGGCAGCATGTCTCGCGAAGCGGCCCGCGCTCTTCTGACAGGAGAGTCCGTGGTGCCCAAGCCGGTCTACATCGCTTCCGCAGGGGCAACGATGTGGAGCGCAGACCGGGACCCCAAGACGTAAACAAACTGCTAAACGGAGAGTATTGGGGTCAAGAAAAGTGCCAGTGGTTGCAGATGGGTGTGCGTGGAGCCAGAAACCAGCCTCTTTTGTTCTTACTGCTAGGAGTCTGGCTCGTTCTGCGGTACAACACTGGTCAAGAAGGGAGTCAGCGGTCAATTTGCAAATTATGTCGTCCCAGCACCTTTGAAAATTTGAATTATCGGGAAAATTTTGGTCAGGGCAAGCAATTCGCCAGGCACTTTTTCTCAAAGAAAGAAAGAAGTCTCATAGTATGTAGGTAGAATCTTACATATGAGACTAGACGAGCTATAAGCTGACGACAAAAAAGCCGGTAAAGCAACACTAGAAATTTTGCGAATCCCTAGGCCACCGTATCGAATGGGAAGGGATCCTTGGGTCCAGGACTGCTCGTTTAGCTGTATATTAAGAATGCTTTCTAAATTAATTTTGATTAAAATGTCTATTTGTGATAAAAGATTTTGATGTTTCCAAAGAGGGCAGCCGCGAAGCACATAAGTCAATTTTGGGACAAAAAGGCAAAATTTTATTACAGAATGAGCATAATGCGGACTGATTTCCAAAAGGCGATGACAATGATTTTTGAATTTTGATATTGAATTTTGAAAATAATCCGAAATAGAATCTTCAAAAATAGGGGCCCCTAGGAGGCAAAGATTATTCTTATTGAGTATTTTAATGTTGGGTGCAAGTTGGTTAAACCTTTGTATCAGGTTATTGGAGTCGCTATGTAAATTTGGAATGTATAAATCGCACTTGTTAAAATTTAGTTCTAGGCCAATGGATTTAAATTTATCAATGATTAATGAAAGTAATTTATTGAATCAGGCGTTACTTTGCGGAGGTCCATATTAATGAACTAAAACAATTACTTTGCTCACCCGCGACCTTACAATAGTTACGTTTATGCAAGAAATGTGCGTTCATGCAGTTCCTCCACCTCCACACTGTACGAACACACACAAATCACATAAACCCAACCATCACCACCACCAAGCTACACTGACACGTTTCGAACTCAACCAGAGCTCATCTTCAGAGTTACCACAACCGTATGCTATGCTACCAACTGTTAAACAACTGACTGAAAACTGTTGTTTAACAGTTGGTAGCATAGCATACGGTTGTGGTAACTCTGAAGATGAGCTCTGGTTGAGTTCGAAACGCGTCAGTGTAGCTTGGTGGTGGTGATGGTTGGGTTTATGTGATTTGTGTGTGTTCGTACAGTGTGGAGGTGGAGGAACTGCATGAACGCACATTTCTTGCATAAACGTAACTATTGTAAGGTCGCGGGTGAGCAAAGTAATTGTTTTAGTTGATTAATGAAAGATCCGAAACTACAGAGTCAGAGTCACCTCCTAAGGTTCCATCATCGAGGTACCACACATTAAATTTGGAAGCCAAATTTTGTATAATCGGGTTAATAGCCAAACTGAAAATAGCTGGCCCCAGAGGGTCACCTTGCTGACAACCGACTTCGGATGACAATTCGTTTAATCGATACATCAATTTTGTAGGTTCCGCGTAGCAATGTAGAAGATAATTGTATAATTCGGGGATGTTCGATTTGATTTCTAACAGCAAGGCATCCCTATTTACTGAATTAAAAGCATTCTTAACGTCAATTTTGAGCAACACTTCGCAATCGCTGTTGTTAAGGTAGGTGCGGAGTGCGTGTACGGCAGCTTCGCAGCCACCTGTAACGCCAAAGCCTAATTGAACGGGTTCAAATTGGTTGTGCAATTTTTCTAAAATATAGCGAACTGCAATTTTCGAAGCAAGCCGGCGAAGTGTTGTACCAACAGCAATTGACCTTACCCCTCCGTCCTTTTTTGTAAGGGCGATTAGGTTGGCACCGTACAAGATAGGTACAATATCCGGGTGAATACTGCCAGAGTACATAAAATTTATTAAATTGGCAATACAGTTTGTGAGCTTCTCGTCTGTATCTTTTAAATGTTTTAAGTGTTTTAAATTTTAAATGTTTAAATGTTTTAAATGTTGTGGTGAAAGGCCATCAAGACCTGCAGCTGAACCGGTTTTAAATGAAAGAATCGCATTGAAGACATCGGTGTTTTTGATCTGAAGGCATGACTCAAAAGCTGTTGGAGGGTCGAAAAAATAGGGAGTCGCAGGTGCGGGAGGATATTTTGTCAGTAGGGCCGAATGAGTATCCGGGTTGTCTGGAGATAGCTCGTCACTCGAGAAAAGTAAGCGGGCGGCACCTTTGAGATCACCGTCACATATTTTATTTTCGATAGTTTTGATCTGGTTGTGAAAAGAATTGGGCTGTTTGTGAATGGCCAATGGGATGGAATGGTGTGTACAACTGTAAGAATAACTATTCTTAATTTTTTGTGTCAACGATTGATGTGTATCATCCTTTTTAGCGTGTAGTACTAAATATGGAAAAAGGAGGAGGTTATGCTAGTCTTGAGGAGAGTTAGATTCGTAACATTTTTGTATGATATTGGTGAGGTGGGCAGCTACAGTGATTCTGGCACCTCGTGGGATACGCTTAACTATCTGGACGCTGTTTTTAAGGTGGCTAAGACGATAATGGAAAGGTTGATTAAGAGGATGTGTACTGTTTAAATTTAAAGGAGTTGTATCTTGACTAAGGCAATTGCGGTGGGATTTGGCTTTATGAATATTTAGACCTCTACTGGATTTAAATGATTTTGTGCACAGTTGACACGCATAGTTACCGGAGCTACCACCAGACTGGGTCGCGTTCTGCATTCAGTTATGCTTTACAGAAAAATAATAAGCAGAAAAAAGATAGATATAAAAAACACTTGAAAGAAAAACACAAGTTTGTCACTGCACTTTACCAGAGTATTGAGAAAGCACGGCGCGAGTAACCGCTAAAAACTATTTAGTACAAATAACTTGTAACAGCATATCTAACACTATTTAAGAATTTGAAAAATAAAAACACATAAACACACTTTTTCAACAATAAAACCACAACAGAGATCGAGTGACGGGAGAACTTCAAAATGACAGCGCAGCACCCGTGAGTGCGCATGTGGTGTTTGAATGTAGACTTGGCGATAAATAGGACTACGCCAAAGATAGAGCTCAAGCATAGGTGCGCCGGCACGTTGGACTGGGAAAAGGCCGTGGTAGCGCAGAAATGGCGTTCTGTCAAAAAGTGCTGTCACGAAGATTTATCGGATATTAAAAAAAACGTTAGAGAGTCTGCCGCACGCTGTCTACATTCACATAGCCTCTCGGTGGCATCGAAACTTCGACAGCAACATTCAGCATAAAAAGAACCAAATCAAATTTAAATTATAAAATTACACAGAAAATGAGTGCGACTTGACTCGTGTCAATTTTTTATTTTTTTATTGGTAATTAGTTTTTGTGTTAATTTTGTATATTTTGTATGAAAATTAGACAATAGAATTTAGCGTATTTAAAAATAACCTGAACAGTTTTAATGCTATGTCAAATGTCACTGTCAGTTATGTCATGTCACGTCAGTGTCAGACTTATTAAAGAGTTTCACGTTCGCTCTGTCTCAGGGTCATGTTTTTCAAATTATTCCACATACGTGAGCACAATACAAAACAAAAAAAAACAGTATACTTAGATAAAAATCAAAGAATCCACAAGATTCCCTCGCGACCTATTTTGCTGAATAAAATATTCGATTTGACCATACTATTTCTTTTTATCCGCACTCAGGAATTACGACTAAACACAGCACTAAATCTAAATTTGGACAGAAGTGTGGGGAATAAATCTATAAGATGTTAACCGTGGCTCGGCTGGTGCCTTTATGTACAATTTATTGCAGGGGAAAAGGGAAACCTACTACAGCGGTCAGGAATGAAACAAATGTTTGGATCCGATTGAATTTTTCTCGGTTATAATTTTCTTTAAATGGTTCAGCATGCATTGTAGTGAATGAATTGAATGACCGCTAAAAAAATTACTTAATACTAATAAGCCATATTGTAATTACAGTAATAGTTAGTCATTAACAAATTACCAGGGCCACCGAGCATTTCTTGAGTTAAGTAAAACTCAAAAACACGCGTTTTTCCAGACTAGATCGATTGTTCACAATCTAAAATACCCACATAGCAAATTTCATCGAAAACGTTCGAGATGTTTTCCGTGATTCCCGAAATAAATAAATAAATATCAAGAATTGCTTGTTTAAAACAGAAAAGTGAAGAAACCCAGTTTATTATACACAGCAAAATCGAAGTATTTTGAGTGTCGCTTTTTCTTACTATTTTTGATCGAGCGGGCGCGAAACTTATGCGAAGCATCTCCGTTTCAACTTGATCAAAATGCTGCCGTACTATGTCTGTCTAGCAGATGTCCTTCCTGTTGTTCCTCTTGCGGATGACAGGTAGCATTTCTCAACTGATCTTCGTGAAATTTTGTGAACAAGTTCGATAATTATCTATCATAGCTCGGACAGGTCATTGCAAAAAAAATACGTAAGTAAATAGAACAAGATTAAATAGAGTCGTAATATTGTACCTAAGATTATGATTATCTAAAGCGGATATTATCGCGATTAACATTTGATCTTTTTTAGTTGCATTTATGTCACAGTTTTGCCAAAGCGGCATTCCTGAAACAGTTTTCTGACAGCTAAATACTTATTTCTATTTTTTATATTTAAAATAAACCACCATGTTATTTATGGTGAAATTAAAAATGGTAAATAAATGGATTAAAGAACTATCCCAAACTCTCGTATGGTGAAAATGTCTGTGAAATATTGTGTACAGTACGCGGCATTTATATTAAACAGTTAAATAAAAATAATATTGACAAACAAGTTACCTCAAAAAATCACAAAAATGTAGTAAGAAATATAATTAAATAAAACTTCTATACATATAATAAATCTGTAACAAGTCGGTGTCTGTACATTGACAATAGAACCCAAAACAATGATTTTTACAATTATTGTCTGTTTGTCTGTTTGTCTGTTTGTCTGTTTGTCTGTGCGTTTGTGCGCGCTAATCTCAGAAACGGCTTAACCTAGAAGGATGCGGTTTTCACTGATATGTTGGTATTTTCTTGGATTAACATTTAGTGTTTGTTTCATTTGAATCGGTTCACAAATAAGAATGACACGTCTATTTTAAGAATTTATCGAACAGGTTTTTTTGTTTGATTGAACACGCTAATCTCAGTAGTGCTCCGATCTGAAAAATTCTTTCAGTGTTAGATAGCACATTTATCGAGGAAGGCTATAGGCTATATAATCATCACGCTAACACCAATAGCAGCTGAGCGGAGCGGAAGAATGTTTCAAAATCGGGGGTTTTTGAAGTAAAACTTCTATAGGCACGCTTGACTTGGGAGTACGGTGGCGAATTTGAACGCGGGTGTGCGGGGGGTTTGGTGGGGTGTTGGGCTGGGAGGGGGGTGCGCGGGGGGGGTATTTTTTTTTTATATCGAGGAACTAAGGAGAGCCGTAATTGATGAAAAAGCAAATTGGATAAAAAAATAAGCTGCCCAAATTACTAATTCTACGCGGACGGAGTCGCGGGCAAAAGCTAGTTACATAATACGACTCTATTAATCTTGTTCTATTAACGTGTTGTGATAGTTATGCGATGACCTGTCCGAACTTTGATGCTTATATAGAATTTTTAGTCAAACCACTTTTTGGAAAATTTACAAAATGACGGAGCCATGGGGGTTGAAATCATAAAAATAAACATAAATATATCAGTCATTTTGAAAACTCGCGAGCTCTACAGTTCACAGAAGCACTAGTTAATTACCATAGAGAACCTTACTTTACTGCATAGTACTTAGGTAGAGTAGCCTAACAGAATTCACTAACGACTTGGCTACATCTTCTACCGGGATAATGTCCGTTACATGCCAAACCTCAGCTGCGGTGGTTACGTGAAAATGCATTGAGATTTTGCGCGTAAATTCAGCTTTAAATTTGCAAAGTATAAATAAAACGTGTGTCTATGTGGGCTAAGCCAATCTACCTAATTAAACAGACTGTGAAATAAAGCGCTAAGTTGTGCGTGTTAGTGTTGGTTCGCTTCTGATTGACAAATACGTGACTGTGTCGGATTTGGCGGTTTCTGTTCTGTTGATGTTAGAGTTTCGGTTTTGTTGTAAAGGAAATTTAGATTGGTATTGTAATTGCTTATCGTATATGATATTAAATAAATTCGTGAGATTTGGTGGCCCGTATGCTTTTCTCATTACGTCACATCAAAAACAAGAAACATCAAAGTTTTTTTTTATTGATAATGGAGACGATGGCACCATAAAACGTAAATTCGAACATGCAACCAGTAAAAAAACACTTCATTTTAGCCCTGAAACCAAGATTAATTTTTAATTTTATTTTTATTATTTTTTTTTGACGACCAAGTGGCCTAGTGGTTAGAGAACCTGACTACGAAGCTTGAGGTTCCGGGTTCGAATCCCGCGTCGGGGCAGATATTTGTATGAAAAATACGAATGTTTGTGCTCGAGTCTTGGATGTTTAATATGTTTATAAGTATGTTTATCCGTTGCTTTGCTTAGTTTGGGACTAGGTCAATTCGTGTGCATTGTCCCGTGATATTATTATTATTATTTAATTACACGCAAAATTAGATTTTTAGCTGCTTTAAAACAAATAAATAGTTATAGTCCATTGAGTTAGCATAGAAGTGACGTCAGAACTAGCAATATCCGTACAAAACGTGTTTTGACAGCTCAAAATAGATCATCTCAGCTCAGTGGATTGATGGTCTCTTCATTCCTATTATGCAGATTAACAGAAAATGATTGCGAATTTTAGGTTCTCTTAGGTTCAAAGTATTGATGCTGTCTACGTGAAAAGAATGAACGAGTTACAAGATTCCTAGCAGCTGAATAAACTTCCTCCATACCATAGGTATATTTAGTTACCATAAAGTGTAATACAAGTACACAGTAGGTACACATAGCACTGGCTTGTTGACGATTTTTTTATATGCGTACATAATTTGATGAAAAAAACCCGAGGTGGCTTCGTTTGGCCTATGGTGGCTTAAGCAGAGGGTCGTAGGTTTGACCCCGGGCTCGCACCTCTGAGTTTTTCGGAAATTATGTGTTAAATTACATTTGACATTTGCTATAAGCTTTACAGTGAAATAAAACATCACTAAGAAACCTCTACACACCTGAGAGAGAATAAATGAAGGGTACAAGGAAAGAACATGTCTAGTCGCCTAACCAACTTTTTGAGTTATAGCGGCTTGAAAGTAAGTCATCGCGAACAATTACTATGGTAACCATTTCTTTAAAAGTGAAATAAATAAATATTTACTTTGCGAGCTCTATATTTTGAGATTAAAAACTGTTCTAAATAATTTATTGAATCAGGCGTGAATTTCTTACATAAACGTAACTATTGTAAGGTCGCGGGTTAGCAAAGTACAGTTTCAGTTCATTAGACATTACATTAGACGAAGGAGTGTTGAAGTCTCTCGGTAGAGGGCATAACATAGATGCGCTTTATCACTGCCTAAATGTGATTATAACAGACTGAAGTGTACGATGTATGGGAAAGATTCGTCGCTAACTTCTAGACCAGTGATGGTGTAGGGGTAAGCACGCAGCACGGAACGCTGAGCACCTGGGTTCGATTCCCAGCATTGGTATTTTTTCTGGGGTATTTTCTGTGCATCTATGTTTCAGTTTGTATTTAGTTTGAAATTCATTAGACATGTTTTTTCCGTGCACCTTTCAAATTCAATGGTATGTGTGAAGTTCGCAATCCGCACTAAGCCCGCATGGCTCATTTTGAGAGGAAGCCTGTGCCCTGCAGTGAGTCGTGCACCTATAGGCTGAGATGATAATGATAATTTGATGCACTTGTTCACGATGGCCCGTGTAGCGGGAACAATCCCAAACTTTTGCTCCATCCAAGCGTTTATGGACCGAAAAACGTTTCTTTCACGAGCCCATTTGAAGTTCGCTTTTGCGAGGCGATGTCTCCCAGGCTGCAGGTGTGCGCTGGAAACAATCGAGCTTCATTAAGGCAAACAAATCGGAGAGTTTTTCTCACAGCGCCCAACAATAGGTAGTTGGAACGCTTTTGATTTCACGAGGTCGTATGTTTTAGTGGGTATGTATTACAATACCGAAGTACGAAAGACCGAATGTATTAAAACATCGAATGGATCAAAAGACCGACACGATTTTTTTCTGAAACCGTAAACATTTCAGAATTTATTAAAACGGCATCATACAGAACCCATTAGGTTAGGTTAGGTTTGTTTTATAACAATCTTAAAAAGTTAACGGTTTCAGAAAAAAATCGTGTCGGTCTTTTGACCCATTCGATGTTTTAATACATTCGGTCTTTCGTACTTCGGTATTGTAATACATACCCGTTTTAGTGAAGTAGTGTTCGTGTAAGACTTCTTCCAAATTGTAGAGGCTGGATTAAAACGCTAGCAAGTTTTCAGGGCTGGATAATGTTATGGGAATTGTGTCATTCATCACCATCATTCCAGCCTATATGTATATGTAGACAGGTAGATTAACGATTTGATTTTTTGACTTAATTTGACTTTGTTATGGGAATTGTGTCATTCATCACCATCATTCCAGCCTATATGTATATGTAGACAGGTAGATTAACGATTTGATTTTTTGACTTAATTTGACTTAATTTAATTTAATTTAATTTTAATTTGACTTAATTTGTTTTAATTTGATTTAATTTTGTTTTAATTTAATTTGATTTGATTTATTTAATTTATTTTAATTTAATTTGGTTTAATTTATTTTATTTGTATCTTATATATTATAGTATGCTGTGCCCTACCAGGGTCCATGTGAAACAAACAAATGTAAACATCCATAATGTACCATGGTTGCAATAAATGATGATTATGATTATGATTAACATTATTATTATAATATTAATTAAAAATTAAAAATAAATAAATATTAGGAGACAATCTTACACACAAATCAAATTAACTCTCAGAATGAGATGATTTGGGCCATTGTTCCCACACAGGGTCAGAGTGTGGATTAGCAATGTAATTTCGCATATAAATTCAGAAAAACTCAGCAGTGAGAGCCCGGGTTTGAACTCGCGACCCTCTGCTTGTAAGGCCATAGGCCAAACAATTAGGCTACCATAGTCTTTTATGTCTGTAATTTTATTGAGGTACCTAAGTTATGGTTATTTTTTGACTGGTTTTGAATATTGTACATATTGTATCATAGTAAGTCCAAATTAAATTATAACATTTAGGGGGTGTTTCACCACCTTATTGTCAAACTACTGGTCACGTAACCAATGAATAAACTAAGTACTGGACAAATCTGACGGCTAGTTTTTTTTCAGTTTCACCACTCCGGTCCTGTGCAAACTAAGTACCACTTAACTAATCGTGGGTTTAACATAGAGGGGGAATGGCAACGTCACATTTCACGATCACGCGTTCCTGTTCGCAAACTTTCGTTCAAAGAGTCGCTCATTGTTAAAACAAAAGAAATCGTAAACTATGTAATTTTTAAATACATCTATTTTTTTGCATAAACAAATGTGTAACATTATATTTAATCCAAAAACGGTATTTATTTACGATACTTTGTTAACAATAACAAAGAAAAATAAAATCACGTAAAACGAATCGAAAAGTGGCGCCAAACCATTTGACAGATAAACTTTTTTTTAATGGCGACATACAAGTTCAGGTAGAACAAACGATTCATCCACTGAAAAAAAGTTTGTTATTTAAAAATATTACGTAATTTTGGATTTATTTTTACATACTAAAAGTGTACCTACATTTTTTTATTCCAATCTTGATATTTAAATTATTTTATGCAATTTAGCATGACCTCTTTCTTTAAAAAATAAAAAATACTTTGATTTATTTTTCTGAAACCGGCTGAAGGGCTCTCCAGCCATGGCCACAAAAAAATAAACTAACTTTATGTGACGGATAAAAATGCTAAATGCCTCCTGATCTGATGGTCAAATTAAGAAACAGTTTGTCCGTCACTTAGCGCTAATCGAGACTGGTGAAACAGAAATTTTAATTCCATCTGTCAAATAAGGTTATGATTAAGCTAATCCGAACTTTAAGAAAAGTGGTGAAACAGCCCCTTAATAACTATAAAATGTGACGTCAATAATTACCGTTTTTATGGTGTTTCTAATGCGTATATTGATGTAGAAGTTAAGACATTTTCTACTGACGTCTTGGCTCAACTTAAAAGTACATATTAAGTAAAAAAAGGTAAGTAGTAACTTTGTGTAATATTCCCTCTCGCCGTCTTCTTCATGGGGTGTAAAGAAAAAAAAGCAAAGTTATTTATTATCGTTGAAAAATAAATAGATGGGTAGTGTAAAGTTCCGATCGTGTACATTATAGCGCGGGGCTGACGGATCGGTCCCCAGGGTGACGGCTCCATGTCGTCTCTACTCAAGGAAACTACTGGCCCAGGTCAATATATTGAAATGGATCTTTCTAGCAATAAAAAAAACATTATGAGTTTAAGACTACAGCTATGTTTTTTTTAATAATTATAATAATAATTTGTCTCCGATACTTAATTACAATCATCCATATACCCATATTATTTTCAGATCTATTTATAATGTAGGTAAGTTTTAGCTTGTAAATATAAGTCCTTATTTAACTCAAATTAAACTCGTCATGAATAATAAAATTATTATATTAAACGGGACTTATCACGCAGACAATATTTACCTCGACGTTTCGGCCACAATGCAGCAGCCGTGGTCACGAATTAACTAACAACAATAGGTCGTCATGAATACTCTTGTACAGTCAGCAGCAAAAGTGGATGAGTGGTTCTGGTACACAAAATGATCTTCAGACGACTCTATTTCCAAGGTGATAATAGAGTGTGTAAGTAATTTTGAACATCTGCTGCTGACTGTACTTATGGTACATAGGTACATATTCATCCCCATGATCATGAATGTTTCGATTTGTTAATTTTTTCAAGTTAGTCGAACTTCCGAGTCAAAATATAATAACCCTTCATGGATAATGTGCGCTTGGCTTGATTGTAAACTGTGCCTTTCTACCCAAGTGACGTAATCCACTATTACGGTCGGTCTAGTAAAATCTTATAGTCTTAGTGTAAGAGTAAACTACATAGAAGCGTAATTCTCAAGCCGTGAAAATAAATGATAAGCCATAAACCTTCAAAAGAGTCGCTTAAATAGGTAACACATTTCCCTGAAATATAAAATGTTAGTCACGGCCGTAAGAAAAGTAAATGCTTTAACATTGTCACGGAATGGAGATTTCCTTATACTAAATTAATTGTAAAGACGGAGTCCAGGAAACTGCTAAAGTGAAGTGACTCTTAACAGACGGAGCTAAAGTCGACATTAATTTAATTAGGTTCATCTGAAATATTTAGTCCCTTTTGTTCAGGCTGCAGTTACGTAGTGAATGCTAATAATGTGAGGGAAAGGGCTGTTGGCTTGTTTTAAATTTATCGGATAATTAAAGTTAATTCCTTTAACTAAATTATGCAATGGAAATAATTTTATTTACTGTTTCGAGCATTTAAGGCATTTGATAATGGTTTTAAATAAACAATAGAGAAATACAGCCTTTTATTGTACTTTAGGGTAACGCGATTTTAATTAAAGTTGGCCTTTGGGTGATTTTTGGGGAAACGTAATATTAATGTCACCTTTGTCGAGTCACGACTGTACCTTTTGGATCTTCCCACACGCGGTTCCCGTCATACTCGTAAGTAGGTAGGCAAGTACTGGCTGTTTGAGTTTATCTAAATCACTCGAAATGAATTAAATAATTAAATACTTTTACTCCCTAGGGAATAAAGCACTCACTTTACTCCCGCCTCGTAAGGCTATATTGATCTACTCTTAGAGTATGAGAAGTGAAATAGTATATTTTTTATCGAGGGACTAAAAGAAGCCAATATATACCCGAGGTGGTTAGCCACCCGAGCTTTAGCGAGGGTGTCTATTTATCCGAGGGTTTATATTGACTTTTAGTCTCCAGGTGAAAACTCTATTTTTCACTTCGATATTGCGAGAAAAAAATCCAGTCCATAAAACTTTCATATGTTTTTAAACAAATCTTTCTAGATTTCGGCGGCAAAAGATTATCAATTATGTCTTATGCTTTTGCTAGACATCATAATTTTCACAATCACTTGACGACATTGTGAGAATAATCGATTTATTTTAATTGTTTACGATTTACGCTCTACAACAATTTCAAAGTTTTCGCGGTAAGTATTTACACATTTACACAGATATAACAAAATCGCATCGGCGAAATGGTCCATACACAAACTGGATAAAACAGAATGCCGCCACCTTCTTTGCGGAAAAAGCATAGAAGTAAGACCACGTAGACTAAGAACGTAACATTTTCGTCATGAAAATGGTTCACACAATCTTATTTTTTTACATATATTTTGTTTTGCCACTAAGCAAGTACTGGCTGTTTGAGTTTATCTAAGTCACTCGAAATGAATTAAAAATTAATTACTTTTACTCCCTGGGGCTAAAGCACTCACATTACTCCCGCCTCGTAAGGCTATATTGACCTACTTTTAGAGCATGAGAAGTGAAAAAGTATTTTTTAACATGTTGGCAGAATCTGGCCGTATGGTCATTCGAATTCTAAACACAGTTTACATTATCTATGGTAGATGACTTGAAAAAAGTAACTATCTGTATTGGTGGGTAGCCATTATAATTATTCAATTTAAGTGTTTAGAGACAAAATAATTTAATTTTGGATTTTTTTCCTCGCAGTGTGTCGAAAATCATTGTGTGTATCACGGGCAGTAAGTGGATTACAAACTCGAGTCATTAAAAGCCCTCCGCCTTCGGCGTCGGGCTTTTAATACACTCTCGTTAGTAGTCCCCTTCTTACGGCCCTTGATGCATAATGTACTATTTTAAAAGTGACGATATTGTAGCTATTATATTCGCATAGGTACAACTGTCACATTTACCTACCTACCATTTAGAAATATGACAAATTATTTTTCCAGACCAATTAACAACGTGGTCACAGGTCACATAATCATCAACATCATCATCATCATTTCAGCCGTAGGACGTCCACTGCTGGACAAAGGCCTCCCTCATTGATACCCAACACGTAGTAACTATCGTAACAGATGCGACACTTGTTTTTGACAGCCGCAATAGTCACCTCACCTTTTTATCGCCAACGGTGTTCATATCGGTCACAGAATACAAATTCAAGTAACAGATGCCAAAGAGTATAGAATTACTGCGTACAAACGACAGCGATAGAGAAATACTCTATTACACGGAGTGACGTCATATTGGTGATAAAGTACTATGTGATTTCTTGCCCTAAAATTAAACGTGAAATTGCTTTTAATTAATTCCTTCAGCAGTAACCTATGAAGAATGTTACAGTGTACTTTCTGTTTAACTTTACCCATTGCCTTTTGAATACTTAAGTCCACTTGATCATTCTCAAATGACTATCAATACGTTGGGTCTCGTGAAATAAGACCGCAGACTCGCAGATTGAAAGGGGAACGCTGTAGTCGCGCCGCAGAATGTTTGAACTGTCGTTGAAAACTTTTAGTCTAACTTCAGGCAACAGTTTACAGCAGTAAGACAAGGAAATAAGCCTAACATTAATAGTCTAATTAAATTCATCATCTAACTAGTATATAATCCAACGACCCAGCCTATATACATCCCACTGCAGGGCACGGGCCTCCTCTGAAAATGGGAGGGTTTGAGCCGTAGTTTCCACACGGACTCAGAGCGGGTTGAGAACTTTACACACATCATTGAATTTTTTCGCAGGTTTGTATAGGTTTCCTTACGTTGTATTCCTTCAACGTTAAGCTTGTTGTAAATTTCAAATGTAATAACCCATATTTCACATGTATATTTTGTATCAGGTTTAAAATTTCACCTTGTGTAGATGGTGTCGGGTATTGCTACATTGCGACAAATTATAAATATTTAAGGGGGGAGCTCCCATACGAAAATCGTGATTTTTTTGCCGTTTCTATAGATAGTGGTACGGAACCCTTCGTGCGCGAGTCCGAATCGCACTTGTTTTATTAAGTGCAATTTATAAAAAATATGTCAAATTTTATTAAAATCTATGACAAAAGTTCAATCTTAAACGTTAACATTCGTATTATTAGAGGGATTGCAATACTGTTTCCCAACTGTGCGCTACAAGATCGGCACAATCCGGCCTTTCTTCAAGCGTGAACAGCATCAAGAGACCGCGTCGTGTTTAAAACAACGAATAGATGGACTAGTTCGATTGCTCCGTGTTTGGTTTGAACTTGAAGAGCCTCTTTGACTTTTTCCGCGAATCCTTATTGCCTCTTTACTGAAATAAAGTAATACCATGTTATTATATGGCTTCATCGAATCAACTTTTGCAAATTGCTGTTTTTATATTTAAGTATAGCTTTTGCCCGCGACTCCGTCCGCGTGGAATTAGTAATTTGGGCAGCTTATTTTTTTTATCCAATTTGCTTTTTCATCAATTATGGCTCTCCTTAGTTCCTTGATATAAAAAGTTACCCGCCCCCGCACCCCCCCGCACACCCGCGTTCACATTCAACACCGTGCACCGTACTCCCAAGTCAAGCGTGCCTATAGAAGTTTTACTTCAAAAACCCCCGATTTTGAAACATTCTTCCGCTCTGCTCCGCTCCTATTGGTGTTAGCGTGATGATATAAAGCCTATAGCCTTCCTCGATAAATGTGCAATCTAACACTGAAAGAATTTTTCAAATCGGAGCAGTAGTTCCTGAGATTAGCGTGTTCAATCAAAAAAACCTGTTCGATAAATTCTTAAAATAGACGTATCTTTCTTATTTGTGAACCGATTCAAATGTAACAAACACTAAATGTTAACATTTCGTACTAAATACAAACTGAAATATAGATGCACAGAAAAAACCCCAGAAAAAAGACCAATGCTGGGAATCGAACCCAGGTCCTCAGCATTCCGTGCCGCGTGCCATACCCCTACACCACCACTGGTCTAGAGATTAGACACGAATCTTTCCTATACATCATACATTTCAATCTGCTAAATCATCACCTTATGCAGTGACAAACGCACATCTATGTTACACCCTCATCGAGAGATTTTAACACTCCTTCGGAACTAACCGCTCACCTGGACAAGAGATGGCGCTACTGTGCAACTTTAAACAAGTTAGCTATGAAGTATCTTTTTTTGTACTTATTTTTTTTTTTCAACTTCATTTTTTTATTACTTTTACGGTCATCCCGTGAAATCATACATTTCGTACTAAATACAAACTGAAATATAGACACTAAATGTTAATCCAAGAAAATACCAACATATCAGTGAAAACCGCATCCTTCTAGGTTAAGCCGTTTCTGAGATTAGCGCGCACAAACGCACAGACAAACAGACAAACAGACAATAATTCTAAAAATCATTGTTTTGGGTTCTATTGTGCTAATAAATAGCCCTAGTGACAGTTTTTCTCAAATATCTTCAATGTACAGACACCGACTTGTTACAGATTTATTATATGTATATAGATAGATTTTGGTAATCAATGACTTTAAGGACTCAGGGGGTACTTACTAAGTAAATGTTATTATTACGAGTGTATTTTCTCGAAATCCCCTTTGCCATTTTGTATTTCGAAACTTTTGAAACGGACTATTTACTAGATTCCTATATATATGCTCTATAGCATTCTAAACCATGAGCGTTTACTTAGATTGGTGTGTAATTTTGCTACAGAACAGGTAAACTGTTTCTTAACGAGAATTATAAACTAGAATCATGTATTAAATTTATATGTGTATAAACTCTTTATTGCGCATAAAAAATACTCATAAATATAAATGGTACACAAAAAAAATATAAGGGTGAACCTATCCTTGATAAGGAATCTCTTCCAACTAACCTAACTACCTATATGAAAGAAAAAGTTACAGTTTTACATGCATTTATCTCTATCTTGGCTCTTGTTGCTTCGTATCTAAGTTCTTTCTATTTACACTGACATACTCATAAAATGAATGATATATGACTATATGTATAAGTACAAAAATAATTAAGTGCCGCATTTTTTTAATAACAATATTTGTTTTATACTTTTTATACCTAATTAGAACAGTTTTGTTTTAAAACTCATTATCTTATTTTTTATTGATGTTGGTCAGTCTTATTAAAGCATCGTATGAGTAAACACGTATTTGAATTCAAGTAAGACTCGATAGACCCCTTAGGTTGTTTCTTTCTTTTAAAGCTTCAGTCCTTTTCAAGTTATTACCATGAAGCATATAACAAGTGGCAAAAATTTCTCGACTTGGAGTCCGCGCTTTTCGTCCGCAGTTAAACTGCTGCTTTTACTATTCTGCTATGAAATTAAGCGCTCAATATATTGCTAGTACTAGGGGCGTTCAATAAAAAGTGAGAATGAGTATGTTATAAACAACTTTTACTAAATGTCATTTTATTTTTCGACATAGTCACCTTTTAGCATAATACACTTAGTATATCTATTTTCTAAACTTAAAATTCCATTTTTAAAACAGGTCTCATCTTGAGTACTTAAAAAATCTTGTACTGCAGCGACTACCGCGTCGTCGTCTTCAAATTTCTGGCCTCTCAGGTATTGTTTCAATCTCGGAAATAGGTAGAAATCACTGGGAGCGAGATCTGGTGAATACGGAGGATGCTTAAGGATATCGAACCCAGCATCACGAATTGCAGCCATTGCAACGGCGGACTTGTGTGCCGGGGCATTGTCCTGGTGGAACAGCACAACTTTCGAGAGTTTACCTCGCCGTTTTTCGCGGATCTCATTGCGCAATGTTGCTATTTGTTTGGCGTGTAAAGTGCCCGTAATAGTGGCTCCATGTTTGAGATACTCAATCATTAATACCCCTTTACCATGCCAAAAAACAGAGCCCATGACCTTACCGGCAGATGGGCTCACCTTGAATTTCTTCGGAGTTGGAGATGATGGCCTTTTCCATGTCAAAGACTGCAGTTTCGTTCCTGGGTCGTAATGATGGAGCCATGTTTCGTCCATTGTTATAAATCGTGCCAAAAAAAGTTCCCGGTCTTGCTGCATCAGGTTCAAAGCTTCTTGACAAATCTCTAGTCTAGTTTGTTTTTGCGTGTCAGTAAGCATTCTTGGTACCCAACGCGCAGATACCTTTTTCATACCCAAGCGTTCATATAAAATATTATGCACGCTCCCCGTTGAAATCTTTACATTTTCAGCAATAAAACGATCCGCCAAAACTGAGTTTTTGACTTTTTTCACAATTTCTTCAGTTACTGCTGTAGTAGGGCGTCCGGAGCGGGGGTCGTCCATTGTCGATGTTCTTCCACGTCTAAATTCGGCGCACCATCGTGCGACTGTCGAATACGGAGGAGCATTAGACCCTAAAGTGTCCCGCAAATCCAAATTGACTTGGTCCGTAGAAAAATTTTTCAAACGCAAGTATTTGATAACGGCGCGCAGTTAAATTTTCTCCATTTTCG
This sequence comes from Archips crataeganus, assembly GCA_947859365.1. Taxonomy (NCBI): domain Eukaryota; kingdom Metazoa; phylum Arthropoda; class Insecta; order Lepidoptera; family Tortricidae; genus Archips; species Archips crataeganus. Next base: position 16,251,403 of record OX402048.1, on the reverse strand, counting down.
CTAACGTACTCAATAGCATTGCAAAGAAATTACCGTATATTTTTTTAAACAAAAGACAGTTAGTTTTTTTTTCATAGCAATCAGCTAGATAGATTAGCTTTACCGGCCAGTATTTAATTTCGTAATATTAAAAGAGTTTGCATCTCATTCTCACTTTATATTGAACGCCCCTCGTAGAAGCGCTTTTGCAATCAGCAAAACTGTTAACATAAATAGTCAGTCTCTTAAGAAAGGGCGGTAGCAATTAGTATCTCCTTCTTGGTCTTCCCCTTTTCCTTTTCCCTTCTATCTTTCCTTGTATTACCTATATAGTCTTAATGTAATTATCGTGTCGTAAGAGATGACCTAACATTTTCCCTCTTCTGTTCTTAATTATTTTCAACAGTTGTTTACTCCTAGCTATAAGTTTAATAATCACTAACATTACGAGCAATAAAAACAGCTAAAAATTAAGGTGAATGTCCTAGTATTTGACGTACTCATTCCCAATAGATGGCACCCTGCTGTTACTTCTATAAAGACATAAAATTAATGATGGCAACTAATAGGATTGTAACCAGCACTTGGACATCTACCTTATCAACAATCGATTCAAAACGTGCACTGCACTCGCTTAAATTGAGCATGTTCGCAAATCTTGGTCTCATTGGGATTTTTCTCGATTGTGGAATTTTATAGAGACTCCGTCAGCGAGTAAAAGGGTATAAAAAATAGCCTACGACCTATTCTCAGTCCTACCAAATACAGACAAAAAGTTTCATAAAAATCGGTCGAGCCGTTTCGGAGGAGTTCGATAACAAACACTGTGACACAGATTTTTATATATTAGAAGATGACTGACTGACTTTACTGATTATATTACTGATTACTCAGAATCACGGAATACAGGGAGTAAACTTAGTTGGTAGAAAGTCAAGGTTGGTAGTCGTGGAAATGCGACCGCAGCCTGCGCTTTGCTCTACTAATCAGTGTTTGCCCATCGCTGGCTGTAGCCAGATGTGTTGCTTTTAATGTAAATGGACCGCTATAAGCTTGACCCGCAGTAAAATTTGGTCGCAGTAAGACACCTTTGTACTTATTAAGGAAGTCACTAGGACATTTAAAAAAAAGTATGGTAAGTCGAGGATAGAGCAGTTTACTTCGTAGTAAAAGTACTAATGACACAATAGAGAGATCTATCTCCAAGCAGATGGTATACCTGGGGACCGAAGTCCGAAGGAAGAGAGTTGGGAGTTCATTCGAAATATAGCGGTTTCTCTAATTGATGACTAGATGGCGCTAGAGGTGGAAAGGTCGTCTGAATCGTTACTGCCGTCTTATTCGCTAATGCTGCCGCCAAGCAACAGTGCTCCACTTCGCTACGCTTCAATAGAAGTACACCTTAAACATAAGGTCCATTTTTTCCTTCACCATTGTCCGCAAAACGACTAAATACACCCATTTTTAAAGCATCAAAATTCCTTTCAGGCTAATGAACAATATTTTTTCGTAATTACCTTGAGCGCGTTAATTAATTTAGAAAGCGAGCTTAATGTGTACAAGTTTGCTCGTAGCTAGCTCTAATTTGCTCGGCTTTAGAGCAAAGACGTGTTTCCATATGGAGCGCGAAGATTCCTGGGGAGTTATTTAACTAATTTTATATGCGGTGCAAGTTTTAACCCCACTACCATGTGTTTGCGTTAGCGCTGTCGCGAAGAACATCGTAGCGTAGGAGGGACGAGTTAAGATGGATCACTTCGTGGGAAACCGTCGCCAGGGCAATGATATTATCTTACTAATACTAGTACTAGTATTATATACCCAAAAGTTTGTATAGATGTGTGGATGGATGTGTGGATGTTTGTTACTCTTTCACGGTTTGACGGATTCTGACGAAATTTGGGACACAGATAATTTGTAAACTGGATTAACATATAAAATGCTTTTTATCCTGGGAAATTGTGTAGTTCCTACGGGATAGCGACAGACATTCTTCGCAGACGGAGTCAAAAGTGGCAATAATCTATATTTGCTACGAAGGACAGCTCAAATTACATTTTCGACTGGTAGACCAAAGTGATTAGAGCTATAACATTCTACTACCTTATTCGTAATGTATATTTAATACCATTTTATACCAAGTGCAAGTGATAAGGTTACGAAAATCGGTCTTTACGTGAACTTTTTTATGCACTAGCTATTATCATTACTGTTTTCTCAAAAGTGATTAATCTTACGTTGCTTTATCTATACTTCAGAACAGAACGCTGAAGACGGCAAGTCAAACTAGCGCACCCTTCGGAATTAGCTCTGCAAATTCACTTGCTGGCGTACAAATAAGGCTTCCACTTTTTAGCTCCAAGTTTGGATGGCAACTAGGGCACGAAATTCGATGTTAGACTGCCTACAAGAATATACAATGCTAACGATTTGTAGTATCTTAAATTTTGCCGTGTTTTATTCGTCTGTTTGATTTGAGATCTGCTACAGAAATATATTTTAAAATACTTTATTCACACAAGGAATAAAATACAATAAAAAATTATGTCGTTCGTAAAGTAAGGAACAATTGTAAATGCACGGTGACTTCGTATGAAACAGCAGTCGTGGTCATAATTTATCCAGGCATAATAAAGGCCAAAATAGGAGAACCCTGCAAAGAATAGTAGCAACAAGGAGCGTATTATTCAGTGTCACCAGCGGGACGCGTCTTGTAATATATGTTTTAATAAAAGGGTTTCAATTCGCGCCCGTACATAGATCACACGGAGAAACCCGAAGTATCAATAATATCGAAAAAGATCTTCAATTTATTATTCATTGAAGTCGCTGGGCGGGGCGGGCCGCTCTATAAATCCAGGGATAGCCACTAAATCATCGTTTGCAGGCGGAAGGACGTGTGCGGGCGCAATTTTCATTCTTTATTCCTTTCGATGTTTACGAATGGAAATATAGCGATCGCATCTATGTTTCATAATCGTTGTTTGACCTACATGGTGTCGTCGAATGCCACAACAAAAGGAACTGATTTATATTATTGGCTTACTTAATAACATTTTTAGTTTACGGGTTAACGCTAATTTTTTTTTTTGGTTTCATAGCTCAATACTTTGCTAACGAATCCCTAAATTGAAAAACGCTTTTCGAAAACCTGCATTATTTTTGTAAGACCTATCAAATAACATCCCAAATCAAAACAAAGAAGGGAAAAAATATCCTTATCACGTATTTTATTCCACGTCTTTGTCGACACGCATTATTATGTACGCCTAAGCCAAATTTCAGCAATGTATTTAGCAGGTACTATGAGTTTCTAAGCTAAGCCGCAGACAGAATAGATGTATGGTGAATGGCGATAGAAAAGGCACACACCTGCATGCTTTTCTATCAATAAAACATAAATTTTCGGAGTTAATACAAACTTGCATACCAGTATCAAACAAAAAACCTGTCCAATGACTTCACCAAAAAGTAATATACTCCGATAAACAACTGCCAATATTCCTCGACCCAACTAACTTTTTGTGTATTCTTACTAAGCTATATTTCGTAGAGTCACATCCTCACCAGATCACATGTCCCTCGTCGACACTTTACTTAGGTCGCATCGGGTCGACGAAGCCTGACCTTCGCACGCGGCATTATACCCAATCCATGCATTAACAATGTATTCAGAGGCCTAAACAAAGAGAAGCAGGTGGATCGCGGCGAACGCTACACCCACTGAAAGATTCCATAAAAACTGTACCGGTACCCTCGTCACGTTCCGACATCTTATTTATCTAGTCACGGCCAAAATCATTGTTTCCTTTTTTTCGCTGTCTGTTCGCAAAAACACGCCTTATTACTGCCACTGGCTAACTGCTGGGCCTATTGTCCCCGATCTTTGTGTGTGACGTCCCTGCCCTTTCAAAGCAGGGAAAATGTCTCCGGACAAGAAATGGCCATTTATTCATGTGTTTTCTTCACTCGTTTCGTGGTTAATGACGGCTCGCCTAATTGAATCGGTTGAAATAGGCGGGGAACGGTTTTACTATGTTCAAGCATCAAATACGACGGTAGGTACCTACTATACTATTTGAGTCTTTTAAGATTTAGACGAGTTTATTGTTTCAACAAAACAAAAAAAGCTGCAACCCCTTTGCAGGCAATAACATTTTACTTATAAGTATTATGTTTTGTTTTTATATACTTACATAATTAATTTGAAGCATCAACAGCTTCATAAATATTTACGTTATAATTGTTTACGTTGTATTTACATAGATAAATATTAACGTTTTATTCTGTAAGTTGTGGTAGCCTAGTGGTTCGACCAATGGCCTCTAGAGCTAAGGGTCGTGGGTTCGAGCCCAGACTCGCGCCTCTGAGTTTTTCAGAATTTATGTGCGAAATTACATTTGAAATTGATTAAATTTACAATGAGCTTCACAGTGTAGGAAATCATCATAAGGAAACTTGCACACTCTTGCAAAAAATTCAATAGTGTGCGAGAAGTTCACAATCCGCACTGGGCTCGCCTGGAACCACAGCCCAAGCCCTCTCATTCTGAGAGGAGGCTGTGGCCTGCAATGGGTCGTATAGGCCGCAATGATGACTCTGTACTCTAATATATATCGGTGGAAGAATTTTAAGCTTCTTCCACTGCTCTATTAACCTAAAGCCGGTTCAAAGTTATTAAACAGCGTATTGATTACGTAGGTATTTTCCAAAATTTCGTTGCACTCCCACCAATCATGATATTATTTACGGACTTTGTGTTAACTTTTGGTATCCTAATTTAAATTAATATGGCCAAGTCTGGGTGGAAAAATAATTAAACTTTGAAAATAGGTGTCAACAAGAATCAATCAACAGTCCGTCCTTCAATCACAAATATCAAAGGCGACCATAAACTATTAGGTTTTTTATTTCTTTATTTAACAAACACTGTTTGATACAGTTTGACTCACAGCCTGTCGAAGAAAAAGTGTACATTATCAGCAAGAACTTACCTTCTTTAAAACAATTTAATAATATTTTCAAGCCTTAAAGACACCTTGTTCGCCGAAGCCTTACTAAATAACATTTTACAGGAGTATTTCGTAGTTTCATATTTTATTAAAATGGAACTTATTTCTAAGGTTACTTAATATTTATTAAGAGCAATAAACTAGGTTTATTTTATCGTTTGAAGTTAATTTTGCCGTATTTACAGAAGAAAATAAGTGAATACGAAGTAACATTTTCTGGGTAGGTAGTTCTCTTTATGGAGGAATCAAATGGGATGTCTTAGTCCCACACTTTTATTTAATAGATCTAGTATAAAGCAAGATTTAGAGTACCCAGAGGTCAAGAGTTTTAACGTATGTGTACTTATATTAGCTCAAGTTTTGTGGGTCAGACAAAATTTTAATACATTTTTGTATAATAGCCGTTTTAAAAAAAAAGTTAAATAAACATGCATAAGAATATACTTATAGTAAAGTTCTTGCTGATAGATAATGTACATTTTTCTTCGACAGTTGTGGATCGAATAGATAATCTATTTACTCTTAAAAATAGAATGATTTGAACATTATTTTACTGCCAGGATAATGAAAAATAAACAGGAAAGTGAAATACAAGTTCTGTTTTGTCAGGAAAGTGATAATTTTGAGGTAATCATCACATAACATTAGACGACCAGATGGCCTAGTGGTTAGAGAACCTGACTATGAAGCTTGAGGTCCCGGGTTCGATTTCCGAGTCGCAGCAGATATTTGTATGAAAAATACGAATGTTTGTTCTTAGGTCTTGGGTGTTTAATATGTATTTAATTATGTATATATCTATCTATGTAAGTATTTATCCGTTGCCTAGTACCCAAAACACTAGCTTTGCCTAGCTTACTTTGGGACTAGGTCAAGTGGTGTGAATTCTCCCGTGATATTTATTTTATTTTTTTATTTATAATATAATAAAACACTGTACCTATTTGAAATTAATTTTAATGAATAATTATAATTAAATAAACTAAGTATATTAAACAAAACAATCGAAAATATTTAAGAACGTACATAAATAAATAAATAAATAAATATCACAGGACAATTCACACCAATTGACCCAGTCCCAAAGTAAGCTAGGAAAGCTTGTGTTATGGGTACTAGCCAACGGATAAACATACTTATATCGATAGATACATACTTAAATACATATTAAACACCCAAGACCCGAGAACAAACATTCGTATTTTTCATACAAATATCTGCCCCGACACGGGAATCGAACCCGGGACCTCAAGCTTCATAGTCAGGTTCTCTAACCACTAGGCCATCTGGTCGTACATATGCTAGGAAACTGAGAAGTTATTGATCTGACCCTCTTCTTTTCGTCATTGTCATAAGTCATAACTATCTGATTGGCTGTTGACCAGTTGACGTTAGTTCAAGCAACAATGAGTTAATTTTACTTCGTTCTATATTTCAGAAATGTTGCAACAGTGTAATTTTTTGATACAAACATTTTTGTGAGTATTATTTGACAGTAAAGTGCTACACATTTCTTGTCCGCTCTTTTTTTCGGTCAAAATTTGGAAAAAATTGACACTTAATTTATTTTTAGGTTTTAGCAAAGTGTTGTTAGTAAAAAACTACTAGTGAACTGTGATGTTAGATATTTTTATTATATGTACGTATATATTATATGTACTTTACGAATTATTTCGGTAGAAACCTTGCATTTTAGAAATCCCAAGACAAAAGGATTTTATACAGGCAGGTTTTTCCGAAAAAATATTTTCTCATTTCGTTGAATTTCAGTGCCCAAATAGAAGCTAATCAGTTCTTTATAGGTACCAGATATTGAATAGACCCGAATAATTATTTAAAAACAAAGGAGCTATGAATTGAATCCTTCATAGTGAGAATTATCTACCCTGAACAATTCAATTCCAAGCAATAAAATTTAATTTTAATTAGTTAGGTATAATAATTAAAAAATCTTGATATAACCTACCCGTATACAAATACAGGTTATCCTTGTCGGGACTGCATGTGTCGTAATAGAGTAAAGAAGGAATAAGCAGTATTTATTATCTGTAACCAAAGGGAAATTAATTATAACGGCGTTAGATAATAATTATACCTAAACTTGGCAGAAAAATTTCCTATTAATATTGTAAATGCGAAAGTTCGGATCTTTCGATGTTTATTACAAAAAATCGTGCAAAAATAGTTCAAAGGATTTAAATGAACTTTCGTATACAGAAATTTTATAACCTGAATGTAACATCACACACATTTTTTATCCCGGAAAAATGCATAGTTCTCGCGAGATACTGATAAATTAATTCTTCCCAAACAATTTAACAGGCAAGAGTTACATAATTTATTTATTTATTTATTTAAAATAATAAAAAAAAAACCCTGTTTATATCATAAATTAGCTGTTGCCCGCGACTCCGTCTGCGAAGAAAGCGTTTATCGCTATCCCGCGGCAGCTATGCGATTTTTCAGGATGAAAGTATGCTATAGGTACTTATATTGATCCAGGTTATAAACTACATAATCTGTGATCCAAATTTCATCAGAATTTGTAATAAAGTTTAAGCATGAAAGAGTAACAAACATCCATACATTTTATAAAATTATTGAAAGTGAAACTTAAATTATTTATTTTAGATTAAATCCATAGGTAGTTAAGTTTTCTTAGGTAAGTTCTCTTTCTCTTCTTTTTAACTGTTAATTTCATGTGTTTTATGTTATGTTATTTTATGTACAGATTTTATGAATAAAAATTATGAACTAAAACAATTACTTTGCTCACCCGCGATCTTACAATAGTTACGTTTATGCAAGAAATGTGCGTTCATGCAGTTCCTCCACCTCCACACTGTACGAACACACACAAATCACATAAACCCAACCATCACCACCACCAAGCTACACTGACGTGTTTCGAACTCAACCAGAGCTCATCTTCAGAGTTACCACAACCGTATGCTATGCTACCAAATGTTAAACTAACAAACCAAAACAAATGTTTTAACTTGTCACTGTAACTTCTCAAGTACCCACTTTATTTTTCTTATTCTCAAACTACCCCACAAAAATTAGCTTTTATTGACATATTATTAAACTACCTTGAATTTTTTGTTTATTTATTTATAAGGCATATTTAATTAATACTAACTGTTCAAATTCGACCCAAGCCGCAGTAAAGGAGAAGATACTAAATTTACCTGTTCATTAATAATAGACCCCATAGTGTTGTACCTAATTATTTCCATGCATTCCAGAGCATCCAGACGCAACCCCTTGCCGCAATAATGTAACACTTCATAAGAATCTGAATCTAACAATGAATGATTTGATTCCAACAAATGTTTTGCAAAATTCGATCTATCTGGATGCTCATTCCTATATGCCGAAACATGCTCTTTAAATCTAGTATTAAAACTTCGGCCTGTCTGTCCTACGTATATCCCATTGCAGTCATTACAAGTAAGCTTGTATACCCCCGATCTAGTTCCCTTATCTACCTGTTCTTTGTGGTTACATAGCCTAGAGTACAAAGAGTTGTTAGTCTTAAAGGCAACATTAATATTGTTTGATTTTAAAATGCCATAAATCTTATCAGACAAACCCCCAACGTAAGAGATGCTAGATCTATATTTGTTAGTAGACTGAGAAGGTAACGCAGCGTAAAGCATGCTATTTACTAACCGTGCCTGCTTCTTTTGAACTAAACTATCTACCATTGATTTTGTATAACCATTTGAGATCGCTATCTGATAAATAGTACTCAACTCTAAATCAAAATGTTCCTTAGAAAGAGGCACAGTCAACAATCTATTAACATAACAATGGAAAGCAGCCAGTTTATGCTGCCACGGATGATTAGAAGATGCTGGTATAACAGCATCTGTGTACGTGGGCTTACGGTATATTTTAAATTGATGTTTACCATTTAATTTTGAAATCGTTAAATCCAAAAAGTTCAACGAACAATTTTCCTCCAATTCTTTTTTGAACCTTATCTTTACGTGCTTGTTATTCAAACCATTAATAAACACGTCAAGCTGTCTCATACTCCCTCTCCAGCATAGGATCAAATCATCAACATACCTAAAATAGTACACAATATTACTATTACCCACAATATACTGATTCTCAAAATGATCCATAAATATATCTGCCATTAAAGGACTCAGAGGTGAACCCATAGCTAAACCATCACTCTGTAAGTAATAAAGACCATTGAACCGGAAATAATTTTGTTTCATGCATAAAGTTACCAAATCTATTAATTCACAAACTTCACCCGGATGCAACCGCTTCCTTTCTAAGTGGTCTTTTAGAATTTCTAGTGTCTCACTATATGGTACGTTAGTAAATAAACTGTCTACATCCAAAGAAAGCAACGTTGCATTCGGCGGTATGCTGATGTCCTTAATTTTACTAACCAAATCTAAACCATTTTTTAAACTATAAGAAGGTTTAAAGGAAGCCTTCACACGAATAATACTATTTAATTTCTTCGCCAATTTATATGCTGGAGCACTCACGTATGAGACAACTGGACGAACAGGCACATCATCTTTATGAATTTTAGGTAATCCATATAGAATTGGCGCCTGCGGATTCATGGGAATTAGATCCAGATAGATCGAATTTTGCAAAACATTTGTTGGAATCAAATCATTCATTGTTAGATTCAGATTCTTATGAAGTGTTACATTATTGCGGCAAGGGGTTGCATCTGGATGCTCTGGAATGCATGGAAATAATTAGGTACAACACTATGGGGTCTATTATTAATGAACAGGTAAATTTAGTATCTTCTCCTTTACTGCGGCTTGGGTCGAATTTGAACAGTTAGTATTAATTAAATATGCCTTATAAATAAATAAACAAAAAATTCAAGGTAGTTTTATAATATGTCAATAAAAGTTAATTTTTGTGGGGTAGTTTGAGAATAAGAAAAATAAAGTGGGTACTTGAGAAGTTACAGTGACAAGTTAAAACATTTGTTTTGGTTTGTTAGTTTAACATTTGGTAGCATAGCATACGGTTGTGGTAACTCTGAAGATGAGCTCTGGTTGAGTTCGAAACGCGTCAGTGTAGCTTGGTGGTGGTGATGGTTGGGTTTATGTGATTTGTGTGTGTTCGTACAGTGTGGAGGTGGAGGAACTGCATGAACGCACATTTCTTGCATAAACGTAACTATTGTAAGGTCGCGGGTGAGCAAAGTAATTGTTTTAGTTCATTAATATGGACCTCCGCAAAGTAACGCCTGATTCATTAAATAAAAATTATATAAATTGGTATTAAATAAGTTAGTAACAATAAAACTTAAAATTAAAATTAGTAAAAATAAAATTAGTATCTAATCCGTACAAACTAACACGTTTATAAAATTAGTAAGATGTGTAAGTTTGTGGGTGTGTTTGTGTATGTTTGTTACTCTTTCCCGCAGCAACTACTGTACGAGTTTCGATGAAATGTTTAGCACACAGAAAGTTTGTAAACGAATTCAGTACAGATGAAGTCTTCGGCAACAGCTAGTTCGTACTAAATGAAAAAAAATATCCTGTCTCAAACGTAAAGCGATGTAACCTACGTCTTTGAACTTGAAGAACCTGCAGTAAAAATATAGGTATTTTCAACTTACAGAAGTGAAAGTGGTGAGCGAGAGTGGAAACATTTTCCCGGCTGTTATCGAGAGAGGTTTGTTGGCACGCTCCGCGAAGAGCCGCAGACTGCTCTTAAAGTAGCGGGACTTAGCGGTCCAGTTGCAATTGTACACGGCCGAGGACAGGAGCTGACTCTGGAACAAAGAATCTTTAAAAAACGCCTGTGAGTCCTACACGCAAACGAAGAGTTCCGTATCACAGTATCAAAGAAAACGTTTCTTTCTTGAGAACCCTCTATTATTTTAACTCTATTTAGCTAATTTGTATTCATTTTTTTTCTCAAAGCAATCTAGTAATAAACACTCTGTGAAAATGTGAAAATTACAAGTGTGTGTCATTGAAAAAATCAAGCAAAAAAAATCTCCATCGAAAACACGTTTCTTTTACAAATCCCTTTTATTTTTTAATTCTACGTTTTTATTAACTGTCGTTATAGCGGTTATTATATATACCTTTGTAAAAATTCCAATTTCAGTTACCTAATACGGTTCAGGAGAATAGTCTTATGATAGACGGATGGACAGCGGACGATTCTTAATTATTCACCGAAAAATAATAAATAAATAAAAAAACGTGAAACGTCTTCATTCCAGCTTGGTGAGGAATGCTTTTACATGTCCACTGGATGTCCGGCTAATCTCCGCTACAGGTCGTATTTTCCAACCGGCTCTCGTGGAATTTTGTGAGCCGGTTCAATGATTGTATTTTATGTCGTTGGTGGAGTCATGGGTGTTGAAAACATAAACAATATCATATATCAGAAATTTAAAAACTTGCGACTAGTTATTTGAAACCTTAAAGCTAGACGATGTACGTGAGTAAAATTTTCTGCCATTCATAGCAACAATAAAAAATAATTAATTCTATATTCAAAATTTTTTGCTATTCTTTGACCCCATTAAAATATTTAAACTCATTTAATGACGAGATTGGGCTGAGTTTATCACGTTGGTCGGCATCCTTACTCGGTATGGGTACTGGCAGAATACCAGCGCTGCGGCTTACCGCAGCACAATGCTGAGCCAGCGCCTGTTCTTCAGTGCATCACATGGCTTTCTCATTTACATGTCTGATCTGTTTAATTGTTATTTTATTGTTTTTCTTTGTAGTAGACACATTGTTTTCGAGCATAATTTTAAGTCCTGAATTGTTAGTCTTATTACTTTTTAGTGACTAAGCCATGTCTTTGTTTTGAAGAATAAAGATTATATCTATCTACCACAATTACACGTAAAGTTTCTGCATGAGAGAAAGATATAATATAGAACGTGGCGTGGAGGTTTTGCGCCAAGCTCAACCTGCGATATTCAATTAAAAATTCGGGTTCTCAACGAAGCATGCTACATTGTATTATTTACTAGGAGAAGCCATAATCTGCTTATAGTTATCCCTGTATTTTGTATTTATTATGAATTAGGTTTAATTCAAGTATTCTTAGAAGAAAAACACGATAAAAAAAACTCACCTTGTCCTTAATACGAGTACCAAACCAACATGGAACTAATATTTGGATGATCATGATGAACATATAAGTGGCCAGGAATATAAAATATTGCCACGGTGCTGGCTGGAGAAAAAAACGTATTAGGTATTGAAAAACAAAATAATACAAATTTTACGCCTTAAGACACTTACCAAAGTAAATCTGAATAGAACAACGCAAATAATACAAGAAGCCATGCTGAATTGCACGAACAATGTTAGGCTGAATACGTCCTCCAATAAATTACAAAATCTAAAGAGAATCAAAAGTTTAGTCATAATTGTAAATTTATGCACTGTTAAATTGCAATAAGTTTAATGTAACATACTTCCCCAGTTCATCAAAATGAACGATAGATTCCTTCAGCTTTATCATTGAGTCGTCACATTCTACAGCTACTTCCGCTGATATTTCGCCAACTACTTCAATTTCTCCTGTATTTGGCTCTTTTTCAGTTATTCTCCGTAGTTTACCATCAAGTATATCAAGTTGTGATATAGCCAAAATTAACACACCCAAAATAAACGTATCAATATTAACATTACATAACATGTGAAAATGCATACTAAGAGCTTGATACCAGTACAAAGGGTAAATAAAGGCTTGAGTTGTATTTTCTGACAAAAAAGAATAACTGCATACAGGAAGATTTAATTGCACAGGTAAAAACAAATGAGTGATAAATGGTGACAGAATGTGAGTTAAGTTTGATGTTATTGAGACAACTGCAACAATTTTCCAATATCTCACAATAAACTTCTTAGCTTCATCGATTATCTTTAATCCTTCTTCTGTTTCAGGTTGAAACATATTGCTCTCAAGTGTATGTAATATCATCACAACTTTGTCATGCATTAAAATAAACGTAAGGACTTTAGAGGTTACAGCAAGCTCAGTAAAATAAAATATCATTTCTTCAACAAACAGATCCAGATGCCTCGGAAGATAATAAAAATTTATTGTGAAAAGAAAGTTGCAGAGAAAGACAAAAAACGCAACAAACGCTTTGTAGTAATATTTATAGAAATGGTGCATGTCACTTGAAGGCCAAATGGCGAGGACCTTCCAGAATTTAATGTTTATGCTAAAGCAATCTATTTGCTTCAACTGAGTCATTTTTCCTGAGTGCTTATACAAGCATCTGTTAAAGTTGTCCTAATAGTGAGAAATCCTTCTTCAGACTACGATAACACCGCTCTATCCGTTGTTTAAATAAATTCAAACCTCAAAGACAGCAAAGGCTTGTGATTAAATAAATTGCTCCATGAAACTATTTCTTAATTGGAAAGATTTAACCGCTATTAAAATAAACACTTACACCGGCTATATTTCCCTATATGCAAATAAGTACGTAAACATATTTCAAAGGCAAATTCCATGTAGTAAAGTGAGTAAAAATGGAAGTTATGTGGGTTAATTGCGGGAACCCGGCTGTTTTAAATGAGATGCAATTAGTAGAGCTGAATGTGCTCTAATTAACAAATGGCTATAAGCCTCCGTTTACTAGTTCATAAAAGTTTGGGCTTAATGCCATCGTAGTTTATTTCGGCTTTACCCCGGCTTTTACTCAATTATGGCATTAGTGGTTTATTTTTCGTTTTCGTTTAAGTACTGATGGTTTAAATTAAAAAATTGTGAAGTAAATTTCAAACTGTGAAACCTTTTACTAACTGAATTCTGATCGCATTTATCTGTTTTTACTAGCTTTTATTTAACTTGCAATATTCGTGTAAGTATGTTGTTAAGTTGTCTTGAAATCTTACACGTCGAATTTCACCCACTTCCGGTCATCGGATTGACTTAAAATTTACTACGGGTACGTAGATCGAATAACAATGCAAATAGTTGACTATCAGTCAGCAAAAAAGCTCGTATTTGTACCCTTGCACAATATCTATTCTTTCACTGTCGTAAGATGTGTTACTATACTACAGTTTAAGTGTTTCTTATTAATATCTACTTGATACCTCCTTTACGCGTTCCTGAAAAAATGGGTCTTGACAAGACAGATAACGAGCTGATTCTATACAGATTCCTTTTTTAATACTAGGGTAAAAAACAGTCAGAACTATGTATATAGTTTACGTATGTTTTTAGAAACTTTCTTGACAGATATTTGCAATTCAGTCGTTTCATTATTGAAATAAATAGATGTAGCTAGAATACCTACCACCTGCGTCCTAGGTAACTTTCCCATGAGTTCCGTTTAATCAACAAGTTAATTCCAGACTAAAATAAATTGTGAACTTTCTAGACTTTTCGCCACTGATATTAACCGGCTTGTTTAATGTCAACAACTCTGCTCAAAGTGGTAATATCTTTAAAATTGTAAGATGTACTCGTATAAATTTGGATGGATCATGTTTATTAATAAATAATAAAAGTGGCAGATTTCCTTGAGTAATTTATACATCAAGATTTTTATAAAGAGAAATAGTTACTGTAAATTTTGCAGTTAAAAAAAGCTATAAAAACAATAGTATTTTATGCAACGGTTGTATAAGTGAGGTCTTAAAAGGCGAGTGACGTGAGTTGCGATACGAGCGAATGCGAGTATCGCAATGGAAGACGGCACGAGCCGTTAAGACCAAATTATACACCGTTACATACAATATTTTTCCTACGACTCGACTCTACTGGTACAGTCGGGTACAGTAGGGTACAGTAGGGTAAAATAGGGTACAGTAGGGTACAGTCGGGTACAGTAAGGTAAAATAGGGTACAGTAGGGTACAGTCGGGTACAGTAGGGTAAAATAGGGTACTGTAGGGTACAGTCGGGTACAGTAGGGTAAAATAGGGTCCAGTCGGGTACAGCAGGGTAAAATAGGGTACAGTAGGGTACAGTCGGGTACAGTAAAGTAAAATAGGGTACAGTAGGGTACAGTTGGGTACAGTAGGGTACAGTGGGGTACAGTAGGGTAAAATAGGGTACAGTAGGGTACAGTCGGGTACAGTAGGGTAAAATAGGGTACAGTAGGTTACAGTCGGGTACAGTAGGGTACAGTTGGGTACAGTAGGGTAAAATAGGGTACAGTAGGGTACAGTCGGGTACAGTAGAGTAAAATAGGGTACAGTCGGGTACAGTAGGGTAAAATAGGGTCCAGTAGGGTACAGTCGGGTACAGTAGGGTAAAATAGGGTACAGTAGAGTACAGTCGGGTAAAGTAAGGTAAAAAAGGGTACAGTTGGGTACAGTCGGGTACAGTAGGGTAAAGTACCCGACTGTACCCTATTTTACCCTACTGTACCCAACTGTACCCTATTTTAGCATACTGTACCCGACTGTACCCTACTGTACCCTATTTTACCCTACTGTACCCGACTGTACCCTACTGTACCCTATTTTACCCTACTGTACCCGACTGTACTCTACTGTACCCTATTTTATCCTACTGTACCCGACTGTACCCAACTGTACCCTATTTTACCCTACTGTACCCGACTGTACCGTACTGTACCCTATTTTACCCTATTGTACCCGACTGTACCCTATTTTGCCCTACTGTACCCGACTGTACCCGACTGTACCCAACTGAACCTTATTTTACACTACTGTACCCGACTGTACTCTACTGTACCCTATTTTACCATACTGTACCCGACTGTACCCTAGTGTACCCTATTTTACCATACTGTACCCGACTGTACCCTACTGTACCCTATTTTACCCTACTGTACCCGACTGTACCCTACTGTACCCTATTTTACCCTACTGTACCCGACTCTACCCTACTGTACCCTATTTTACCCTACTGTACCCGACTGTTCCCAACTGTACCCTATTTTACCCTACTGTACCCGACTGTACTCTAATGTACCCTATTTTACCCTACTGTACCCGACTGTACTCTACTGTACCCTATTTTACCCTACTGTACCCGACTGTACTCTACTGTACCCTATTTTACCCTACTGTACCCGACTGTACCCAACTGTACCCTATTTTACCCTACTGTACCCGACTCTACCCTACTGTACCCTATTTTACCCTACTGTACCCGACTGTTCCCAACTGTACCCTATTTTACCCTACTGTACCCGACTGTACTCTAATGTACCCTATTTTACCCTACTGTACCCGACTGTACCCTACTGTACCCGACTGTACCCAACTGTACCCTATTTTACCCTATTTTACCCTACTGTACCCGACTGTACCCTGTACCCTATTTTACCCTACTGTACCCGACTGTACCCTACTGTACCCTATTTTACCCTACTGTACCCGACTGTACCCGACTGTACCCGACTGTACCCTATTTTACCCTACTGTACCCTACTGTACGCTATTTTACCCTACTGTACCCGACTGTACCCTACTGTACCCTATTTTACCCTACTGTACCCGACTGTACCCTACTGTACCCTATTTTACCCTACTGTACCCGACCGTACCCGACTGTACCCTATTTTACCCTACTGTACCCGACTGTACCCTGCTCTACTCATCTCAGCAGGTCTAAACTGGGCTTTAGTGTTGAGTGTACCCTACATTTAATATTATTTGGCAGCTAGGTGTATCGTAATAACGACATTACGACACAAGTGCTGTTATGGCGAATAGATTAAGTATAGACTTTCTGCAGTCATTTTATCTATGTTCTTATATATTTGTTCGCGACCATGTAAAAAAACAGATAAAAGTACAGGAGTAGGAAAAATAATAAAATCTACGATATCTCAGCAACTACAAGAGTTCAAAATGATCATTAAGCATTGATTTTGAGATAAATTGAAGGGAACACATTTTTTATGGATTTCAAATATTCACAGTCACAGTCCTTCACATATTAACTTTATCCAAATAAATGTTAATAAAGCACGTCACATATAATCTCTTTATACCTATTTAAAACAATCTTTCTATCGATTATACCAAAGAACTCCCAGTGCTAAATTTTTTAATAAGTACATATTAACTATAAAAGTACTCGTACGCAGAGGTTTACGGAAGACACTTGTCTTTAAAACTTCATTATAATTATGATACAGCTACAATCACTGTTACCTTTACATCAAAATGTACTCTTCACAGTGGATTTATATTGCTTAGACTCAGGCTTGATAGTAAGTAAAAAAAAAAAAACTTTAAACCTACAACACAGTGTCGTTCTAATAGTTACTGTGATTAATCGTTGTTAAGTAATCAAAAACGAACATTAGTAATACCTTTGAATCAATATCAGGACCGTGGCTATCCCAGATTATATCAACACAAAAATGTAGTAAAATTATTTTTTGCCAGCAACTGCAATGCCAGTAATTTAATGGCTGGCCGAGGCGGAGATGGAGAGACGACCTGGAGGCAGAACTGCCAAATATAGCTCTGGATAGGGAGTTGTGGAGGTCAATGGGACACAAATGTAGGCTAAGTAATAATAATAATGTCAACCAGCGCCGAACGTAACTTGACTTCACTCCGGTGCTGAATCGGAAACGCCGTCTAAAGCGCAATCGCAATCAGCGTGGGACCATTCCTGCAGCGTCGTCCTGTATCCAAGCTGCAGTACCGTTGGTGGATATTTACCTGTCTCGGTTGGACACGAAGACGACGACGGAGAAGGTCTTCGAGCACGTCCGCGAGGCAGCATGGGGTCCGTTACAGGGATCCCAGCTGTTCATCTACCCGCTCGAGTCTCAAAGGCTAACAACTTCAGCTCATTTAGGCTCCAAGTGGCCAAGCACCAGCAGATGTTCCTGCGCTCCGACTTCTGGCCGGATGGTGTGGTGTTCCGTCGTTTTTGGGAAGCGACGAAGACGTCTTTCAAAAATCCCTAAATAGTTGTATTATTTAAGTTTTATTTGTATTTTTGAATGTTACAGCGCATTGGTTTTATACTGTAATGCTGTAATTTTTATTGATGAATAAATAAATAAATAAATAATTGTCAATTAAATCCTTACATATTACCTATACATATATTTTACATTAAAATATATTCAGAAGGCTCAACTAGGGTAAAGTGTACCAGTGAATGAACACTTAAGGAAATTTTCGACTTTGAAAATTAATTTTAGGCAGTTGGGCACAGTTTATTTAAAATATTACGTTTTGTATAGCACAACCAACTACTCCAGTTTGCTAACATCATCATTATTCAACAGTATTACTGCACAATTTCAAGATTTATCATTATTTAAGGGAAAAAATGGAAAATCACCAGTGAATGAACGCAAAATTCTAGTGAATGAACAAATGAAACCAGTGAATGAACAACTTTGAAAATGATGTTTTGTTATACTATAAAAATACTAAAGCGAAGTTATATTAACACAACTACATTTAATATAATTATTTGGTCGATTCCATGTTCTAAAACAATTAAAATACAAAAATAAGAGTATTGTTCATTCACTGGAAAACTTGAACCAGTTAATGAACCTATATTTTACGTTTGTTCCAATACTAGCCATTCGATAGATAATATATTTGGATCAATGTCACTGAAAACGAAATCTTAATATGACTACTAGAAGAAAAGATATTGCACACATAGAAAATCCTGCAGTCCCAGTGAATGAACACCCCCGTTCATTCACTGGATTTAGGCGATTTTGGGTTCCAGTAATAAAACACTGGATTAAAAGGTATTGTTTGTAAATAAATTACATTAAACTATACATGAATAGCACTAACACTACTAACAGGTCTTTAAAGCTTAAAAAAAAACCATACCCAATGAATGATAAATGGCGGGGACAAACGCAGTAACACATCAGAAGTATAGTAGCTTTCCTTCTTCCTTAATACTGCTCCATAGAAAAAATGTACAACATACGTACGTCCACTTTACATCGTCGCCATTTCAAAACTGTTGCTTAGGAGTGTAAGTAAATTTACCAGAACCTAACAAGTAAAGGTGCTAATCGAAAAAAAAAATACGAGGCATGGTAGAAACATACTAAATTCTTATTATTTTAAAAAATGTTTGTTTTGTTCATTCACTGGTACTGTTCATTCACTGGTACACTTACCCTAGTCTTCTAAAATAAAATGATTTTCAAATAAAATTATTTTATAAAGTACTTTAGTTAAGTACCCATTACTTATTCTATTTGAAAGTGTTAGTAGATAGAAGTAATTAAAATTTCTTGATTTGTAAATGATTATTCCAAATTCAAGGCTTTTGTAAAGCTATCAACATCGAATTCATTATATTATTTTGTAACTAGCGACCCGCCCCGACTTCGCGCGGGTGCAATGCTGATACTAAACAGACTACAGAATATCTTTAAAATTACAAGCTGTAAAGGGCCATATTGATGTATATTAAATGCACAATGTATTTAAGGTACTTAATTGGATAAGGATTAATGCTTTATTGCTTAAAATCGCTTCGTAAACAAGGCATTATTGCTCGTAAAAAGTAAAGGATAAAAATGGTTATTGTGGGTTATCCCTAAGATACAGACATATACAATCGCGGACTTTTTTGTAGGCCTTTTTAAGGTTTACAACACTGTAGTACGTTATTTTGATCTATCTCATACGGTTCAGCCAGCGTTTGCAATGTAAGCGCAAAAAAAGTTGTTTATTTACGACATCACATTAGAAACCTCTAAAATTATTAGTGTTTCTCTACTATATTATGCATGTATGATACATATAAACCTTCCTCTTGAATCACTCTTATCTAGTAGTAGTAGTTTTAAAGATCTAAGCATACATAGGGACAGACAGACAGCGGGAAGCGACTTGATTTTATACTATGTAAGTGATAGTGATATTTACTACCTACTTCAGTATTTATTAATCGTACCTAATGTTTTTAGAATGACGGCGGTTCATAAGAAGTTTTCACACTCAAACTATTTAGACTTGTAGTTCAGTTATTTTCGAATTATGTGAAATGTTTTTCTTGACAAAGGAAGAGTACATTTATTAAGTGTACTTAATTCCATATCAACGGAAAACGTCGGATCTGCACGCAATGCAAAATGCATCCGCATTCTACAGAAAAGTACGACAAGCCAAGTCCCAAACTTCAACCAGGAGGATTTTAGGTACAGTAAGACCGAACGAACAAATGAACATTTCTGTGCATTATCTGTTATTTTTTTTTTGTGTAAACGGAGAAGAACATGTTCCAGAGCATTCTTTCGGCGCTTGGTGATAAAATTGTAATATTGTTATTGCTCGAAGCACACTCGTTTGATGCGAATATAGAAACATGAATGGTCGTTTACATAATGGAAAAAAGCTCCTTCTCTGGTTCTACTTTCTAGTGGCATAAATACATCTTAAAACAACAATGGTGCAAACAATTCCTACATATATGTAGATGATCATTCCTTGATCATTCCTTTTCCATTGGTGTAGGGGTAAGCACGCAGCACGGAACGCTGAGGACCTGGGTTCGATTCCCAGCATTGGTCTTTTTTCTGGGGTTTTTTCTGTGCATCTATATTTCAGTTTGTATTTAGTTTGAAATACATTCCTTTTCCGTTTTTTACTATGTAGTGTCAATTGGAGGTGTATGTAAGTTTTATTCTTTACATAAAACGTGCCTTCAGGGGTTCGTTATAGCGTGCGGATGATCCGCTTTCCGATGGAGCTCGCTCCGTTTCTGCTCTATTGTTTTACGAAATAATGTATTGTTGGAAAGCAGTGGAAATATTTGGAAAAGTTAGAGAACCCTCTAGTTCAGGGATGGCGAACGAATGGCACGCGAGCCTGCTATGACGTCTGTGACGGTTATTAGTACATTGTGCAACAAGGGCCCTAAGTAGGGGATTACTAACGAGGGTCTATTAGAAGCCCGACGTCGAAGGCGGAGGGCTTTTAATGACTCGAGCTTGTAATCCCCTTACTGACCGAGCTACACACAATGATTTTCATCACATTGCGAGGGTAAAAAATACAAAAAAAAAATTGTGTCTTAAATTGAATACAATAATGGCTACCCGCCAAGTCAGGTTGTCACTTTTTTGAGTCATCAACTCATCAATTATAGATAATGTAAATTGTGTTTAAACTCGTCACAAAATAAAAAGCCCGTTTTGACAGTTCACGCCCATGAAGTTCTCTGTTTTTTATCGATCGAAATGTTCTGAAGGTAATTACATTTTTATTCATGGGTACCGCCCACTCGGTTAAGTGCTGTGTATTACGATTTTTTCATACTAACCACAGACTATTAATAATCGGTAAAGGAAGAAAATAAATCGATCAAGATATTTTTTTATATCCCTCGCACTTGGCCGGTTTTATTTATTTAAATACTAGTGTTTAGACTAATTAATTACTGAATTTCACCAGCTGTGTACTGTTTATTTAAATACTAGTGTTTAGACCAATTAATTACTGAATTTCACCAACTGTGTAGTCACCTTTACTGAAAATTATGAGCTTGGAGCTCAAAGCCATAAATAATGGCAACACTGATTTCTATAGAATGGCTTGTTAAATTTTCTAATCAGAAATTTAATCCAATGCAATTGAATACAATACAAACATACATACATACATATTCAAATCGATCAAATACTCATGCAAACTTGAATCGAATTATCGTGAGTATCGAGTACCGAGTCGTATGGTTGCATCACTAGTTACGTCGCGAAGACAAATGTCAATACGGGCCTTTTATTTTGTGACGAGTTTAGGTTAGAATTCGAATGGGCATACATACGGCCAGATTCTGCCAAAATGTTAACAAAATACTTAAAATTATTGCAAAATTATATAAATTTAAAATATAAAAATAATGAGATTTCATGAAGCATAGATAAGTTTTGTGTTGTAAAATTGGGTTACATAGTCTTTAAAGATATAAATAAAACGTTGGCTGACTTGAAACCTCCTTAGTTTGAAATTACATACCTACTAACTAGTTTAAAAACTAAAGTTAGAACTCCCTTGCGATGAAAAACTGTACGTAAATTCATAACTCCCTTAAGAACAATTTAGGCCATTGTCATTTAGTATACAGGCATGGAATACCACCATTGACGAGCAAGTGTGATAAAATAGTTATTTATGATACAAGTGCGGAAAGTAGGCAATTCCCAACGAATGGCGGAGATCTATCTGTTTTAGCCGACATGAGTTGGAAATTTCCTACTTTCGACACGTATATCATACAACGTTTTATAATGCATTAAGCGAGGAAAAAATTGGGGCTAAACATTTTCGGAAAAAGATGTTCCGTTCTTATTTACCTTTCATTGAGGGAATGTCTCGTACGTGTTTACATATTTCAGCATCGACTCAGTCAGCAGGAGGCTGTCACATTTGTGCTTGGTCTAGGACGTCAGGCGGCGTTAAGTCCGATTTAAATTCATCACTTGAACTCTCCATTTTAATTTACTAAACTAAAATTAATTCACCGGACTGAACTCATGAACATTACTTTGGCGGGTTTTCATGACAGGCGTGAACGGGTAACCATCACTGGTTCGTGTTACGCCATGCGCGCGCACTGAAAGTTCATTGGTTGAATTTCGATTGCGCGCGCACTGTCGTACGGTCCGAAATGGACTCAAGGAATTATTTTAGTATTTTTTTTTTCAAAACTTTTTACGAAATTAGAATTTATGTGTTTCATATTAAAACGATCTGTTTCATTATTTTATCAGTAAATATTCACTTAGTTGCATCAAACATTTTCTTATTTGTGCAAAGCTGAATTATAAAGACACAACTCTTTAAAAGCCGGACATGATTAACTAGATTCTGATATCAAAAAAATACTTTAATACTTAAGATTATCTCGCTCTTGATAGCTTGAAATGCAAGACGTGAAATTCACGTCCCGCTTTAAAGCAGTTCTAGCGGCAAAATTTTAATATTAATACTCATTTTCTGCCGTGATCAAGAAAGAAGCCGAGTAGAACGGATAATTTGAATTTTTAAACAGTTTGCTATGGATTAATCTCAGCTCCGTCTGGGAATTCTGCTGAATGAACAACTTGAACTGTCAAAACTGAAATCCATATTTTCTGTCTAAAAGCACTAACGTTCCAGGAAACTCTTCGGACTATAAATTGGGAGCAAAATGCACAAAACGGAAAATGTAGGTACATCATCGATGATGAAATGATGATGATCATCATCATTTCAGCCGAAAGACGTCCACTGCTGAACATAGGCCTCCCCCAAGGCTCGCCAAACAGATCGGTGTTTTTTTTACTGTGGGAAAATGCATTACGCATACGACCGCGGCGTAAACAGATCGGTCCTGCGCTATTCACATCCAACGCGTTCCCGCAACCCTAACCAACCAGGTCGTCGCTTCATCTCGTTGGAGGCCTACCCACACTGCGTCTTCCGGTCCGTGGACGGCACTCGAGAACCTTTTGGCCCATCGGCCATCAGTTCTACAGCGCGAGCGAAGTTGAGGGGGGGGGGGGGTTGGGCAATGCACCCTACACGCAAAATGTAAACCAATGGCAATATCTACGATACGCAAAATGTACACAACCCATATTGTGAAACAAAAAGCAAAAAGTACCTACATTTGCAAAAGGTAGAAATTTGAAATTTGTAATTTTCCGATATTTTGTACATTTTACGAATGTACTTTTGGCTTTTTGTACCTACGTTCTACGTGTACAGTAGGGTACAGCGCCTATGACAGTGAAAACAAAATTTGTTTTCGGTCTTGAATACATCTCAAAATTTGCGTATGGACTAGATACTTGCATAAATATTTTAATTGTATCTTTTCGGCGTATTTTTTAGCCCTTTGCCTAACCTCAAAGATTTGATTTTTGAATCAAAATTTTTCCATCATCGTCATCATCCCAGCCTATATGTCCCACTGCAGGGCACAGGTCTCCTCTCAGAATGAGAGGTCTCAAAATTTTGTAAGTAAAAGATTTTTTTAAATAAGTAAACAAAGTGTAACAAGTCAATCGGTCTACGTTCAATCAAAAATGATATCAATACTAACAGTTTAGTGTTACAAGATAGCAAGTCACGTCTAATACACTTAAGATATAACTATAAATTTTAAAATTTTAAAACCCCCAACGCTTTTAGGTCATACGTATGTTTGAACATAAAGTAAATGCCCATTATACGTCTAAGGTCCCTTCCGTAGCTAACAAAAGAGCTGATAATTTTGATGAAACATATTTAAAAACCTTTGCCAAGAAACCTGCTTTCTAATAAAAAATCCGCATCCAAATCGGTTCACCCGTTTAAGAGCTATGATGCCACAGACAGACACACAGATAGACAGACAGACAGACAGACATACATAGCGGTCAAACTTATAACACCTCTATTTTCGTGTCGGAGGTTAAAAATTGGTAAACATACTTTTGGCAGTCAATTTGATTAAAAATTTTGGTATGTTCAATGCGTTGCAAAAACGATTAAACGATTAAAAAACTAAGTTATATTTCTGATAAGATGACAAAATAATTGCAAATAATACAAATTATTTACGTTTTTGTGATTTCTTTGAATTTCATTTGGTTACGTTTTGCGTGTAGCTTATACATTTTGCGTTTTGTGTATTATGCTCCGAAGCGCATTTGGTCACACGGTATTAATACAAAACAAGAGTGTAGAAATTTCTGTTTTTTTTTTTACTTAGGTACCTTCGCTGTTGGTGCGTAGAACAATGGCGAAATAAATTGTTGATCGATTACTCAAGCGCCATCGAAAATTATCATTACAGATAAAGAACAATAGCGAAATAATTGTTAATCGATTTTCCATGGGTCTATTATTATTATTTCACAATATTTCACATAAAAATCAAATAATTATATTTTTTTCTTTTTATTCATATTTGTCTTAGTATAGAAAGGAAATCTTACTTGTTGGACCTCCTTATTTAAATTTGTAACATTATTTAAAACACCCTGGCCATTTTTAATACAACACAGTCACTAATTCAGAAACATTACTCTTTTAGTACAAGATTAGCCTCTACCTGCGGCGTTGCTTGTGTGAACCATTAGGCCAGGCAGTTTAACTAAAAGTCAACAATGCTATGAAATTCGCATAGCAGCATCGTGATCTTTTACGTTGCATGAAAAAAGTCCGTGCAAATTTTTATATATCTGACTATTATTAACATTATATTAAATACTAGCTGACCCGAAAAACGTTGTTTTGCCAGATAAATAGCCTACGACCTATTTTCAGACCTACCAAATATAGACAAAAAAAATAATTAAAATTGGTCCAGCCGTTTCGGAGGAGTTCGATAACAAACATACATGCATTTCAACGGTTGTCAATAATGTTTTTCTTTTTTTTTTCCTTATTTTTGTACAATAAAGAGTTTACATACATACATACCGCTAACGACCGCTTAATGACCTTAACGACCGCTTTAGCCTAGTTGGTAGTGACCCTGCCTACGAAGCAAGAGGTCCTGGGTTCGAATCCCGGTAAGGGCATTTATTTGTGTGATGAGCACGAATATTTGTTCCTGAGTTATGGATGTTTTCTATGTATTTAAGTATTTATTTATCTATATAAGTATGTTTATCGTCGCCTAGTACCCATAGTACAAGCTTTGCTTAGTTTGGGACTAGGTCGATTTGTGTAAGATTGTCCCCTAATATTTATTTATTTATTTATTTATTTATACAAACATCGTGGCACAAGATTTTTATATAATTAGAAAGAAAAATTGTCTTTCAAACTTACGTAACGACCTGCTTAAATATTACTTTTAAAACGTGACGCATACAGTAGTCGATGTATTGTATAGAACTCGTAATTTTAGTACATCGAAGCTGGTTGAACGTGATAGATACTCGTACTTATGCGAAGCGTTCGCTGTTTTCGACTATTTCATTATGACTCAAAATTTGTTAGACAAGATCCATCTGGATGATGTGTTAGCCAAGTTTGATATTTGTGGTCGCTACCACGCTGTTACTGCTGTGTGGCTCGCATTGGGCTTAACAATTGAAACCATGTGGTACTGTAGTTACGTGCTTATTGCTGAAGAAATAAAATACAGGTGAGAAAATATTATTAAATCTATAAATAGTATTTTTTTAAACGGATAGCTGCAGCTATCTATCTAAACTTCTTGGAAGAAGTTAAGTATGTTTTCACGCGCATCATGACCAGTCCAAAAATTGAATCGAGGCGTGCCTAGGTTTTTTTTTTAATTTTTCAAGATAAATTTGTCAAGAAGATAATTGCGATATAGATTGTAAAATGCCACCCTAGACTGGTACTCGATTCTTCGACTTTATGTGGATTAGTAATATTCTTTATTAGCTTATATCATCCAAACGGTTAAGCAGATGAAAAATTATAGTATCGTTAGATGTTTCACAGCTACACAAGCATTTTTTTTTCTAGATCACATCATAAAAAAATGATGATTTATATTTCTGACGCCGTAAATCAAAAAAGAATAGAATAGAATAAAATTTCATTTATTACCACAACATAAAGTACAATATAGAAAACTTATTACGTAATTAATTAATATTAAAAAAAACTAAACTAAAAACTAACAACTGTTCCATTAGTTGTGGCAAAGGGTTTTATGTACTCAGCGTATGCTGTGAGTCAGGTATCCACAGGAGGCCCTGACTGGCTGATTTTCAGTACACCCCCTTATACATCCCAGCAGCAGCATCCCTATTGTCAATCAATGGGTGCTGATTGTTGAAAGCAAGTTTAAAAATTAAAAATAATACAGTCACAACACGCGCCCGTCGATACACGCAGCTGGTGGCCCGACTCCCCCGTGCTGCCACTGTTCCTACTCTAGCGGGCATGCACCAAAAATACTAACTGACAGGCTTGCAGCGCTGTGCAGGACGTGGTGAAGATACCCCTATGGACATGCTTCAAGTTCTATCTGTCGATTTAATAATAAAATTCTCAATTTAGTTTTGATATTATGTTGGGACATATTTTTACGTAAAGGCGGAGGAAGATCATTCTAGATTTTTGTCGCAGCGAACTTGAAACCGCCCCTGAACCCGACCGTTTTGTGCTTAGGAATAAAAGCCATATCTTGGCTCTGGCTACGAGTATTCCAATTATGCAATTCCTTCATCCAAGTAATCACATCTAAAGATGATCACAAAAAGATTTGTTTGAACTGTTCTAAATTATTATTTTTTGCTAACCCTACTAATGGCCAGTAATATTTGAAAAAAAAAACTGAAAAACACGCTTTAAAAAATAAAAAATAAATTTTAATAAATTTCAATTCACTATTCTTATAGTGCAGTAAAAAATCTTAATAAGCAATTATTATATTGTTATATCCAAATCAAAATTTGTAAGCAATTCTAAATATTGATAAAATAAATAATAATAGTTTAAAATATTTTATTGTAAAAAAAGCGTGGGGTGCATGGTGTCAATTGTCAAGGATTATCATTTTGATAACATCTTAAAAAGCACCCCACGCTATTTTTACAATAAAATATTTTAAACTATTATTATTTATTTTATCAATATTTAGAATTGCTTACAAATTTTGATCTGGATATAACAATATAATAATTGCTTCTTAAGATTTTTTACTGCACTATAAGAATAGTGAATTGAAATTTATTAAAATTTATTTTTTATTTTTTAAAGCGTGTTTTTTAGTTTTTTTAAACTATTATTTATTTTCTATTTTTTAGTTGCATTTTTTTTCTTTCTAACTTTACCCCCCTCACCTACAACCCCCAAACCCCCTAAACCCAACCCCCCAACATCCCCCACGCCATTTCCCCAAACCCCCCCAAACCCCACACCCTTACCCCCAATCTCCTAAACCCCCCTTACCCCCTCCTCATTTTACAAACCCCCGAACCACCTAAACCCAACCCCCGTAACACCGAACCCCCCAAACCCCCGGAACCCCCCCCCCCTACCCCCCCTCCCCTTCCTCTCAAACCCTCCCACACCCCACCCCGCCACCTACCGCCCCCCTTCCAGTTCCATCATCAAACCTTTGTTACCATCTAGGCCTCTTACCCCCTCCCCATTTCCCACAACCCCCCAAAATCACTTACCCCCGAACCCCCCAACACCCCCACCCTATTTCCCGTAAACCCCCCCCCCCCTAACCCCTAACCCCAACCGCCACACCCTAACCCCCAACCCTCTAAACCCCCGACCCCCTTAACCCATACCCCATTCCCCCCCACTCCGCCACCTACCTCCCTTCCAGCTCCATCATCAGACCCTTGTTACCATCTAGGACCAAAGTACTCGTCAAAACGAATCAAACGAGCCCAAACTCGATGGGGTTGTTTCGTTTTATTGTGGAGTGCCTTTGGCCATCTTCCAGCTCCATCATCAGACCCTGGTTACCATATGGGATCAAAGTGCTCGTCAAGACGAATCAAACGAGCCCAAACTCGATGGGGTTGTGTCGTTTTATTATGGAGTGCCTTTGGCCATCTTCCAGCTCCATCATCAGACCCTGGTTACCATATGGGATCAAAGTGCTCGTCAAGACGAATCAAACGAGCCCAAACTCGATGGGGTTGTGTCGTTTTATTGTGGAGTGCCTTTGACCATCTTCCAGCTCCATCATCAGACCCTGGTTACCATATGGGATCAAAGTGCTCGTCAAGACGAATCAAACGAGCCCAAACTCGATGGGATTGTGTTGTTTTATTACATAGTTCCTATGGCCACCATCCAGCTCCATCATCAGATCAGCTCCATGTTACAATAATATTGCATTGTCATCCAATTTACACATATGTGCAAAATTTCAGCTCAATCGGAAACCGGGAAGTGGGTCAAAATCGCGCCCTAAGGAGTCGGTTACAAACAAACATACAAACATACAAACATACATACAAACATACAAGTGAAGCTAATATAAAGCGTGTAAAAAAAAGAAGAAAACAAAACTTTTTAAATGAAATTTTACTCACCAATTTAGATTCCTCCATTCTTAACTCGCGGATATTTAGATCATTTCAATTGTTGTAATTTAATTTTGATCAACATTGAAATGTGTTTTTTAATAAAAAAAAATGATGTAATTTAATGCACTAGTCTAATTTAAAGTTACTTTTCGGTAGCGATTTAAAAAGTGTTTTTTACTACTAGTGCCCTTTCCATATTATTTTTAAAGTGATGCCTTGGAACTATCTGAAAAAAAAAATTGCTGGTTAAATTATTCATAAACTAAGGTAGTTTTTGAAGTACTTTGCAGAAAAAAAACCTATGTGAAAAAATAAAAAAATGACCTTTGAAAATTTATGAAAAATTTTTATGTACTCAAATTATTGAGAGTTTTATTTTTGTTGTAAAATGTATGATGACACAAGTTAAAATGGCATTATTATTTGTTAGATCCGCTATTTCACTACTTCCAAAAAAAAATTCACGGTCGTAAGTCGAATAGTTTAGCTACCACTAAGAAATTATACCTGAAATCCGACATTTCTGAAATTTTCACTAAAATGCTCATAACTCTGAAACAAATGAAAATCGCTGAACATACATGGGGGTCGATTCGGTAGCTCCTGAGGTCCCCTACCTTTGGTCTTCGTTTGATCCACCCCCCTGTATACACCCTGTATAGGCATGTAATTAGGTGTATGTCCTCAAATTTACATGTAGGTACAGACAGGATTTTAACAGAATATTTACTATTTTATATTATCTTTTATAAGTCATGGTGGCCTAGTGGTTTGACCTTATGGCCTTTTAAGCAGAGGGTCATGGGTTCAAATCCCGGCTCGCACCTCTGAATTTTTCGTAATTTTTGTGCGAAATTATATTTGAAATTCACCATGAGCTTTACGGTGAAGGAAAACATCGTTAGGAAACCTGCGAAGAAACTCAATGGTGTGTGTAAAGTTCCCAGTCCGCACTGGGCTCGCGTGGGAACTACGGCCTAACCCCTCTCATTCTGAGAGGAGGCCTGAGCCCTACAATGGGATGTATACAGGCTGGGATGATGATGATGATGGTGATGATGATGATGATAATGATGATGATGAAGTGTTAGAGACGACTACGAGACGATAGAAATATTCAAATCGTGACTACACAATCACGATTCTGAAAACAAATTTTTCGAATAAAAATAATAACGAAACTGTTTCTATTCTCAGCTGTGTTACCACTAACAATGCCAGTGAGATATTTCATGCTAACAATGACCAGAATTACCGGAATACAACGACGGCAACATGTAAAGACCTGGTGCCGTGCACTCAATGGGTCTATGAAAACCCTCACAGTTTTGTGGCCGAAGTAAGATGAAGCTTGAAAGTTAATGATAATGATACACATCTTTACTAGCTAAGTTATCTATGTAAGAGTCGATTTACATTTGTAGTTTCAGTTGGCATGCCAAGATTGGAAAAGGACTTTAGTTGGAACCGTGAGCGTTTTTGGATATATGATCGGCATCATTTTCGTTGGATCACTGTCTGATAGGTAAATTTAATGTACAGTAAATTACTAAAGTGTTTTTGTTTGTATTAGAAAAATACTTAGCCAAAGTTGTCTAAACTGTGTTATTAATAACGTAATTAAGGTAATGACATGACATGTAATGACATGTAGTGGAAAGTAAGCGATGCGATCTGTACCAGGTTTGGAAGACGCGCTATGACTATCGTGACCGGGACAACAGGCGCCCTCTGTGGACTCGCAAAGAGTTTCGCTGGCTATTACTGGATGTACGTCGCGTTCGAGTTCTTAGGAGGTTTTCTTGGAGATCCTTTCTCACCAGTATTTGTGCTTGGTAATTTTTAAAGAGTTGTTGTTGTTAATAGTACATTACTGCAGCGGCCGCGAAATAGGGGATTGCCGGCCGAGTAGTTATAGATGGCCGAGTGGTAACGAGGCCATCTAGAGATACAAGGTCGGCAATCCCTGTTCGTGGCCAAGGCTTGTATAGAGTTTTTCTCAAACATGCATCATCATCATCATCATCATCATCATCATCATCATCATCATCACCATCATCATCACCATCATTATCTCCACCATTATCACCATCACCACTATCATCATCACCATTATCATCATCACCATCATCACCATCACCCACCATCATCATCACCATCATCATCACCACCCACCATCATCCACCATCACCATCATCATCATCACCGTCATCATCATCATCATCATCATCATAAAATCATCGTCATCAACATCATCACATCATCATCACCATTATCATCATCATCATCATCATCACCACCACCACCACCACCACCACCACCATCACCACCATCATCATCATCACCATCACCATCACCATCACCATCACCACCATCATCATCACCATCATCATCACCATCACCATCATCATCATAACAGAAGGTCATAATGAACCAAAACGCAAATATTGCTTCTAGTTTATTTTTTAATGGCTAAATGCTATGATGCCATAGACCTATAACATAAACGTCATGGTGCTGGGTCACATGAAACAATAGACGATCACTTTGCTGGCCAAGGCCAGCAATTTTGTATGATATTCCATTATTGACCTCTCGTCTAGCCGCACCTGCAAAGTAACACTTCGTGGCGTATTATAAGGAACATAACGTCAATATTTCATAGCATGTTTGAAAAAAGAAATAGCTTAGTAGATATCATGATCATGGCCTCTCGGACTAATAAATAGGGCTTGGGCCTTGGTTCCCAGGCGAGTCCAATGCGGATCGGAAACTTCACTCAGACACACTTTAGAATTACTTCCTCAGGTTCCCTCATGATGTTTTCCTTCACCGAGAAGACTATGGTCAAATTACGAATGCTAATAACAAACCCAGCCTCGAAACCACCCTCCTCGACCTACTCAAGAAGCCATAATATGTAATAGGCTATCGCGGCTTTTTTCATATAAAAGTATAATTTTTTGCTTTAGCTAAGTTTAGGAAGTCTGAAAAGATAAAGCATATGAAACTTTTTTCAGGTCTAGAAATGGTGGCGACTGATTTTCGAGCTACGTACATGTCAACTGTCAGCATGGGGATAGTAATAGGCGGGACGTTATTTCCCTTGATAAAATGGTTAGTTCCTTATTGGCGAACCTGTTTAAGAATTATCTACGCACCCGGATTACTCTTCATATTCTTAATTTACTTACTCGACGAAAGCCCCAGATGGCTTCTTACTAAAGGAAAGACAGATACAGCAGTGAAGAACATAAAAAAAGCTGCAAAGTTTAATAAAATAGAAATTGAAGAGACTTTAACTATGCTGTCGTATGAAGAAGACATGAGCGCAAATTTCAAAACTGTTTTAAGAGCCACTTTCAAATCAAGACTTCTTTTACGTAGGTTTTTTGTTTGCGTTGTTTGGTGGATTGTCGGCGTTTTTGTTGGTCATGGGTTGACAGTCAGCTCGGTGTCTTTGGGAGGAAATAAGATTTTGAATTTTTCAATATCATTTCTTATGAGACTACCCTCAAGTATATTGGCAGCGTTTTTTATGAACAAGTTTAATAGGAGGGGACCTCTATTCATTTCTTTCGTGGCATGCGCACTTATATGTGTCGGTCATCCATTCATACCAAAACGTAAGTAAATAGCTTCACACAAATGAAATTAAGTAAACCTAACTAAAACTCATATTCATACTTATTTACTTATATTTATATACATTTATCATTTATTACCTAATATAGGTATTTTCATGATACTCTGCGGCCGGACTTACTGTCGGATAATATTAATTTTAGTGTTTTTTTTCACTTTGTGAATCATAGTCCTTCCCAGAAATATGGACAGCTGTGATCCTATAAACACTAAGAGAGATATTCAGAATTATGATTAAGAAAAACGAGCGAGACTTATGGATAATGAATAATTTTGAAATAGTTGCACGTCTAAGTATGCTATATTATGTGCCGTCACGGTCAGCTGTGGTCGCGAGCTAGAAAGATAAACTATAAATTTATTTTAGTTCATCGATGTGGAGCAAATTAAATCTGGTTCAATTAATCACTTAAAATACACAGGCAGGTGCTTATTAGAAAAGATATTTTTTATGAGTAATTTTTTTTAAATATTGTAGTTCATTAACAAGGGTCGGAAAACGCCCGTCATTTTAAAAACCTAACCCTGTTTTATGCAGAAAAGACATCATTACAATGATACAATACGCTCCAATGACATTTGTAATCTGTGAATGAACTTCTTCGACTTATAGGTCCTTAATTGTCGTTTTTATGCATTTAAAAGTAAAATGACGGGTGTTTTTCTGTCCCTTGTTCATTAATATGGGCCTCCGCAAAATAACGCCTGCATCAATCAATTATTTAAAATTTTATTCTAAATTATAGGTACCTATTTTTAACTTTCTTATCATTTATTCATTGTACGTATAAGTTAGGTTAGTGTTGTCATTTAATACATTTTGGATTTAAAATTAAATACTAGTCATTTAAAATAAAAATGCATAGTGATGATTGTGATGTATGTTGTTTGTTCGTGTATAAAAATTATAAGCAAAAATATTTTCAGGTATGCTCTGGCTTGTTATCACGGTGTATATGACCAGCAGGCTAATAATGGGCATGGGCTTCACTATCACCTACGTCTTTACTTCTGAGCTATTCCCTACGTACACCAGGAACTCCATGCAGGCTCTTTGTTCCTCTATCGCCCGCATTGGGGGTATGGTGGCTACACAGATGCCTTTACTGGTAAGAACATAAACAATGTCAAAATAAATCCTTTCTTTAATAATATTGACTGAAACATTCGATGATTAAATCGGGTTAATCGGGCGTCCGATCGAAGCCTCGCTAGGGCCCAGTCTGAAAATCAGCGCCGGGCCTTGTTGCCCAGGTTACGCTGAGACTGGGACCCATTGTCACACCTACTTAAATTGTAGTATATTTTTATTATTAACTTACTTTTTTTTCATTGATATTTGTTTTTTTCTTTGTAATTTTACTTTAAAGGCTTATATTGTTTTTCTTTTTGGTGGTAATAAATATTATTTGAATTTGAATTTAAAATACATTTACAATTATAACCATACATTATTAAATTAAAATAATGTTAACGAATACCAATAAGAAGGGAACTAAAAAAGTCACCGTCACGCAAAACATAAATTTTATTCCTTTTACCTCGACGCGACTACGTGACCGCATCTATAGATAGATAAGATAGCGTTTAAAAACTTCACAAAATATTTAGTTCATTTACTTTAATTTTAGGTGAGTACTTAAATGTAACTAACTCTGTAATGTAATGTAACTCTGTAATGTAACTCTGTTTTGCATTCCATCTGCTTTGCTATTTATCTATATGTATGCAGTTTGTTTTGTTTGGTTCAGTTTAGTTAATGCTTCCTTATGGGACATACTTGCATTTTGTTAAGAAGGCATTTGAAACCTGAAAAATTGTTATTCAATCATCAGCTAAGCTATCGTTATAATAAGTACCTGGGCGACCGAGCTCCGCTCGGGATGAAACTCGGTACAAAACGTTTTCTCAGAGATAAGACCAAGCTAGATCAATTTTTCATTCCCGAAAACCCCCACATACCAAATTTCATCGAAATCATTGGAGCCGTTTCTGAGATCCTGATTATATATATATATCATTCTGCATTGTTGTTAATATTTGTTTTGATGTTGTTGTTTCAGCCTTCTATAATGCTATTATATCTAACTAATACCTTTAAACGAGCAATTCCGTAAGCAAGCAAGAATTACGTGAGCAAGCCGTTTCTGAGATCCTGATTATTATAACATCAAAACAAATATTAACAACAATGCAGAATGCAGCAACTGAATGCAGATGATGTGTTTGATTGAACAGATCCTGCACATTCTACGTCAAGAATTATCACTAACTACACTCATTTGTGACCGTTGTGAAAGATATAAGAAAACACGATGACGGTTACATTATATTCGCACATGCAGCTCGTAATTGGACAATGGCATTGGGCACTTACTTAAGAAAATAAATAAAAAATAAATAAATAAATAAATAAATAAATATCACAGGACAATTAACACAAATTGACCTAGTCCCAAAGTAAGCTAAGCATAGCTTGTGTTATGGGTACAAGGCAACGGATAAACATACTTATATAGATAGATACATACTTAAATACATATTAAACACCCAAGACCCGAGACCAAATATTCGTACTATTCATACAAACATCTGCCCCGACGCGGGAATCGAACCCGGGACCTCAAGCTTCGTAGGCAGGTTCTCTACCTACTAGGTCATCTGGTCGTCTAAAACGTTAAATACGTTAATAATTAAAAAATAAGGTAAACGTCCCTGTGCTCGACACTGACCCATTACTTTTTATTTTATTTTAACTATTTATTTATTTAAAAAACAAACAGTCATTATAGGTACAAAAATAACCATTAGTAGGTACCATTACACAAAGAGTTACAAATATACCTATAGTCACAGTTTCCTTAATCGAATACAATGCAAGCACGTGACACAACAAGTATAACAACGGATTTAATAAATAGTAGAAAACTTGTCCTACAAAATACACTAGATAGTACAATACGTAGTGCTTTGCTTTCTATACACATATCTTACATGGCACCTTCAATCTTATGTCATAGTAAGAGAGTCAGATGACACACAGAGACAGATGGGTGTCATCTATTGGGCGTTGAGGTATCGAGTATTGATACGTACGTTTACCTTAAATTCCTTCAATAACGTATTTTTACAAAGCCGTAAAGAGTATTGCAACTTGTACGACTTATCATGAAAGTCTTGCTTTTGATTACGAGTGACGTGTCATTTGATGTACATCTATATTTTTCAGATGGCATATTGGTCAGGTCTACCAATAGTGTTGTACGGCGCGTCAGCGCTTGTAGCAGCTATAGTGACGTTACTCGTGCCTGACACGACAGAGATCTCGTTGCCAGATACGGTCCAACAAGCAGAGGCTATAGATGCAGTGGAAGCTAAAACACCACAGGGAACCCGCTCGCCTAACCATTTTTTAAGGACTAATTACGATTGCAAATAAACTGCCTTTTTTATCAAAGAAGTTAATATGGTTTAGTTTTAATTTAGAATATTTTCATGCATTTAAAATGTACATACGTGCTAATGTTAAAAATTCGAAAGTAACTCTGTTACAATTTCACGCTTAAAGCACTGAACCGACATAGATAAAAATTACTATGAAGTTACTTAGAGACCGTAGGAGGACATCTTAGATGGATAGTATGAGACCTACATAGAACTATTTTTTGCCTTCCAAAACCCTACAGGTTACTAACAAATTTCATTGTAAATCTTTTGAGCCCTTTTTGAG
Source organism: Archips crataeganus (assembly GCA_947859365.1). NCBI lineage: Eukaryota > Metazoa > Arthropoda > Insecta > Lepidoptera > Tortricidae > Archips > Archips crataeganus. The sequence continues at coordinate 16,215,094 of OX402048.1, read as the reverse complement.
ATGTCAAAAATTATTTTACATTGTAAACTTTACATTTACGTTACATTTTATAACGTTTTTATCATATTTAATAATATATAAACATTGCTCGTAACGTATAGGATGTTAGTAGATGACGGTAGAAGTCAGTCAGCAGAAATCACTGAGGCGCTCAACAAAACTTCGGATTTCTTAGTACGAACATTAGTTATTTGCTCATTATACTTGTGCTCGTAATTATTAGTATAATAATGAGCCTTAATTAACGATACCACGTATAAACACTGAGATTATTTTGCCTTGTTTTGTTATCGTTAGCGTTATACAAATACGCTTCGTAATGTTTGTACTTCAATACAATATTTAGGTAACGCAACCCTGATTTAGCGAAATATTTTGTTAATGAACATTGCCAGAAGTTCGTTTTATACCATTCCGTATTTCATACGCAATAAGTTAGGTATTTCCACATTAAATGTATAACTGAGGAACGTTTATTTGAGCGTTTCAACCGCCCCATTTATCTGGTCACTTTTTTAAGAAATGGCAGAAGTTTCTGATAGATTTTTCAGTTATATGCTACTTAGACGTACAGGACCTCTTATGTGTGTAACCGAAAACCATATCAAAATCAACATGTATTAAAAAAATGCAACCAGCTAAACGAGGCGGTTAAAACGCTCGAATAACCCTAATTCTAATCTAACAGCTATTAACGAAATAGCAAAAAAAAATAAACTAAACTTAACTTTGATAGCGTCAAAATGTACCTCTGGTTTTTGTCCAGCCCTCTCATGCGCTATAAACCTACTTACAGTACCCGGCCATAAAGATTGCACACGGTCTTTGAAAAAAGACTCGGCAAATGTCGGACATTTGCAGTCTTTTTCCAAAGACCGAAGTGTTTTTGTGTGTTACACACACACACACACACACACACACACACACACACACACACACACACACACACACACACACACACACACACATTAAAAAAACACAAAAGACACATCGGTCTTTGGAAAAAGACTGCAAATGTCCGACATTTGCCGAGTCTTTTTTCAAAGACCGTGTGCAATCTTTATGGCCGGGTACTGTACATGTTTCTTTAATAGGCCAATTTGTCACAAATATTTTGTTTTATCACTCAAGGTGTGCTACGTAACACCAGAAGGTTCTCCGTTATGTTTGCCATCTTCAATTCCTATTTCTACTGCGGAGTCTGAAATACGTCACGTCAGTGAAGGTGACAAAGTACTTATTAAAGTGTTCAGCAACTTCTGAAGCCGCCCGTACACTAAAGAGGGTTTCTGTGACAGGCTAGTAAAGTGGACGCTAGTATCATGAGGTCCGTTTTACAACTTTGGCATTTTTGTGTCACGGTTGGGATTGGTAGGTACATTAACTAAATGAGCGGACCGTAAAAAGCAGTGTAAGGCTGCAACAAGATGGAGCGACGGTTGAAGTTGCGTTTTAACGCGTTGGATGCGGGTGGCACAGGACCGGTCTGTTTGGCGAATCTTGGGGGAGGCCTATGTTCAGCAGTGAACGTCTTTCGGCTAAAATGATGAAAATACCTGCGTCTGTGTTCCCTGAACACTACAATTTGCAGGCCGTTTTCGAGTCTACGGTGAATGAGCATTTACTAAGCAAACGTGCTCCATCGTAGGCCTCATCTTCGCTTTCCATCAACAGGCGTAATTGTGGTCAAACGCAAGCTTATACGAGGGGCGTTCAATATAAAGTGAGAATGAGATGCAAACTCTTTTAATATTACAAAATTAAATACTGGCCGGTAAAGCTAATCTATCTAGCTGATTGCTATGAAATAAAAAAGTAACTGTCTTTTGTTTAAAAAAATATACGGTAATTTCTTTGCAATGCTATTGAGTACGTTAGCGAAAATGGAGAAAATTGAACTGCGCGCCGTTATCAAATACTTGTGTTTGAAAAATTTTTCTACGAACCAAGTCAATTTGGATTTGCGGGACACTTTAGGGTCTAATGCTCCTCCGTATTCAACAGTCGCACGTTGGTGCGCCGAATTTAGACGTGGAAGAACATCGACAATGGACGACCCCCGCTCCGGACGCCCTACTACAGCAGTAACTGAAGAAATTGTGAAAAATGTCGAAAACTCAGTTTTGGCGGATCGTCGTGTCACGGTTCGTTTTATTGCTGAAAATGTAAAGATTTCAACGGGGAGCGTGCATAATATTTTACATGAACGCTTGGGTATGAAAAAGGTATCTGCGCGTTGGGTACCAAGAATGCTTACTGACACGCAAAAGCAAACTAGACTAGAGATTTGTCAAGAAGCTTTGAACCTGATGCAGCAAGACCGGGAACTTTTTTTGGCGCGATTTATAACAATGGACGAAACATGGCTCCATCATTACGACCCAGAAACGAAACTGCAGTCTATGACATGGAAAAGGCCATCATCTCCAACTCCGAAGAAATTCAAGGTGAGCCCATCTGCCGGTAAGGTCATGGGCTCTGTTTTTTGGGATGGTAAAGGGGTATTAATGATTGAGTATCTCGAGCATGGAGCCACTATTACGGGCACATTATACGCCAAACAAATAGCAACATTGCGCCATGAGATCCGCGAAAAACGGCGAGGTAAACTCTCAAAAGTTGTGCTGTTCCACCAGCACAATGCCCCGGCACACAAGTCCGCCGTTGCAATGGCTGCAATTTGTGATGCTGGGTTCGATATCCTTAAGCATCCTCCGTATTCACCAGATCTCGCTCCCAGTGATTTCTACCTGTTTCCGAGATTGAAACAATACCTGAGAGGCCAGAAATTTGAAGACGACGACGCGGTAGTCGCTGCAGTACAAGATTTTTTAAGTACTCAAGATGAGACCTTTTTTAAAAATGGAATTTTAAGTTTAGAAAAAAGATATACTAAGTGTATTATGCTAAAAGGTGACTATGTCGAAAAATAAAATGACATTTAGTAAAAGTTGTTTATAACATACTCATTCTCACTTTTTATTGAACGCCCCTAGTATTGTAAAAAAAAACAAAAGGAGCAAATCGCCAGCAAGACTGTAACGTCAAACGGACTTCACGATACCAACGCCATCTAGTGATATTCCACCTGCCAAAAAACCCTCATTGTGAGGTGTTTCATCCGCAGACATACCTAACTCATGCTTTTCTAACTTGCTTATTCCTTATTCACCTCTTTAAAGTAAGTAGATTTTTCACGCTACTGGACGCTACTCAACTAGTTTATATACCTTTACAAGACCTGAAAGATTGATACAGAGTAATAACAAATACATAAAAACCTTAATAAAACTAGCCCAAGAAAGCGGCAAACGGCTGCTCCCAAAGATAGCGAAACGCCCTCGGGTTTACGTACACCCTTGTAATGACCAAGCTCATTAGCACTATCCTTAAAGACCAGGGCAAACGGGAAATTTCTTACAACCCTTCTCTGTCATGCTTTATAAACCGTAACGGGTAAGAGAGAGACAGAGAATGGTGCCGAGAACAAGGATTGTACTATTAGGGGTGTTGAAGAGTCTTTAGCTTTAGGATAGTTCACAATAACATGGACAATAAAAGACGTTTAACTTCACAGCTGGCGTGCTTATGAGGGAATACAATGATGCATGGTATCTTGTTCTGTGCTTAATTTGTGGTCAAAAGCCTAGTACTTTGTTTATATGTATCAAGCGTGTCTATCATAAAAATGGAGATAAAATGAGGTAGAGCTAGTGTTTCTGCAATTACGTAGTTGCACTTACTGAGTATTATCCATTGAAATGTAATCGACAAAGAAGCAGAAAAGAAATATAAATTTAAGAATAGATATCTCACTCAATTTATTACGAAATGACTTTAATTTCAATACTAGATAAAAAAAACCGCCTCTATAATTCCCGTTCCCGTGGGAATTCCTGGAAAACATATACCCTATAGGGTATTACCATAAGTATGTTACTCTCGCAACTAAGACGAATCTAATGACACCTCACAATTTGATATCCATTGAGCCGTTTAGGCTGCAAGGCGTGCCAAATAATGATACGTACATACGCACATACATTATGTACCTACCCACGTACATAGATAAATAAATACATATGCTTGAAAAATATAACCATCCTTCGACAGTTGGGTGAATAAATATCCATGAGTCCATCAATAGTCATGAGTCCTGAGTTCAGTTTTGATTCTTCATTATTTTCAAATGCATTAAGTAACTGAAGCGCTTCCCAAATTCCGCTGAATTACTCTAATAATTAAGTATTTATCTAGGTTATTTATATTTGGAATCATTCATGCTTTAAAACAACACTATTTTCCTAGTACTTTCAACTTTGTCATACAGCCAACTCCATGCTACTAACGTTCGTCACTCCAACCAACGAGGAAGCCACTTGCTTTGTTAATTGTTTTTTCCGAGATCCATGTAATGAGCCCGGCCATTAGCGGGTCGGGGTTGCACTTTACATTTCACTCTTTAAATAGTAACTACATTTACATAGTTTTTGCAATTTGGTGACAAGTTAATCTAGGTTTTTCTGTGAAATGGACGTGGTAACGAGTTGCAAAAGCATTCAACTGAATTTAATCATGATATTTACAATACATTTGCTCGAAAAATTCACTTTCAAAGGATGTATACATGGCTCGTAAGTTCATTTTACCGCACTAGTGCGATTTTTTTACAGTTTTTTTAATTCTCCAGTTTAAAAGTTTACAAGCAAAGAGTTTTAAGTGACAAAAATAAAAAAATATCGATTTATACGTAGAAAAATGTATAAATATACAAAACTAAGTAATGAATTTGCAAAATTGATTGTTATTATTATAAACTGTAATTTAATTACCGCAGATTTTAATGATTTCCACCTTTTATTTATTCGAAAAAATCGCAGTGGCTGAACGCGTCGAACCTTTGCCTGATAATTTTAGTTAACCTAATTAAAAAAAAACTTACGCATGTGTTAGATTTAGCTCTATTCATATTAGATATTCTATATACCTAACGATAACCTCTTGCTTAGAAATGAAGTTTTACAGTCACATGTTTTATATTAAACAAAAGAAACCTTCTCATCTTGTAGTAAATTATCAAAGTCTAACTTATTCTGTTATTTATCGGGACCAGGAAGTTAACGGAGTATAAAATAATAAGTTTATGATGGGTTAAGATATTATATTTGGTAAGTAAAACAAACAGATCAAATCATATTTCGAGAAATCGCTTATATTGAAACAAATCTTATCTTCCAATGAAATAACAGCTTTTAATGATCACAAATAACAACCACACAAGATTTTCGACATATATATAAATATTATTCAGTTACCAACATAATTCAAGTATTCATTGATTTATAGCTTTACACGTTAATATATAAGCTATACGATAATTATTAATATATTTACATATGAAAGATATAGAAACAAAATATAGCCATTTATTAATTACTAGCTTTTGCCCGCGACTCCGTCCGCGTGGAATTAGTAATTTGGGCAGCTTATTTTTTTATCCAATTTGCTTTTTCATCAATTATGGCTCTCCTTAGATCCTTCCGGAAGAAGTGAAACTTCATAATAAACCAACCCGCTCCCAATCCGCCCCCAACCCGCTCCTTACCCGCCCCAACCCGCCTCCAACTCGCTCTCAACCCGCCCCCAACTCGCTCTCAACCCACTCCCAACCCGCCCCCAACCCGCTCCTTACCCGCCCCCAACCCGCTCCCAACTCGCCCCCCCACCCGCTTCAAACCCACCCCTAAACCACTCTCAAGCCGCCCCCAACCCGCCCCCAACTCGCTCTCATCCCGCCCCCAACCCGCTCCCAACTCGCCCCCAACCCACTCCTAACCCGCCCCAACCCGCTCCCAACCCGCCCCCAACTCGCTCTCAACCCGCCCCCAACCCGCTCCCAACCCGCCACCAACTCGCTCTCAATCCGCTCCCAACCCGCTCCCCCACCCGCTCTCAACCCGGCCCCAACCCACTCTCAAGCCGCCCCCAACCCGCTCTCAACCCGCCCCCCCACCCGCTCCCAACCCGCCCTATCTAACTGGGCTATCTAACACTGAAAGAATTTTTCTAATCGGAGCAGTAGTTCCCGAGATATAGAAGTTTTACTTCAAAAACCCCCGATTTTTAAACATTCTTCCGCTCCGCTCCGCTCCTATTGGTCTTAGCGTGATAATATATAGCCTATAGCCTTCCTCGATAAATGGGCTAACTAACACTGAAAGAATTTTTCAAATCGGAGCAGTAGTTCCTGAGATTAGCGCGTTCAAACAAACAAACAAAGAAACTCTTCAGCTTTATATATTAGTATAGATAGATACAAACAAGTAAGTACTTAACTGTCAAGTGACCACGGCGACGGCTCGTAACAAAGTGCCTCTACCTGGCCTAAGAAGGCCTTTTATAAGTTTGCCTTGCCGTCTGGGTGAGTCGCAAACAACTGACGTCACCAGAGTAAGACAATCGGAAAGTATCTTAATTATTATTTCGCTTGTCTTTAGAGCCAAGCATTACCTAAATTATCAATTCCATAATTATATCTCATTTACTTACTTATTTTAACAATATATTTTATCACCTTACATATCTAATAATGTTATAACAGTTTCTATTACTTAGTATATCTAACACATGCGCATTACGGACGCGCCATTTTTGTAAAACTTTGCGTTGTTTTGAGTTGTTGATTATAGTATATGTACAAAAACCAAACAAAATGAGTGATGTTCAAGTGATGAAGTCGACAATAACATGGAATTAATTCCGCCCGATATTTAAAGTAAGGCGCAAACCGCGCAAAATAATCTTTTGCTACCAATAAGTATCTGGAGAAATTTGTTTTTATTTTACAATTTTGTGTTATTAATTGCCTATTTTCTCACAAATGTATTGTAAAACGTCGTATGATACACGGTTGGCAAGGTTTTACAAACTCGTGACGATGAAAACCCTCGCCGTGCGGCTCGGGTTTATCACTCGTCAACTCATTTGTAAAACCATACTTACCAACCTTGTATCACAAATAACTATTAAGTCGTGGCTGACATTTTTTTCACCCTACGTTTTTTAGGCACAGACAGCAAAAGTCTACTCGATAACGATTTTTAAGACAACAAGAAACCGTTATACTACGTTATACAATTTTTTTACTTGAACGTAAAAAAATCCTTGATAAAACTTTATACACATGTAGCAATGTAGAGATATTGACAAATAATTGAAACATCTAAGCACTAATGCAGGTGCCAACCAAAGCACATATCTATCACAGTTAAAAGCGTCGTAACATTAATATTCACGATGAAATAACAATTCAAATTCGTATAACGGTCCTTAAACTATTATACAACGTAGCAATTACACGCTTTACCACGTGACTGGTTTCGATATAAACGCATTAGTGATTTTAATCGACGACAATTTGAAGTTCGCGACTTAATGAGATCACTCGGCAGGTGGCGCCAAATACCAACGTTAATTTTGAAATTAATGTTTCTCTAATACTAAACCTAAATGTTTCCCCAGAATTCGTGAAAATTAATGAACTTATTTCAGGTTAAATAGAACATTTGCGGTAGCATGGTATTTATTTGTCACTATTTATTCGTTGATTAACATTTTTTTAGCGAGCATATAAATATGTAATAACACACAAGTGTAGCATAGATTTAAGCATATACAGAGTTAAAATTCTTTATTCTTATTATTCTTTCCAAAAAGCTGACACTTAATTAAAAGGAGAGATTCACCATTATAATAAAGCACCATTTTAAAGACAAAAAACTTATATTTTACGTTTTTCCTGTACTTAATAAAGTCGTGAAAATTTTTTCAGCATCACATTCTTGCGCTGCTTCCTATAGTTAATCAAAAAAAAATAGAAATTAGTACATTCCTAATAAAAGTAATAAATATAACTTAACGTTGATACCAATTTAGTAAAGCAAAAAGTAATTTTCAGAAAGTCCTATATCATGTTAATAGGTTAATTATCCGATATTACTCAGACGGTTTAATGAAACCTGTAGCTTAATTATTTTATACAGTTATAAGCGCACGGTGAGTTCACGAAATTAATATTTCGGTCAAGTGTAGGAATGTTGATTACGTGAATGAACCAGTATTATCTGAGCTCTGGTTGTAAGTCTTAGTTGAATAGTTAGAGGTCAATTTAAAGTAGAGAATCTCAATATCATAGCGCTCAGAATTTCTGTAAGGGGTGGAGATTAAAACAATGGACGTGTTTGCAATGTCGAAACCGGTGCAACCCTTCGGCTGCGTTTTAATTGCTAGGGTAACTGAGGGGTGATCCTAGCATTAAATGTTTCAAGCCTTTCAAACTCACTTGCGTGAGTACGTTTTGTATGTAATAGAATAATTGATGACCAGTTTACTACCTTTTAAGCATGAAAGTCATTGTTGAATTGCGCTTATGAAAGTTGTCATACAATTGGCTAAGTAAAGTTTTTTGAAGAGGTGCTAATTATATTTTTTTTCGACAGTCGGCGTTCTGGAGATTGAGAAACTGCAGCTGTTTTATTTTTATCTCCTATTGTTTACTGGAAATATTTTTTTAAGTGTTTGAGATGACATTTGTGAGATTTTATGGTTGACAAGCCGTTCGTGCCCAGAACTTAGTAGAAACAGAAAAAAAACCGAAGTGAACTGTCACTGCTGTCAATGTCAAATCGTTTGCGTTTCGTTTGCTTTGCGTTTTGGTGTGCTTAGTGTGATTTTTTGACTATTTTTATCAACCTCCGCATAAAATCCGGACTTTCAATTTTACCGCATTTCTCCACGACCTATGCACAATAATTGGATCACGATTGAATACTTTCGATCACTATTTTGGAACTGCTTCTTGGACAACGCAAAGCAAACGAAACGCAAACGGTTAGATTTAGTTTGACATTGACAGAAGCGACAGTTGAATTCGTTTTTTTTTATCTAATTCGTCTATTTCTTCTGAGCACGAACCGCTTGTCAGCCATAAAATCTCACAAATGTCATCTCGAACACTTAAAAAAATATTTCCAATAAATAAAAGGAGATAAAAATAAAACAGCTGCAGTTTCTTGGTGTTGAAGTCGCCCACTGTCGAAAAAAAATATAATTAGCATCTCTTCAAAAAACTTTACTTAGCCAATTTATATTTGTGCTTTAAATTTCTAACACTGTTTTTTTTGTAAGGTAACTTTTTATTTGTGTCAGTTGCTCAATGAACTTTTTTTGGTTATCTTCTTCTTCTAATATATAAAAATCTCGTGTCACGGTGTTTGTTATCGAACTCCTGCGAAACGGCTTGACCGATTTTTATGAAACTTTTTTCTCTATACTCGGTAGGTCCGAGAATAGGTCGTAGGCTATCTTTTATACCCCTATTCTTCACGGACGGAGTCGCGGGCAACAGCTAGTAGTAATATCCTCCGCCCGGGGCAGTACCACCCTCTCACAGAACACCGGCGTGAATCAGCAGTACTCCTGCTGCGTTTCGTACGGTCAGTGAGAGCGCCGGGGGGCCCAATACCTCACCCCCTCCCCTATTCCCTCTCCTTTTCCCAGGGCCGACAACGCACTGGCATCGTATAAAGCGCTGCGGGTGTCTATGGACAGTGGTGATCATTTAACATCAGGTGACCCACTAGTTCGTTTGTCTGGCCTCTTTAACATAAAAAAAATATATATATATATAATTTGCAATTAGGTTCAGTCACTCTCATCTTCACCATAACTCTAGGTCGGTAATTGATACAATGTTGCTTCCTTTGAAAGATTCCAGACAACTTTATACGATCTTTGTAAAGTTAGCACGTGATTCCAGCTTTAAAAACTTCTATACAACTTTGTGTTCGCCTATAAAACTACAGATGTCGCTTGTAAAACTATTTCTATACCGGAATACGACTCTAACTTGGATATTAATACTTTGACCTATTTTTGCTTCAGAATATTAGATTTATGTTGAATCTGGTTTACTTTTTTAAAACATTTGAATAGTATTTTATACTTTTTCAAAATAGTAAGTAGCTAAATATTTTTGTCGATAAATACATTTAAAAAAAAATAATAAAAAAAAATCGTTTATTCGTTTGCTAATGGATACTTCATTGTTACAAACCTAGATTGGTGTCACCTTTTAAGTATACGTGATACTAGTCTTGTACCAAGGGACACCGCCGCTCGCGCTGTTCCAATGTGGGTATCTGTTTTTATTTTACGTAGGTAGTAGTTTTATTTTCAATTAAATGAGTAAGAAAAGTGCGGAGCTTACGGAGAAGGAAAACATCGTGAGGAAACCTGCACACACCTGACAAGAAATTCAATGGTGTGTGTGAAGTTCCCAATCCGCACTGGGCCCACGTGGGAACTACGGCCCAAGCCCTTTCATTCTGAGAGGAGGCCTGTGCCGTGTCGTGAGACGTATAATAGGCTGGGATGATTAGTAAGAAAAGTAATTATATAAAAGTAAACCATTATCAAAGTAGTAAATAGTTGTTTTCCTCAACTCGACGTCAATGTGCGCTTTTTTTAGGGTTCCGTAGTCAACTAGGAACCCTTATACTTTCGCCATGTCTGTCCGTCTGTCTGTCCGTCCGCGGCTAAGCTCAGAGACTGTTAGTACTAGAAAGCTGTAATTTGGCATGAATATATATATCAGTCACGCCAACAAAGTGATTAAATAAAAAAAACTAAAAAAATTTTTTTTAGGGTATCTCCCATAGACGTAAAATGGGGGTGATTTTTTTTTCTCGACTAACCCTATAGTATGGGGTATCATTGGATAGGCATTTAAAAATGAATACGGGATTTCTAAAACCATTTTTTGATAAAGTGAATATTTTCGGAGATATTCACTCCGAAACTTCAAAATAATGTGTAACCCCCCCTCTAACTTTTGAATCGCACGACTAAAAAATATGAAAAAAATCACGTAAGTTAAACTTAATAAAAACTTTCTAGGAAAGTTATTTTCAACTTAATCAGTTGAGCAGTTTTTAAGTTTTTGTAAAAAATATTTCTAAACTAAGATTGTAATTTAACCGCCATTGCAAGCATTTTTTTTCTTTAAGTACCTATAAGATCACGCTAACAGTATCTTCTTTCAAATAAAAAAAATATATTACATCTGAAAACCAATCAACATTGTATACATACTAGTTCTAGTAGACTGCAGTTAGAGTAGTTACCCAATTCGCCGATAGATGGCGCTGTACCGCCGACGTTGGGACCAAAACAAACATATTAATAAAGTATGCAAAGAAAAAAAAAATTACATCTGAAAACCAATCAACATTGTATACATACTAGTTCTAGTAGACTGCAGTTAGATTAGTTACCCAATTCGCCGATAGATGGCGCTTTACCGCCGACGTTGGGACCAAAACAACCACATTAATAAAGTATGCAAAGATTTTTTCGTACCTGCTACGGAACCCTATCTTGGGCTTGTCCGACACGCTCTTGGCCGGTTTATTTATTTATTTACATGCAGTGATGACATAACTTTTGCTCGTCACGTTATGCCTGTTTACCATTAATATATCAGTAAAACTAAATCCTGGGTTAATTATATTAATGTAACTCGTCAAATTTACCTCCACCTTTATCGGCTATGATTGATAGCACAATGATAGCCTGTGATTGGATCAACGTAACGGTATACCTCGCCGCACACAGGTACTAATGCGGCAACCCTCATTGCTTTTCAATTATAATGACCCACATTTTTTGCTAAAGAAATAAGTAGATTCCTCTCGCATAACAGAGCCTATTACTCAGTTTTTCAACTGGAACCTGCTATGAAAGCCTGAAATGTACCTTAATGATGGCTGCAGGCCACTCATTGTAGCAAGCATAGAGCCCGGAAAATTAAAGCCAAAGTTGGTCAGAAGTTGCCGAAGCGAGTGTGTGGAAATTAAGTTTGAATGCATAATATTTGCCGTTTTTTTTTTCTTACTTCATACTCGTATATACGTCTTGAGTTTTATGGACGGGGTAAATCCAGATTGTTTAATTTGAAAATATAGGTATTTCATCATTAACAATCGTCGCCGCGCTACTACGCTAGTACAACAATAAATAAATTGGTAATGGTTTAGTTAGTTGGTACTTATTAGTTACTAGCTTTGATCCGCGGCTTCGCTTTCGTGGAAGAATAAAAAATTAGCTAGCTCACGCGGGATTTTCTAAAAATACCATTTTAGTCCATTTTTATTACGACTCTCAAGGAAAATTTATTTGCCAAATATGTCAAATTTCTATAATTATCAGCTAGTCAGTTAGGTCAAAAAATGTCTCGTGGGAATTTCGGAAAGTTGCGAAAATGAATTTTATCTAATAAGTAATTACACAGGGCCCAACGTGGATTTTGAACTTCACACACCCCATTGAATTTGTTCGCAGGTGTGACTCACGATGTATTCCTTCACCATAAATCTCCATGGTAAATTTGAAATTAATTTCACAAATCAAATCCCAAAAAATCAGAGGTGCGAGCCCGGACTCGAACTTACGGCGCTCTGATTGCGAGACCATAAGTCAAACCAAACTACCAAGCTACCAAACTCTAAATCACGGCTATAAATAGCAAAAATTAAAGAAAATTGAATGTACACATTTCTATCTATTACATTTCAATGCAATTCTATTAAAAGGCCAAATAACCTTTTAAATATGGTTTATTGCTTTCGTGAAAGTAGCATTGTAGTTAAAGAAGCAGTTTTCAACGGTATGCAACACAGCTCTCGGCTCTACAATTTTCCTCGCTGCAGTCTTGACTTTTGTTTAATTTCAGCTATTTTTCTCCGCCTCGGCTTATTTCCTTTTTAATTAAGTGAAACTAAGAGGCCCTTTTGTTCCGACCAGGCTCAGTTTGCTAATTGCCCGTCACTCATTCACTCACTTATCAACGCTTTATATAGCCTCTTGTATTTACAAAGCAAACTGAATAAACAGTTTGTGGTAGGTGCTTTGTTGTCATGCGAATGAGGTTGGATGAGGGCCTGTGATAGGTCAGTACTGAAGTTAATGTATAGAACTAAAATGGCACATGTATATTGGGGTACCTACGTTAAGTACATATAAAAGCGTAAAGGGACCGGTAAAAGTATCATCGTTATTGTAGGTACCTAGACTACATTTTGTTAATGCGTTAGACATTTTCTCTCCAAGTATTTAACAGACCGTATTGGATTTGGATATTGTCAAAACTTTAGTTTCTTTTTCGCAAATTATTAAATAACACAAACATTCGACTTGATTTGCTCTTGGGAAAAGTAGCACAAACCACTTTAACCTAACAAATTAATCAAGTTTCTGAATTTAAACAAAAACAAACTTCATTGCGTTCACCAACTGCTCTCACTGCTTTCTAAATGAATTACGAACAACTTAAAGTTTGATCAAGACTCAAGGCCAGGTACTTGCCTCGCTTTTATAAACAAAGTTTGCTACGTGTGCTGTTTAGTATGCATTAATGACAACGCGCGGGCACTGGCGTGATTGAAACTGAATCCCGGGCAACGTTTCCCGGCTGATTACTGCCCGCAACACTAGTATACGAGGATTAGGATATTTAAATGAAAACCCGTTCCGGTTTAATTTTTGGAGACCTGTTTGCTAGCTTAAGCTGTTGTGAGGAACTATTCGGGGCAACAAGTTGACCTGACTGGTGATTAACATGTTAAACCACACGATCATCATCTTGAGAAAATGGCGGCTAAAGATTTTTATTAGGGACGAACTGACACATTTATGGCAACTGTTTTTGCCGTTTTCGATATTGTGAATGTGCGTTGTATATAAACTAGCTGATTATTTTTCTATGTACTTCACGATATTAACTCATTGGTCAATTTAAAAGAGAGGAGATATTTTTGACGTTGACTTGCGTGCCTACCCAGTCGAATTTCACAGTCGTCTCAGTAATGAACAAAATTCTATTTGACAAACCATTCGTAATTAAAAAGTACTTGAGTGCTATAAAATGTAACATCAGCGAACTCTGCTTAATTACTGCAACCGAACACGTAAAACATTACCTATAACTTTAGCTACATAACGTCCCGTTAACAACAATAGTAAACGAGAAACGGTCGTAAATTCACACGTGCAGAAGCAAAACGAGGGCTTATTGCAAGTTGCAATTTTCAACTACGGACAATAAACAATTCGCTTGAAATAAGAGTAATTACGAGTATCCACCTGAACGGAGCAGGGTAATAAATCCATTTACCGCTGAAGGGGCGCTGATTCCTCCGACAAAAGCCGCTGCAGCAATGTTCGCAATTTAAACTTCTCACTTGTATGCAACTGTCCATAACCTCATTAACACGCCTGAAATTAGTTTTGCAGTGAATTTGGACGTTTTCCCGGCACTTTGTAGGTGTAAAGTTTAAGAAAATCAGGCAGTTTGTAGCGACAAACTGTAGATTAACGGCAGAAACCTCGGCAACAACCTAACTGCGTTTGCTGCTGGCGAACTGCTGCTGCTGGATTTCATTTAAAATTAGTTTGTGTGCGTTTTCAAATCATAATTTGAAATATTGATTTAAGAGAATTTATTATTTTTGTATTCCAGTAAAATTTTATTGATTGTTTTCTAAATATTTTTTATAAATAAATAATATCATAAACAGGTAAAATTTAAAAGAATGAGGTTTTTCAAGTTAGCATTTAAATAAGTGAAAACTAAGAATATTACACTTAATAAAAAAGTGAATACAGTACACTTAAACAACGAAGTACCTACCCAAAATATCAACAAGTAACAAAGGTCAGGCCGAGCTCCCCCACCTCATCGTACATAATCAGTGTCCGACGTAACATATTAAACTTTTTCCACTCACAGAGGCACGCGAAAGAGAAAACGAAGAGCACTTTTTGTGCCTCTGAAAAACCGGAGTAATTTATTTTCCCTTGGTGCAATATTTAGTGCTGTCCATTACTAGAGTTCGCGACCGAACATTATTCACTGGCATCCATCTTTTTTCTCGACCGCACGCGTGCGGTCCTCCACATTAACTTTTTCATTCATATTCTTCCCAAGCTTTCCAATATTACAAGTCGTTTTTGCCCCGTCTGGCAATATTATTAGTAATCGGAGACCATTCATCATTCCGATCCCAATGGTGTTTGCCTTTTGCTCGCCTCTATATCCAAGGAAGCTTTCTAGATTAGCTTCTCTCCTTTCTTATTTTGAATCTGTGCACCGTATACCTATTTAAATACCCTAGCGATACATTTTCTTCTTCTTCTTCAAAGCGTCAATCGTGCAAATACGTTATTTTCAGCTAGAAAATATCTTCTCAGCACTTTTCGGTGGTTTTAGTTCGTCTACTCTACACAAATCGTCAATATTTTCTCATGAATTACCAAAATGTTTGCGTTGTTGAAAGCGTGAAGTGATGTCGCGGGTCTTGGCGTTGCACTACGGACGTCCGCCGGCGCCGCGACGCTAATGCGCGTTGCACTTAGCCCAATCGCCCACTGAATGAATCCTTGTGAGTGTAAGATGACGAGATAAGTTTTGGGAGTTAGTTTTACATTAAAATAGCGCGTTAATCCTGAGACGTGTATGTACGTTATGGCAGTAGAGTGAATAAAAGATACATCCATTAAGAATAGTACCTGGGCGGCCGAGCTCCGCTCGGGCTGAAACTCGGTACCAAGCGTTTTCCCAGAGATAAGACCAAGCTAGATCAATCCCCGAAAACCCCCACATACCAAATTTCATCGAAATCGTTGGAGCCGTTCCTAAGATTCTGATTATATAATATATAATTATATACAAGAATTGCTCGTTTAAAGGTATTAGATAGGTACCCCGATATTTGGGTGCTAAAGTAATGCCAATGAGAGTAGCCGAGAACATAATAAGAATATACAATTTCACCAAGTTCAGCAGGTGCGTCGTGAAAAAAGGAACAGGATGACAAGCTTATGTAGGTATATCTGTGTGGCTCCATCAAACTCAACACTCCTAGTACATACATATAAACTAAGAAATTTAAGGACTAACTCACGAGCGTAACACTAAATTAGATCAATAGGTATATAATCTCATTTACTTACTGATATTATAAATAAGAAAATTAGTGACGATGTTTGGATACTTAACGAGAATACTTAACATCCCGGTAATGTGTTCCCGTGGAAAGCCCTACCAAGCTTTTGGCGCATTTATTGCATTCATTTCATCTCGTGATGTATAATGATACAACACTGGTTATTAGAGTGAATCCTCAAATATCTTATACATGAATTACAGGATTAAAGCTATGCTAGTAATGACTAGCATAGCTTTAATCCTGAAATTCATGTATAAGATATTTGAGGATTCACTCTAATAACCAGTGTTTATCGAAACACGATCACTTGTAGTTCGCTCGATGGAAAAAAATCCAAATTCGTCCCTAAAAAATAAAATAAATTCATAGTACGACACTAATACTGCACGGCAGGTCATGACTCTTTGAATATTAATAAAACAAGATGTTTTCTAGGGCCTAGTGTTGCTACATTTTTGAAATATGTATTTGTTTTAGTAATGATGAAAATACCTAAATACACGCGCAGTCTAACCAACCTATCTTGAGCCATCGTGCTTCCCCCTTGTCCGATAGTTAGTTGCGTTAGTTCTCCTTCAGCCAACGGACGTGGAACTCGTGTCGCGTGCGCTAACGCACGGCTTTGATTCTAGTCGCTCTCACGCACACATACACGAGTGCATAAAATACCTAAAATCGATTAGCGCCAAAAGCTCGGTAGGGCCTTAATTTTAAACCAGAACAGAGGGCGCTGTCCAAGAATGTTCAGGTACTGCAGCTTTCAAGATGACTTCGTCTGCAATTGATAGATGGTGTTATCCGAGTGAACGTTGTGCTTATGTTTCTCGTCAAGGTGAGTATATCTGTGCGAGCGAAGCTGCGGATTATTGCCCTTAATTTTAGATTTATTACAATATTTTACAAAACTAATAAGGTGTTTTCAAATTAGATGCCAAATGCCAATACTTTAAGGGACGTTAACTTACATCAAAATAATTTAATTTAAATAGGAATTAAGAAAACTTTATTTAGTTTTAATTTTATTTAGTTTTAGTTTAAGTTAGTTTTATTTTATTTATAGTTATAGTTTTAATTTATTATTGTTATTTTCTCTTAATATTTGTATGTATCTAGGAATTAATTATAGAAAACTTTTTATATGATATTTTTTCCGTACGAAATAATTAGGTCCATAAGTAAATTTAAATTCTGCCCAAACAGGGTGTTATACGTGGCACAGTTGTTTTCCTAAATGCCTGCCTCTAAGGACGAGTACTATTGTAGATACCTACTATAATTTTGTAAAATGTATTTAACTACTTTCACATAACATTGACAACGGGACGATTCAATTCACCTGTACGTGTTAGGACATCTACCGCAAACATTATAGCTCGTGTAACTGGGTCAGAATCGATTTGACAAATGTGTTGTACAAGCCATAAATTTATAGGCAGGACGTAATGGAGTACTTTCCATTGACGGATGGGCTGACTCTGACCTCTTGCTTAACTTGTCTCGTGGCTTGTAAGCCCTTCATCACAATATATTATGCACGTTGAAGCCATCTACTAACCTCACTTACTGTATATACCTCTACAAGACATGCCTAATACATGCTTGAGTCTATTGATTATTGATAAGAGCGGTCATATTAACAAGGCCTTACCTTCCTACCCACGACATTTGAAAGATGGATTACATTAAACTTAATGAATTAAGGTATTTAGTGCAAATCGTTTACCTAAATCTAAAATTAAAATTGCTATTGAAATATTAATATAAGGATTTTCCCTATTGACACAAGTTTTGCACCTAAAATTAATTAAAAGTGTCAATACCAGGAAATATGCTTTTGCTTTTAATAAATCTGTAACAAAAGAGATGTTTTTTGTAAGTTATATACTTTTCTCTTAACTGGTGCAATTTTTCATTATTTTATTTTGATTAAATTAAAATTACAAATATTTTTCTTAATTACATATATATATATAACTATTCTACAGTAAAAGTAGGTATATTAAGACAAGAACAAATAATAATAACTATAAAACTCATGAAAAGGACTCCCCTGAGGCAAGGTTCCCTCTGGCAGCCTTCCCTCTTTGAATAGCAAGCTAATTCTGGGAAGTTCCCATTTGTTCTATAGAACTGATACTGATATATTTGCTACGATTTTGTTAGTTACTTCACGATTTCACAGTTCTATTGGACAAATGGGACAGTTCTTTGTCTGAAGTAGCTGCCAGCTCTTTGGTCTCCCTTGACATCGAATAACCTCTTTGCTATTTTTTATACATCCTCATAGCGCTAGGACTCCATGGACAAAGGGTCTCGACACCGACAGTCAGGCAAGTCGTTTTCGGTATTTATTTATTCACATAATTGTATGGCATAATAATATTTACAGGCATTAGAGTAAAACACTTAAATTGCTAAACAATGCTGCTTTATCAGGTGTTAGTACATTCAGGTATTCGGCAGGTCCAGAGTAGGAATGAAGAGGGCAGCAGAGGGATGATAATGCTCTACTGTCTGTTTCTCTTCCCCGCACTCACAGAGCGGAGATTTCTTCCACCCCACTTGTGTTATGGGTGATAATTGCAACGGGCGTGCTCAGCTCTTAGTCTGTTAAGGCAGCACCAGAGATTTCGGGGAAGGACGAATCCTTTTGGTATAGCGGTTGGATCAATGGCAAGAGCACTTCTTCCTACCGTGTCCATGGCCCATTCTTTTTTACAGCTATGCATATGGTCGAACGCGCCAAGGCCTGTATTTTTGTGCTTTCGTTTTTTCAAGCTCTGAAGTCGAATTATAAAGATTACCTTATGGTACAATAAATACCATATGGTATATGGTATAAGATTACCTTATGGTATGTTAGGTATAATAAAGGTGACCGGTCTGGGTCGTACCCGGGGCAATTTTTTTATAACAGTTATAACACTAACAGCGTTATTTATGTCGTTTATTTTATGTTCATTGTGTCTTTTGCCGGATCTGTAGCTAAAAACTTAGTGTCTCCTACTTCACTACATACCTAGTATAAAACTAAGTCGCTTCCCGCTGTCTGTCTGTCTGTCCCTATGTATGCTTAGATCTTTAAAACTGCAACGGATTTCGATGCGGTTTTTTTTAATAGATATAGTGATTCCAGAGGAAGGTTTATATGTATAATAGGTACATGCATTGCACCCGTGCGAAGCCGGGGCGGGTCGCTAGTTATTTCTAATCAAAAAAGTACTAAAGTAAATCCCATTGATCTAAGTCGGATTTATTCCACTGGTTGAGTATTCCCATCGACCATCGACACAACTACGGATGACCCGGCGTCCTCTAGGGGCCTAATGTCAACACACATTACGGTCAAAACGAATTTATTCAACATTCCTGACCTACTTTTATCCAAACAACCATTCACGTTTTCATACCAAAAGAACCCGAGTTTTACGATGTTTTGGGTAGGTACTTAAGTTTATTAAAAGAGTTTTATTTCGGCAGGGAAAATGATGAAGAAAACCCTCAAATTTGAAAGAAGTTGCTGAAAATGTTTTAATGACAAACATTCGTAAATTTGGTCTACCTATATTAAATTTAATACTTAAAAAAAGGAAGAAAGAAAGAAATAATACATTAAATTTTATTCGTGATATCTAACAACTTAAAATAAGACAAGAATAAAAAATACAAATGACACAGATTGCAATAATATAATGGCAATTGCCAACATCGAAGAAAGTTGTACCTATCGATGACGATTAAATATAATCTTCTGTTGTTCACGTTCTTTAACCGGCACATTTTTTTATATTTTAAATCTGTTCCATATTTTTTTCTACTACATACTGTAGTTTAAAATCGTCTCTTTTATGATTCTCCAACAAAATTTGACGCGAGTTCGGGATGATAGGTACGTACATTTATTAAAAGAAAAAAAAATACCCTACGTTAAATTACTTTCGTTTCACATATAAAATAAATCTTAGAATTACATATTGTTCTATCCAGTTGTTGGATTTAATTAAATTGCTTCTATGCAATCGGCGGTAATGAACAAAACACCATTCATTGATTCGCTACCTTTTTTGCAATCAGTAAATTGTGTAGCTCTAGATACCTCATATCATTCACTTCAACTCAAATTCCTTTAGCTATACCTAGCAAATTATTTATGTAGGTATACACCTCTTAAGAAATCCAAGTGGATAAATTAGGATGAAAAGGATCCTGGCCGAATTCCAAATATATCAAGTACCGCACAGAAAACGCAGGAATTATATTTTGGTATTTCAAGCCAACCTCTTAGTAAAATTGGGTTGAGGTACAAAATTCAGTTGTCTTTTAAAATTTAGTCGTTAGCTTAGTCGTAATTTTCGGCTAATTTTAATTCAGAAGTGATACTGGAGGCCAAGAAATAGGCAAATGTTTTAGTGCTTCACTCTCTAACTCCTGGTGATTTTACTACCCTCCCCTAACTGTATTTTGAAAAGACAGCTGACTCCATAAATAAACACCTCATGAACATGAAACATTCTAATGGGGGATTAACCAGCAGTTATTTCGAATTTAGGACTTGCCCCCAGAAGTGAGCAAATAGTTGTGATAAAATGATTTACACACTCTTAACTTAGCTGTAGAGTCGTTCATTAATAGGTAGTCTTTGCTTTTTTTTCACGTCCTAACTGCAGGGCACAGACCACCGTAAAATACATGATAAATTTTAAATGTAATTTCACACATAAATTCCAAAACTCAGAGGTGCGAGCCCGGGCTCGAACTAACAAACCTTTGCTCGAGAGGCCACAAGTCCAACCACTAGACTACCACGGCGCAGAATATTGCTTTTAAATTTAAAAGGTATGCCACTAACACTTAAAACTAAATGGCGTTGTCAAATATCTGCAACCGTTAAGCTTCACTGCAACATGCTACACAACACAATTTAAATATTTTACGAGAATCTTTTCGAGGATTTTCACAATTTTCTTTACTTTCTTAAAACATTTCAACACACATCGAAAGCAACCTCTCAATTCTACAACATTTCAAGCAACTATTAAATGCGTACAATACTTGTCTTAACGTTTACCCAAGTACCGTAGGTAGGTATTGTATAATACCTACGGTAGTTCCCATTTGGGTATAATAAACAGTTCCAAATCAAATTTGTTCTCACATGGACCTCCGAAACCCTGTTACTACAGTCCACTGATTAATTCCTATTCCCATCCGAACAATTTGGAGCCATTGTTCCTGAGACGCAGTTGGTGTCGTTCTTGGATACGTATTAGCAAGGGCGTCTTGAATATTATCATTGTTCTAAAGATACAGATCTACGCTGAGCTCTTTGACCTTTAAATATGTAGCATTTCAGAAATGCTGCTGAAAAGCGTCCAAGAGTTAAAGACGTATTACAAGAACAATTATTATTTGTATTGTAGAACTTAAAAAATCATATGACTTATTGTTATTGATGCATAGAGTTTTGACAGCATAAGTCAGCTTATTGGTAAGTAGGCAGGTATGTGTAGGTAGCCCAAGAAATTTAGTAGTTAGAGTAGGGTGTTTATTTTCAGCTCAGATTCCCGCTACGACTTATAAGTTTTTTGCGTGAGAGAGAACAAAAGTAAGAGAGAGCAAGAGAGAGAAGTGACAGTTACAGGCAACCGGTGGATGCAGGTGGCGGTGGTGGCGTTCTAAAGTAAAGGTTTTTGTTCAAAAGTGGACTATTACAGCTGATGATGATGTGTACATTTATAATTTTGAAAGATAAAAGTTCATAAGATCTACTTATTTAGTTAACTTAATGTAATTATTTTTATTCCAAAACAAATGTGCTTTTAAAACTGTTTACAGATTCTTGCACGGAAAACATAACTTACCTCTAGCTATCTGTTACATTCCAAAATGTAGTTGATAAAAGTTTTGCATTCAACTTTATCTTAATTTTCCATTTTAATGCTTTCCTAGAGCACTAAATGCATGGAATAATATAAGCTGACATTAATTAAAGCGAGCTTATACTTAAACCTTTTCCTGGTCATACGAGGCAAGCGCAAAGCTACAGCTTTCATACTTCTGGCCGCTCGTTCCCTAAATATCAGAATTGCAAAATACTAGATTGCCGACTTACCCTATTTCTAAAATACCTAATTCCCAGAATACCAGTCTTTCCTGTCACCGTGTTTTTCTCTATATTGGATTGCCAAAAAAGCTTGTTTTCAATACACCATGGTCCATTCAAAACCGAATTCCCATAATGGGTACCAGATATTGAAATCACCAGGCTCGGCAGGCAGGTCGTGGTCGTCGAGCCTGGTGATTTCACAATCTGGTATTATGAGAATTCGGTTTTGAATGGAACATGATGTATTGAAAACAAGCTTTTTTGGCAATCCAATGTAGAGAAAAACACTGTGACGGGAAAGTCTGGTATTCTGGGAATTTGGTATTTTAGAAATAGTGTAAGTCGGTAATCTAGTATTTTGCAATTTTGATATAAATTTAGGGAACGAGCGCTTCTGTCCTGTTGGCAGTTGACATAAAGTACATAGTGACCGTAATCAGACTTATAATAGCTACTAGTATAGTAAACTAGCTGTTCTCCGCGATTCCGTCTGCAAAAAATTCGTTAATACCCACCCACGGGAACTACATAATTTTTTGAAATAAAAACTATCCTGTGTCCTTCCCAGAACCTCCGAACTATCTCCATACCAAATTTTATCTAAATTGGTTGGGCGATTTGAGCGTGAAGAGGTCAAAGACAGACAGACACACTTTCGCATTCATAACATGTTTATCCATGTTTTCACTTCTCATGCTTATGAAAGTTGTATTTATTCATGCTGACAGTAGTATTTTTTTATGGTCTTACGTACATAAAGTCTAATTTTCGTCTATGACCATAAATAACAATAATTAACTAAAAGGTTTTGAAAAAGTATTTTTTTATACTACGTGTTAATAATACAAAATAACAAAACTCTAATAAGTAATTAAGTATAGATATGGCAGTAGGTACGTGAAATATAACAACTTGTACTTAAATGAACACTTCTTTGTATCGTTGTATTTAATTTCTTCACAATCGAAATGAAGAGTAGAGTTCAGTGTCTTAACTTGTCTTAATTAATCAGATTTAAGTACGTTTTAACTTTCTTACTGGAAGGTCGAACGCTTAGCGTAGTGGCCTCGTAACAACTCGATTCCTACCAGGTTCCCTATCTTTGCCATGATTGATAACTGTTTACCTAACTTGACATCAGTGGTGATAACTATGGCAGAGATGTTTTGCACTGTGATCTTGCACCCGAAGACTTACTTATTCTTCTCTCACTTGCTCTTTCCCCAATTGGTACTATAAAGTAGGAGCCTTTTCAGCTCCGGGTATTCTACGCCACTGGTCTCTAAAAGAAACCTCGTAGAATACATTCCGCCCAGAGAGGCCACTTTGAAATTCGAAAATGTAAGCTCGTATCGTAAGAGTCATTGTATTGTATCGTTTCGCTCACTCGCGTATTTAAATACAATTCGCGTGAGCAGGACGGCACAATACGAATTTTGAATTTTGAACTTCGTAGAAAGGTGAGGCTCCACTGGTGCGTTGCGTTGCGTCGCGTCATCGCAAGGAATCAACGCATTGTATGCCACACCTGCGGTGCGGCGACGCGCGACAAAAATTAAACGTAAAGCTGCGTACGGATTGCGCTTACATTTGTACGCGTAGTCGATTACGCGTGTCCTGGAACGCCATGTCTAGGTACGTACGTACAACGTACACTCTAGGGGAACTGCAAGTACGGACATGGCGTTCCAGGACACGCGTAATCGACTACGCATACAAATATACGCGCAATCCGTACGCAGCTTTAGCGACAGCGCAGCGGCATCACCTTCCCCCTCTTCGCCTCTTGTCCGCCGATCCGTTGAAACGTCGCGTGCGACAACGATGTGGCATGTCATAAAAAGTTTATGTAAAACGTCGCAGCGTCAACGTTGCGACGTCGCAACTCGTCGCAACGCACCAGTGCATCGCTTATTCTTTGAGCGACTCGTTAAGGGCCGAGTGCGCGTGCAAGCCTGCATTAAGTTGTAAGGCATTAATGCCCCGCCGCGTCTGACCACGCCTGCACATAACACGGGAACTTAATGCCAACTTTTTGTTGCTGAAATACGCAAGTACAAGTATGTACGGAACCGTCTGCACTTTAAAATGAGAGGGTAATTCATATGAATTAGCTTGCCACTTGCATACTGAACACCTTACGTGCATTTTTGTGTGAAATGCAAATGCAATTTTATTTTCTAAGAACTTAGAACGTTATATTTCTACAAGCTTTTATTCAAGTTACACTGTGCGCCATAACACAACATAACAAGTCGATCTGCATCCAATTCTAATTTAGTGATCGGATTTATTAGAAATTTGGGACGGATAATGTAAAATATAGGGATGACAATGTAACAAAAAGTACAATAACGAAAAAGTTGTATTAAATATGTTGAATGATTTTAATTAAAATATTTATGTACTAAGGAAAATATTTCTGTAAGGTGTCAAAAATATCTTTTCCTACTCCTGTATTTTTATCTGGTTTTTACATGGTCGCGAACAAATATATAAGAACATAGATAATATGACTTCAGAAAGTCTATACTTAATCTATTCGCCATAACAGCACTTGTGTCGTAATGTCGTTATTACGATACACCTAGCTGCCACATAATATTAAATGTAGGGTATACTCAACACTAAAGCCCAGTTTAGACCTGCTGAGTTGAGTAGAGTAGGGTACAGTCGGGTACAGTAGGGTAAAAAAGGGTACAGTCGGGTACAGTAGGGTAGAATAGGGAACAGTTGGGTACAGTAGGGTAAAATAGGGTACAGTCGGGTACAGTCGGGTACAGTAGGGTAAAATAGGGTACAGTAGGGTACAGTCGGATACAGTAGGGTAAAATAGGGTACAGTAGAGTACAGTCGGGTACAGTAGGGTAAAATAGGGTACAGTAGAGTACAGTCGGGTACATTAGGGTAAAATAGGGTACAGTCGGGTACAGTAGGGTAAAATAGGGTACACTAGGGTACAGTCGGGTACAGTAGGGTAATATAGGGTACAGTAGGGTACAGTCGGGTACAGTAGGGTAAAATAGGGTACAGTCGGGTACAGTAGGGTAAAATAGGGTACAGTAGAGTACAGTCGGGTACAGTCAGGCACAGTCGGGTACAGTAGGGTAAAATAGGGCACAATCGGGTACAGTAGGGTAAAATAGGGTACAGTAGGGTACAGTCGGGTACAGTAGGGTAAAATAGGGTACAGTAGG
The DNA here is from genome assembly GCA_947859365.1 of Archips crataeganus. Lineage (NCBI taxonomy): Eukaryota > Metazoa > Arthropoda > Insecta > Lepidoptera > Tortricidae > Archips > Archips crataeganus. The sequence continues at coordinate 16,189,727 of OX402048.1, read as the reverse complement.
GTACAGTCGGGTACAGTCGGGTACAGTCGGGTACAGTAGGGTAAAATAGGGTACAGTCGGGTCCAGTCGGGTACAGTAGGGTAAAATAGGGTACAGTCGGGTACTGTAGGTTATAATAGGGTAGAGTTGGGTACAGTAGGGTAAAAAAGGGTACAGTCGGGTACAGTAGGGTAAAATAGGGTACAGTCGGGTCCAGTCGGGTACAGTAGGGTAAAATAAAGTACAGTCGGGTACTGTAGGTTATAATAGGGTACAGTTGGGTACAGTAGGGTAAAATAGGGTAAAGTCGGGTACAGTCGGGTACAGTAGGGTAAAATAGGGTACAGTAGGGTACAGTCGGATACAGTAGGGTAAAATAGGGTTCAGTAGGGTACAGTCGGGTACAGTCGGGTACAGTCAGGTACAGTAGGGTAAAATACCCAAATGTACCCTACTGTACCTATTTTACCCTACTGTACCCTATTGTACCCTATTTTATCCGACTGTACCCTACTGTACCCTATTTTACCCTACTGTACCCGACTGTACCCTACTGTACCCTATTTCACCCGACTGTACCCTACTGTACCCGACTGTACCCCATTTTACCCTACTGTACCCGACTGTACCCTACTGTACCCTATTTCATCCGACTGTATCCTACTGTACCCGACTGTACCCCATTTTACCCTACTGTACCGGACTGTACCCGACTGTACCCTACTGTACCCTATTTTACCCTACTGTTCCCGACTGTATCCCATTTTACCCTACTGTACCCGACTGTACCCTACAGTAGGGTACAGTACAGTACAGTAGAGTCGAGTCGTAGGAAAAATATTGTATGCAACGGTGTATAATTTGGTCTTAACGGCTCGTGCCGTCTTCCATTGCGATACTCGCATTCGCTCGTATCGCAACTCACGTCACTCGCCTTTTAAGACCTCACTTATACAACAGTTGCATAAAATACTATTATAACTCTATATCAATCATGACTGTATACTTATTTATGATTTCGACTGTTAATGGTTGTGGCTAACAGGATTTTACTTTCCTGAACTTACGGTGGTGGCAAAGTGCCTCTATGCGATCCTAAAATAGACCAAAAAAGTTTTAAAACTAAAATGTAATATAACGGATCAGTCAGAGAACAAAAGTATTTTCATCCCAACATCGTAATAAATGATGTTATCTAAACTTTCGCAATTATCTTCCCAAAGGTTTTCACGAGTTTGGAAAACAACCCTTTCAGAGTCGCAACTTAGCGTTCACAATTTAAAATAATCTAGTGATTAAGCTTAACCGTTCGGGCTGTTACTGTTATGGCTTTACCTCGGCTACTCCAGGTTGCGAGTTAATAACGAGGATCCCTCCTTAGAAATTGTATCGCTGGAATAAAAGGTCATGAATAAATAATGCTTTCCCGCAAAATGATACTGCCTCGTGCTCGTCGACGCCGCTTAGTGAATGCACTTTTAAGCTCTGAAAAGGTATTTGTTTCTCTTAAATTGAACTTCGTAAGTAGCGGAGGCGGTTCGAAGGTAAAACAAACGTATGAATCCATTTTTAACTCCAAAATCCACTGAAGAGTGAATTAAAATCGCACAAGAAGAAAGAAAGAACAAGTTTCTTGTACGGTCAGCTGTGTGTTAATCGGTGTGGTTACCGTTTCTCTACAGCTGACTGTACAGGGAGTAGACAGGGACCCCATCTAATTTTTATTAACTGTTGCATCAGTGGCCATACCAAATTATAAACATTTGGTGAAAATTTAAAGATTATAGCTTCAACGGTTTATCCACTAGGGCAGCTATATACTAAACCTGCGGTCTGCGGTCCTCCGTACTTTAATGAGTGGCCCACATGGCAAAGAAAATTGTTTTTTTTTTTATTTATTTAGGAAACAAACAGTCACAATTCAACATAAATCAACTTAAGTAACAACAAACAGACCTTAAGTTCCATAGAAAATAAACGAAATACATAGTTAATTAACAAATCGAAACAGGGTAGGTGTTCCGCACCATCTTAAACATCTTATCTGTCACCATACAGGGACTTGAAAACATCGATAAGTAAATAATACATGCATGATACGTTAGGGAATTTAAACTGGTGTACAAAAACAATATAAAATATTGTCGCTAAGGTAGTTACATTAAAGTTTACGTGCAAATAATGTATAGTTGCTGGTTACTTAGAAGAAACATACAATATATTTATTAAGAAAAGATTGAACTTCGCAGAATGCTAGAGTATTTACCAAATGATAGTGAAAAAATATCAAGATTAGAGAATTTAACATTATAATCACGACATGCTCGTCGGAAGAAAGTATGTTTGGCAAAGTTTGAACCACAAGAACTTATATGGAAAGTTTGGGGATAGCGAGTGGGAATACGGCGAGGCAATTTAAAAATAAGCTTTTGAAGAAGATTAGGAGAATCAATATAATTATTTAGAAGCTTGTATAAAAACATTTGGTCTATATATACACGGCGTTCGACTAATGGGGCGAGACCATGACCTCTGCTGGTACTTTCAGACAGATTCAGACCATGGCGGAAATTGAGTGACTTTAATAATTTATTTTGAATTCTTTCAATTCGCGTTTTGTGAACTGTATACTGGGGAGTCCAAACGATGCAACCGAATTCTAAAACACTACGGACATAGGACGAATATAAAATCTTTAGAGTGTTTGGGTCCTTAAAGGTTTTAGAGAGCCGAAGTATCAAACCCAACTGCTTATAAGCTTTTGCATTAATAAGATCTATATGTGAGATAAAATTGAGCTTTGAATCTAATCTTATTATTTTGAACCATTTCAACTATGCTTTCGAAAATCAATGCTGCGGCCCGCTGCACCATTGCTACAACACATTTCGTAAGCGATGATGCAAATATGCTTATCTACCATAAGTAAATTAAATACCGCGTATCTACACTACATGATGTTTTACATGGAACGGTTTTAAATAACTTTATATTTGTTTACCTTCATATTTGGAGTAAAAATTGGAAATTGGCTAAATTTGTCAGATATGCGGAATTGTGTAATGCCAGTTAAGTGGATTTCCAATACGACAATTTGTGCCCCATACAAAAAAAAGGTTGAGTATTGTTGCACTTAGGCCGTTGTGACGAGGGATAGTCAGGTGAACACATGAGTGAGAGCCGTTTGGAGCATTTGGAATTTGGATAGGTATAATGGGAGTTGACTGTAGGTATTGACAACTTTTTTTGTAGGTACTTCTGTTTTTGGGTGAAAATAGATTAAGTATCGGTACTTACATATTGTATGTAGTTTTCATAAAAAGTTAACCCTGAGCGTCATCTCTTTTAAAAATATTTGCCGAAACGGTAATGACGAAAAGAAAATGCTGTAACAACGTTGAATACTTATTCACCCTTTTACATCAGGCAGGGTGTACTAGAGATCTACTAGGTAATATACGAAAGTTACTTTAAATTTATCCGGAATATTTAACCTAGGGGTTAATTTGGCTTAACACCCCTGAAAATTTTCTTCAGGATTTAATTTTTCCATACATTGGTCGATGTTCAAGGGCGTGACTCTACATACAAAATCAAAAACCTTGACGAAAAACTTTTTTTTTACAGAGGTGTTCAGTCAAATTATCCCAACCATCTGGGAATTTTTATTTTAAGTGGCGCAGAAAACTCTTTTTTTTAATGAGGAAAATTCGTTGTTTTCATACTCAAAATTAAGAGCGCTATAATTTTGATGATAACTTTAATTTCAATACTAGATTAAAAATATATATATATATATATATATCAGTCGAGAAAATATATCAGTCGCGGAACTGAAACGAATCTAAGGACACCTCACACTTCAAAATCCATTGAGCCGTTTAGGCTGCAGGGCGTGCCAAAGAATGATACATACGTACAAAAATACATACGCTCGAAAAACATAACCCTGCTTCGACAGTCGGGTGATAAAAAAGTGTCTCTAATTTCCCAAACAATTTTTTGTGTCCGTTTCGTAACAAACCATATGAAAAAAAGTCACAAAACTCACGCAAAAAATAAGGACACTTTTTTCCCTTTTCTTTATGAAAATGATTAAGCTCGTGATTCTGAATAAGAAAACATAAAAATTTCCTAATTAAAAAAAGTTTTTCTGCGCACTTTAAAGTGAAAATACCCATCTGCCGAAATATATAAGTAAGTCATGGTAATCTGGTGGTTTGATCAATGGCCTCTCAAGCAGAGGGTCGTGGGTTCGAGTCCGAGCTTGAACTTCTGAGTTTTTCGGAATTTACATACGTGTGAAATTACATTTGCAATTTACAATGAGCTTAACAGTGAAGGTAAACATCGTAAGGAAACCTGCACACACCGCGAGGACATTGAATGGTGTGTGAAGTTCCCATTCCGCAGTCGGCCCACGTGGGAACTACGGCAAAAGCTCTCTCATTGTGAGAGAGGAGGCCTGCGCCTTGCAGTGGGACGTACATAGGCTAGGATTGTGAATATTACATACAGTCGAAGGCATAAATAATATCTATACAGCCCTCCCGTCAAATATTATGTACCTGAACACCAACCCTACGGTTAGTAGCATAAAGGTGTACCTACAGATATTTTGATGCCTTTTGTTACGTACACATAATTATGAACTTGACTGTTGGTCAGTATCGTAACTTTTGGTAACTTTGGGAATGTCTAAAAAAAAATACCAGTGGTTTTTATATTTTTATTGTATAGAAAAGACAATTATAAGAAACTAATTTCAATATTTTGTCATTTAGTTCTCTACTTTTTTCAAAATTAATTATTTAAACTATTTTAGTTGATGACGTCAGATTATAATTGAGGGCTCCCGCAATGCCAAATTTCTAAATCTATCTAAATGTGTACGATAAGGCAACCCCTTTATTTATTTTTTGCGTAGTGGTACACTATACACTAGTGTCACTTTACTGGCACTGACAAAAGTGCTAGATGTCAGACAGCGGGTCCAAATCAAACTCCGTAGTATAATCCACGCGTAAATTGTTAAGAATTCTAACCACACAGAATAAAGTACGACTTGAACCGGTCACGCAATTTACACCAATGTCAAATGAAGGTCATTGCTTATTTGTTATATTATAATAAATTCATTACATAATATTAAAATTAAATAACTACAGAAAACGATTTAAAAAGCATTTATCTGGAAATAGTTTTCAATTTTCTATACATTGCAAAAAAATAGACATCTATACATATAAAACAGTACCGTGACTGACTGACTGACTGACTGACAGACAACGCACAGCCTAAACTACTGGTGCTAGAGACTTGAAATTTGGCATACATGTACCTTGAGTATTGTAGAGGTGCACTAAGGAAGGATTTTTCGAAATTCCCACGGGATAGAGAAATATCTAGACTTTCATTGATTCTTTGTTTGTAGCGGAATCTCTGAAACCATTGAGCCGATTTTAAAAATTCTTTTACCATTAGAAGTTGCACTATCCTTGATTGGCATAGGTTACTTTTTATCCGGGAAAATTCAAAATTCCCATGGGATAGAAATAAATTACAACAACTTCGGGGCTGATTTTAAAAAATCTTACATATTATGTGATATGACTATCCTCGAATGACATAGGCTACTTTTTGTTCGGGAAAATACAAAATTCCCATGGGATAGAAAAAATTTAATTCAACTTCGGAGCTGATTTTAAAATATTCTTTCACCAATAGTAAGCTACAGTATCCCTGATTGACATAGGGTACTTTTTCCGGGAAAATACAAAATTCCCGCGGGATAGAAATAAGTAAATTCAACTTCGGCACTGAATATAAAAATTCTTTCATATGATATGATGTGACTATCTCCGATTGACAAGCTACTTTTTCGTCGGGAAAATGCAAAAATCCCGCGGGATAGAAAGCAAGTCAATCCAAAATTTGGGGCTGATTTTAAAAAATTTTTCACTAATAGTATGCTGCAGTATCCCTGATTGACATACCTAGGCTACTTTTCTACTGGAAAATACCAAGTTCCCACGGGATAGAAATAAGTGAATTGAATATAGGGGCTGATTGTAAAAATGATTTCACTAATAAAAAGCTACATTGTCTCTGATTTTCAAAATAGGTCAAAAAGGTATTTCGATCCCGCGGGAACTTTACTTTGCACTTTCTCGGGATAAAAAAAGCCTGTTTCAATCAGACACAGGCCTCTTCCCAGAAAGAGTGGACTTGGGCAGTAATTCCCACGCGGGCCCAGTGCAATTCGGGAACTTCACATCCACCATTGAATTTCTTCTCAGGTGTGTGCAGCTTTCCTCGCGACGTTTTCCATCACTATAAAGCTCATGGTAAACTTTAAACGTAATTTAGCACATGAATTCGGAAAAACTCAAAGGTGCAAACCACGTTAATCACCAACCACGGCTTAACGGCTATAGAATTCACTTATTCCTATTCCACGGGAACTTTGCATTTTCCTGGCATTATCCTATGTGTTAATCCACGTAATAAACTACCTGTGTGCTAAATTTCATCCAAACAACTAACGTTATTGTCTTCGCGTACGAAGTCGCGGGCAAAAGCTAGTCCCCATATATTTTTCTAACGGTCTCCTTTACCAACGCAAAGCCTTTGTAAAACGTAAAATATAATTTGGCACAAGATTCGCGTTTGCGCCTAACGAGCTTTTGAAATTTTACGACACCGACAAACGAAACTGTGATTTGCATTCGAGTATTGCTCATTTTTCTTTTACCTACCTTTTTTTAATTTATTGAATCAGGCGTTACTTTGCGGAGGTCCATATTAATGAACTAAAACAATTACTTTGCTCACCCGCGACCTCGAAGGTCGCGGGTGAGCAAAGTAATTGTTTTAGTTCATTACCTTTTTTTAATTTTTGGCAAATATGCCACCCACCGTTTTTTTGTTTTTTTTTTTTTAAGTTTGAAAACATTTGCTTTGTGATTTTTAAACTAAGTAGTGTAGAGCGTAAGGTAATTTATTTACAACAAAGAAGAGTAAGTAAGTATACAAAGAACAACACTTTTGAAATGGTAAGTAAGAAGGTATTAATTTATGTATGATATTTATGAATAATTCATTCATAATTTGGTTTCCTACCAACCCAAGCTTACACAGGTACCTAACTTAGTAAGAGTTAAGTTATGATTTTACATGGGACATTCGAAATCCCCTTCTGAATTGCAAATAATCCCTGGGGGTAAGTATAAAAGTTTACCCCCCTCATAAATGCAGCGGGCTAAAATGCTATTAAAATTAATAAATAATGAAAATGCCTGAAGGAATGGAATATAAAACGGGCCGCGAAATGCATGCCATATTGAAAATTACTCCGTCTACTCAACACAGACTATAAATAATTGGAGTTAAGTAAATCTTTCATAGAACACTGTTATTTCCGCTGAAGATAAACAAACTGCACTTAAATTAATAAAGCCCTTATGAACTTACAAACTAGGTACCCTCCCTGAAGTCTTTTGAACAATCGAGCATTTAAACATTCATAAAGGGGTAGGTAAGTAGTTAGAAATGAGAAAGCTTTAAAGATGGCCGCTGTGAGGTTATAATTTTTATTATGAATAGAATTAAGTCGATTTAACCAACATTTAAGTTATCAAAACATATCAAGGTTATTGATGAAGTATTTAGGTATATTCCGTGTGCTGCGTGGCACTGTTAAATACTTATTAAAAAAAACCGGCCAAGAGGGCGTCGGACACGCCCAAGGTAGGGTTCCGTAGCCATGACGAAAAAATCAAGTAATATTTTTTTTAAGGTTTATGTATTTGTGTACGGAATCATCCACGTTTAGGTATGTTTTATACCTTAGGCTACTATTTACTCTTAAGAGGGTTTATACCTGCTGAGCTGGCAACGTTGCATTGTTGTTAGTTTTTCTCGATTATTCCATAAAAATTGAATGAAAATTAAACATGTTTTGAATACAAATTGTTCTTATATATAAGTTAATGTGTCTACTGCAATAATAATTCGTGATAGACTTTTATTTTCTTTAAAAACGAACAAATTATTAAAAAACGGTTTTTAAAGAAAATAAAAGTCTTATCACGAATTACACACTAACTTATATATAAAAACAATTTCTATACAAAACATTTTTAATTTTCATTAAATTTTTATGGAATAATCGAGACAAACTAACAAAAATGCAAAGTTGCCAGCTCAGCAGGTATAAACCCTCTTAAACTACAAATAATTTCCAAGCTATAATTTTCCTAGTAAATTTGATATATTTACTACCATTCTGAATTTTTTCAAATTTTTCCACCCAACAGTTTAGATTTTAGAGGGGGGGACGGTCGATTTTAATGAAATTTTTCACTTTAAAGTTGAATATTTCGCAAACAGATCACTGAATAGAAAAATCGTGTTAGCAACCCCGCAATGGTTTTAAAATACCTATCCAACGATACCCCACACTATAGGGTTAGTCGAGGAAAAAAATCACCCTCACTTTACGTCTATGGGAGGTACCCTAAAAAAAAATGTTTTTAGTTTTTTTATTTAATCACTTTGTCGGCGTGACTGATATATATATTCATGCCAAATTACAGCTTTCTAGTACTAACAGTCTCTGAGCTTAGCTGCGGACGGACAGACAGACAGACAGACGGACAGACATGGCGAAACTATAAGGGTTCCTAGTTGACTACGGAACCCTAAAAAGCAGAGCTACTTTTTTGAAGAGTTTAGTCGTATTTCCTTTCTTTACAACACTCGTAACTACATAGTTTCTACCTGAATAACACTTGACTAGATTGCAAAAATTCTCAAGATAAAATCTAGATAGCTTTATATACTTAGTCAAGCTTTTGTAGTTTAGATTACCTACGTCATAATTAGTTACTTAATTGTTGTTGCCCAAAACAAAATTTCTTTTCCGCATTTTTATTCTAATCTGTAGTTACGCAACATTGGCACGCACTATAAAAAGCATTATTTTAGGGTTCCGTACTCAAACGGTAAAAACGGGACCCTTAATATGGTCACATACAGACAGACGGACAGTGGAGTCTTAGTTATCTAAGACTTCACTGTCCGTCTGTCTGTATGTCTGTCACCAGGCTGTACCTATCTTAGGCTTGATTTCCTCCTACGCTGACGTCGGTCGCTGACGTCGGTCGAGCGTATCGTCGGTCGCGTATGACAAATGCGCGGCCATCAGCGTCGCTGTGCGGTGGCCCATAGAGTATTGTGTTTATTCGTACGCTCGACCGACGTCAGCGACCGATGTCAGTCAGCTTCGCACTGAGCGCGCGATAGTGGTGTATAGCGCGTCAGCGCACCGACGCGCGCCCGCTGACGAGCGAGACCGACGCGCGCCATCAGCGGCGCGTAGCAATAAATCTGCCGCGGACGTCGGTGTCGCTGTGCAGTGCCCCATAGAGTATTGTGTATATTCGTACGCGCGACCGACGTCAGCTACCGATGTCAGCGTAGGAGGAAATCAAGCCTTATGAACCGTGATAGCTAGACAGTTGAAACTTTCACATTATGATGTATTTCTGTTGCCGATACCGCTATAACAACAAACACTATTAAAGGGGGTCGTCATACAAGAAACGTGTTTTTTCAGCGTTTTTAACTACTTAGGTGTATATCTTTATAATGACATTAACTAAGTAGTAGTACATAATTTTCACCGATTCCTATGTATTACTGTGGCCGCTACAACAACAAATGTCCCAAATAACCAACATAAAATTAATGATCCCACACGGCGTAGGTACTTTTTTTTAGAAGCAGGACTAACACTGGATTTTTATAGTTACGGCTGTTTACGGAGTATAATTTTGACATATCTAACAATGTTTCCGGAACCCTCGGTGCGCGAGTCCGACTCGCACTTGGCCGGTTTTTTATATAATAAACTCATAATAAACTACAGTCAAGGTGGTCGGAATTGTTAATGAATTACATATATTCAAATTTATTTGATCTACCTACTACTTAGTTATTACTGTCCGGTCGTCAAAAATATCGTCGACACGTCGTTATAACAGCGAAAGCGTAACGTACCTACTTGTGAGCCTTATGACCTCGAACAGGCCTCATGCATGCCATGTATTTACGCGCGAAATTTACCTACCGCGGGGACGATCTCCTGCGATCGAAATTCCAGTAGGTTGTCACAAACGCGTGCCGACGCACGTTCATTCGTGTTCTACGGAAAAAATACCTATGCCGCCTGGACTTTTATAAGTGAATGGTGAAACAGGGGGCAAATTTTAATATGACTATGCTAGAAATAATAGCTAATATAACAATTTGGATGTTCGTATCGTGCTGTCCCTCTTACTCTTCTATAAAAAGCTATAAGCGTGAGCGAGATGGCACGATGCGAAGTTCGAAAGTTGACCTTCGTAAATAGTATAACGCTAGGGTACTGTGAGCATGGCAATGTGTTCTGCGCATTACAATAAATATCCTTTTTTGTTACGATTCTAGAGCTAAAATGGCAAAAACGGAACCCTGATAGTTTCGCCATGACCGTCTGTCCCTTTGTCCGTCCGTGGCTTAGCTTAGGGAATATTAGTGCTAGAAAGTTTGCATATAGCAATTATCCCGACAAAATGGTAAAACAACATGTAGAAAAAAAAATCCAAACTGCCAGCCCTTGTCACTGTCGGCAGGGGGGTTTCACTCCGCAGTTTAGGTATGTTCGGCCGGCGCTCCTCCCGGGAGGAGTATGGCAGTAGGTTGTCGCGCGGCCTTCACTTCGCACGCTAGCCGCGTCGCGCGTAATTAAGCATCTTTTTTTCTGTGATTTTTGCAACAAACAATGACTTCTAAACGATATTATAAATAACTTACTTACATACTAAAGGTAGTTTACTGAATTAATACCATGGACTTAATACCTAACCAGGACTGAGTACTAACTTTTATTAGTCAATCAAAAGTGACCCATATTACCAAGCCATACAGTTTAATAATGGCAACTAGAGACAGCGGTCCGAGAGATTACATACAAACTAGAGAAACTAGTGGATTGTGTCCCACTCGCACCATTACTTGATCACCCTAATTAGAACGAGATGCAATCCACTAGTTATATTTTTTTACGGCCTCACTTTTTTGTCGCAGTACTCAGTCCGGGTTAGGTATTAAGTCTATGCGTTAAGCTTAACGAGGATCCGCTTTTTTAAAATATTCCATTTCACTCACACAGTAGCAATGGCTCTCGAATGTTGTGGAAGCGGATGAAGATGTCGTTTTTTTTTAGCCTAAAATATGTCCCACTGCTGGGAAACCGCATTTTCATTTAAAAATGCGGGTTTTGAAAGCGCAGCTCCCGCTTTTTCTAATCTGGCAACACTGTCAGTAATTGTCTTGTCAAAGAAATTGACAAAGACAAGACAAACATAAACACGCTCGCTAAAGTGTTTTGATTTAGAAAACTCTATCAAAATAATACGAATTGAAATAAAATAAAATGCGTTTTACACTTAAACAAGCTGGCTGTGGTGGAGAGCGCATTGGAACTTTAACTGGTTTCTCCAAATCGCCGAGTACTGTACTTGAAACTCCTACCGCCGCACTGCTTACTCAGGTACTTATAAACTCAAATTATCTCACTTTTGTTACACAATTATCACAGGTAATCTTTAGATTTGGTTGATTCCATCATTCAACAGAACTGTAGCATGCAGCTTTTTTCGAGAGTAGGAAACATGTTAAAAAGAGGTTATATTAAAATTATCTCAAACTTTTCTATTCAAAACCATTTCTTACTTTTCCAGGGTGGCAGTGTAGTTCATCTGACAGCAGAAGTATTATCCCGTGTGTTTAGCAGCCCTCAACTTTTGTGGGTCCCGTTATCCAATACTAGTCACTTCGAAGCAGGTGTAACAGCTCAAGGTCAAGGGATTGCAAAGTTTGCTGGTGTCTCAAACCATTTAATTTGCACCACATTACATAGTTTAAATGATGCTGCACCATTTGGTCATTTTGAGTTAGAGAATGTACCATTGTGGACTAAGCATGGAAAGAAAATGATTTCTGCAGAAAAGTGAGTAAAACTTGATTTACTTTAGTTAAAAAATGTATTGGAACTACTTCAGTTGTGCAAGCAGGAAGTTGAAACTGAGTTAATGTGAAATATACCTAAACTTTGCTGTCATTATTTTAAAACAAAGGAATGGTCCATCTTGCAATGTACTGAAAAGGTATAATAATTATTGAATACTAGCTGTTACCTGCATTCCTTGTGAAAAGAATCTTTTTATCACTGTCCTGAGAGAACTATACAATTGAATGGCTTATTAACCCGTCACACGTCCACCATACTAAAATTAGTCCCTAACTTTTTTGTGCGGGACATGTCCTAGAGACTTCAGTAGCAGTCTCTAGGACATTTCCCGCAAAAAAAAGTTAGGGACTAACATAGTCCCTGGGATGCGTGACGGGTTAAACTATCCTAAATCCCTTCCCGGGACTCAAAGTATGTCTACACCTAATTTCATCTAAATTGGTTCAGCGGTATAAGCGTGAAGAGGTAACAGACAGACACACTTGCATTTATAATAATTAAGTATGGATATGGATACATTTAGAACTGTCATCATATATAGATATTCAACCAGTCAGCTAAATGTTTTGTCACTTTTAGAATGCAAGTAGATTAATATTTTACTGATTCTTTCTTATAAATATTTAATGAGGCCACATCCAAAAAATTTTCTAACTAAAAATGATCTAGGTCTTATTTTTCTACGTAACAAAATTTCAGGTACATGGACGTAATGGAGTTATTCAAACCAGATATCATTTTAGCCATTGCAGATGGTCGCACGTCACATTCTGAAGGAATTAAGAGGATTACAAAAGCTGTGATAAGATCTTGTGACATGTTAGATGTATGTGTGAAGCGTTTCAAGTCATCCAAACAATTGCAAGATAGTTCCTTAATTGGTATGTAACATCATCACTGTTTTAGCTGACCAGATAGCCTAGTGGTTAGAGAACCCGGATGAAGCATGAGGTAGTGGGTTTGATCTCCAGTCAGGGTGGATGTTATCTATGAAAAATACAAATGTTTTTTCTCAAGTCTTAGGTGTTTAATGTGTATTTAAGTATCTAATACTATGTTTACATCCATTCCCTAGTACCAATAACACAAGCTTTGCTTGCTTTGAGACTAGGTCTATTAGTGGCAAGTGTCCCATCATATTTATTTACAATGTCAGATCTCCTGTTTACTAAATTACTGCAAGCCTAAATTTACTATGTTCAATAATGTGCATTGTTTTACTAAGTATTTAAAGTGAATTTTGGCTCGCACAAATTGACAGCTACTCAGTCATTGGTTAGGGTTAAGCCGGATTCACATTTATCTGACGTGTTGCAGACGTTGACGTTGACGTGATGCATCAGAACAGTATCAAAAGTACATTTAACACAAGCCATAACAACACGCTGCATCAGATGCATGAATGCAGCCATGATAAATTTATGAAATCCATACTGCTCTGATGCATCACCACAACATACCAGATAAATGTGAATGCGGCTTTATAGTTATGTGGCCTCTCCCTGAATGTTTATCTAGTATTGTTTAATATTTATCAAAACTTGGTACACTACATACACAAGTATTGTCTAACTACTCTAACTAGAGAGTGGCTGGTGGTATGGATTCTAATATACAAAACCTATCCTAGGCTAGGATCCGCTTATACAACAACCTTCATCGAGCTGGTTAATGAATAGAATAGAATAGAATAGAAAAACGTTTATTCAGACAACACATCACAACAAAAAATAATTTACAAAATGAGTAAGAATACAAAAACAAACAAATAAGGATGTGAAGCCAAAATGGTCTCCACTCAGCAATGCCGTTGTTGGCACAACTAGTTTTGTCAACGGCGCTGGTTTTCTGCAGAGCCAGGGAGGTGTGTAATGGATGAAAAGTATTTTATATGAAATTAAATATGTTGATAAATATATTGCAAGTGGGTTGAGTAAAAAATTTCAGTCCAGTAAATTTTTTTTTCACAGTTCAATGTTTTGGTTAATAGACAAATGCAATACCAACCAATCAAAAGTATAAAGCCTATAGAATATGCAAACGTTAGGTTGACTATTTTTTCCGGTCATACATAACTTTTGACCGGAACGGAACTTTTGAACTTTAACAGATGAAAACAGATAAATCGATATTTTCACTGGTCTGGTTAGTCAACCTAACGTTTGCATATTCTATAGGCTTTATACTTTTGATTGGAACACCATTTGTCTATTAACCAAAACGGTAAAATGTTTAAAAAAAAATAAAAAATTAATCATATTCTGGACTGAAATTTTTTAGTCAAACCACTTGCAATATATTTATCAACATATCTAATTTCATACAAAATACTTTTCATCCATTAACCAGCTCGGTGAAGGTTGTTGTATAAGCGGATCCTAGGCTACTATGATATTAAGTATCTGCTTTCTGTTTTACAGGTGTCATAGTGGGAGCTGGTCTAACCAAGAAATGCAATGAAAGCATACAACACATTCTTAAGCATAAAGAAACTTTCTCCGGTGTAGCACTGGAAGGCATTATTGATGGAACTGAAGACTACACTAATGTACCTGCCGATAATGTGATATCTATTTTTAAGAGAGTTGTTGTAAGTGCACCTTTTCAAGTTTCCTTTCGATATTTTGCTAACTGCCAATTATGGACTATTTTTTACATGGTGAAAAAAAATGGATAACTCGCGTCTATGATCGAGTTTAGCTCGAAATGATTTGGGCTAATCCATAGCCCTTCTTATTGGAGCAACGCGCCACGGCGGCTGCCAAACGCGCACTCCACGCGCACGCGCGTGAAGAAGAAGGGCTCAGGATTAGCCCAAAACATGGCATAACTCATGTGAGTTATCCATTGTTTTTTTCACTATGAAGTGATTTTCACTCAAATGATTTGATTTACAATACAACAATACAATACAATGACTCTTTATTGTACACCAGAAATAGTAAGCAACACAGAAAACAGGTACACAGAGAGAAAGTTACAAGGTAAGCAATAGGCGGCCTTATCGCTTAAGAGCGATCTCTTCCAGGCAACCCTTCAACTAACTATATTTAACTTGAGAACTAAGCTTAAACAGGATTGTTCATAATTCTATTTGATATTCATTGTATTTTGTTAAGTTTATTTTATGAAACAATAACTTAAAAGTTTAGTTCTTGAGTAAATGACATTTTATTATAATAAAAAGTTATATTGCTCATTATGCACTCATGTGACAGCGTGCCCAATTTCTGGAAAGTAAGGAAAATTTCGGAGAAATTCACCCTGAAAAATCAAAAATATGATGAAAATTCACATGGCTTATAGAATTTTTTGGTGATTGGAAATTGAGAAGTAACTATGTAATTTTTATGGTCATAACTCCAAATTGAGCCTATTGCTTACCATAATATATTTTTTTCCATGGACTTGTTTTTACCCGACTGCGAAGAAGGAAGGGTTATGTGTTTGACCCGATGTATGTATGTAGGTATGTATGTATGTATGTATGTATGTCCATTCCTATGTCCTCTCGTAACTACCCAACGGCTGAACCGATTTTGTTAAATGATACGTCATTGGATTCGTCTTGATAACGCGAGTAACACTAGATACATGAAATTCATGAAAAATTAAAATGGCGGATTTATGGCGCCAAATTGTGAGTCTTCAAAAAATTATTTTATTCAAACCTATCGAGTAGGGTATCAAAATAAAGGGATTTTAAAAGAGATTAGGTACAAAAAGAGAGTGTTTTAAATTCGTTTCAATGTTTATTTTTTTTTTGGATTTCTTTCGTTGAGTTCAGTTAGCTTTTTATTGTTATTGAACATTTTATCTTGTTTCCACCTTTTCAGTATTTCTGCAGGCGGGTTTTTTGTTTTTTTAATTCTGTATTGTTTTCTTTGTGGTGGACAATAAAGAGTCATTGTATTGTATTGTATTGGTGCACGAATTTCTGCATGTGTGTACTTAGGTATTTAGTCAAGCAAATTTGATAAGGATGATCAAGTAAAATCATCAAAAAGTATCAAAAAGTCAGGCATCCTTTGTAAATTGTTAAATTACGAATGTTACAATATGTGACATATTAATATTAATCTTCCTTCTTTGTATGCATTATTTTTAAATTATCACTAACATTTTAATGTTACAGGAAGTTTTACCCACAGATATGGTCCGTATCCTGGAAGGATTCTGGAACCCGGCAGCAGTGATGGCAGCAATCAGCAATGGCTATGATGTGTTTGATGGATCTTATCCTGTCAAACTGACTAATGAAGGATTTGCTTTGACATTGAATTTCAATGTAGAAGAACATCATAAAGAATTATGCATCTTGGATCTAAACGATAGTCGGTAAGTGATTATATTTTCGATGGCTTACAATAAAATTTAATGAGGATTTTTGTGACAAGTGGAATATTGGTATCATAATGAGGTCCGCCGTTTTACATTTCGTCACTACGAAATAAAAACTGGTCATGTGCGAGTAGGACTCGTACACGGAGCGTTCCATACCTCCGTACAATGTTTTAAAAGCAGTTCAGTAAAGAATCGCCGAAATGTAAGATGTAAGCACTAAAATCGAATCGAATCGAATTTTCTTCTTAGGCCGTGGTCGCTTTCACCCGCCGCACGCGGCCGACAGCGGCCCGCCGCCCGCGGCGTCTGAATGGTGTGTTCGGGAATGCTCGGGAGTGGTCGTTTTCGCCCGCCGCGTTCGGGACGTCGCACGCGGCGGGCGAAAACGACCACTCCCGAGCATTCCCGAACACACCATTCAGACGCCGCGGGCGGCGGGCCGCTGTCGGCCGCGTGCGGCGGATGAAAGCGACCACGGCCTTACCGTTCCTCTTTCTTCCTCTAAATTCTATCATAACTCGTTTACTATGACTGCCATTTGTCTCTGGAATTCTCTTCCTTTGGCGTTAAGGCAAGCTAAATCCCTTCCCATTTTTAAAAACCTCAAAGCTCACTATTTGTCAATAACTTAATCCTCAATCGTCAGTCCTTCCCTGTTAATATGTTTACATTATTTCTTTAAATCTGAGTTCCTTTTTTCACGTCTGGCCTTTTGATATTTTCTCATTGATATTCTGTATATGTAGTGTATAGGTATTATATTTGATGTATGTGTTTATTTATGTATGTAAATATTGTAATTTGTATTGTTTTTAATATTTATTGATTAATATCTCTTCATTTCTCCTGTCTGTGGTTTCCGCCACCTACATAAACCTGTTCATATTTGTACATGTATCCAGTACTGGTTGTCTGGAAGAGATCGCTTTTGAGCGATAAGACCGCCTGATATTGTCTGCCTGATTTTTTATTGTTATTAATTTTTTCTGTATTTTTTGGTGATCAATAAAGAATATTTGGCTAATTATACGAGCGTCTCAACCGCCATCGTTTCCGGTCGCATATAGTGTAGAAATAAGTCGCACCGAACGGAAGGTTTTTGTAAAATGATACAGTGCACTTGCTGTAAAATAAAAATTCATTGAAATCACATGCAAACAATAGCTCATTTCTTTGATGATAACGGTAGAAACGCTTGAATAATTAGCCATTTGTACCTATTGTATTATTTGTATTGTATTGTAAAATCGCAAACTTGTAAGTAGATTTTCGAAAAACAGACAAACTGCATAGGTTGGCTGGATGGCGGTGCCGCATTGCTATGGATGTTAATCGTTGCCTAGCAACTGTCACCCGTCGCCTAAAAACCAGCGCCGCAGTTAAAAACGCTGAAAAATACACGTTTCTTGTATGACGACCTTCTAGCCTAGCTATTACCGTTCAAGAGATAGAGCCCTCTGACATGAGGACGGACAGACAGACAGACAACAGAGTCTTAGTAATAGGGTCCCGTTGACACTCTTTGGGTATGGAACCCTAAAAAACACATCTCAAATCAATATGTAAACCAAACTGAACCTTAATGGACACATAGTAAAGTTCACTTGGCCAGATTATCGATTTTGAAATACAAGCTTTTTTCAAAGTCGTGACGATTTGTGTCATGTTTCAAATAAGTGAAATAACTATAATGAGCCAACCTCAAGCAAGACTGACATCTAACGAACCTCACAATACTATTATTTTTATTTTTCTGTAACCTTTTTGTTTTCCTTTTTGTACAGTCAACCAATTTGATTCCTAGGCCACTATAGAAAGAACCTTGTCGCATTAACTACTAGACAATTACAACGCCAGAGCGAGTCGAGCATTACCAGCTATCCAAACACAATTTGCAATAAACTTAAAGAGTTTATAAACGTTTTCGCTCTATGACATTAGAGGAAAAAGAAGTTTTGACAGACGGCCAGTGACAATCAAGTTATTGATACACAAGCAAACTCCTTTCCTATTCAATATCGTTGACACACGTTCACAAAGATCGAGTTTGTCATCATGTCATACATCACCCAATAATCACTGTCATAGAAGATAAACAAATTGATTCATTTAGACATGGTTCTATAGTGGCCTAGGAATCAAATTGGTTGACTGTACAATAAAGAGTATAAACAAACAAACAAACAAACTAACGCCATCTAGTGATATTCCACTTATCAGAAAATCCTTATTATGTTCCATTGTATTGCTACAAAGGCAGCAGTTATTTAATATTTAATATTTTATGTAATCCAGATATAAGGAGGATTTCAATTCATTATTAACGGGATGCGAGTGCTTGGCGTGTAAGAAATATACCCGGGCGTATATTCGACATCTTCGAAATACACGGGAGATGCTGGCATCTGTTTTACTTAGCATGTAAGTATTAAAAAAATCTTAGTGTAGTTGTCCACTAATGGGAAATCTATTATTAAATTTTTAATGTTGGTAGCCCAGTATGTACCATCATTCAATGCCATCTAGCGGTCTTGAGCTACATCATTTGAACTTAAGGTAGATGCGATTAGTTGCTTACCTAGTTAGTCAGAGAAAATCCACTAGATGCCGCCTCTTGTTACGCTCAAATCGCTCTGAGTTTATTTCGCAATAGTTTGTTTCGTAGTATTAATTATTAATTAAATAATCTATTCACCAGCGACATGTCATAATTATCAGCTTCGATAAGTAGCTTAACCTGTATTAGGGTTGAATGACTTTCTTCCTTATTCTTAATCACTCAAGCATCACATGATATTTTTAATTATTTATTTTTCCTATCTAAATTATTGGATTTACCATTCTTTTTTAGCCACAATCTTCATCATTTCGACAAAATGTTTCATCACGCACGTCTACATATTGCTGCAAACACATTCGAAGTATTCCGACATCATATCACTAAACAGTACGAGCTTTACAAAAGCTCTCAAGTTACTGCTGACGACGTATCTGCGACTAAAGATGAATCAACAAGTAACGGAGTTGAAACAAAAGCGACAGTAAAGAAGATTCGGGTAAATAACGAAGTAGAACAGAATATTGTAGTTAACGGTAATGCTTCTTAATGCGTAGATTATGCAGTTGCGTCAAGTAAAAAGTTATACAACCGATGTTTCCTAATAACATACTAAGTTGGCCCCTCTTGAATTTGTTTTAACGGAGGGAGATGCCGTTTTAGACGTTTGTGTAGTTTTTTTACAATATTTTACTTACCTAGTAAGTAGATGGTTATTGATGAAGACGATACGATAAACAACTGGGTAAGAGTGCAGATCGTTTCAACCGACGTAGCTCGAAAAATGCCAAAATTGACAAATTTCATTCGTCCAATTTCAAAGTCCGTTGGATTCCGCGGCGTGGTACTTACCCAATTGTGCTCTCACCCCTATCAGATAGCAAAGTGTGAAAAGGCTTTACTATTTTTAAAATTAACATAACACAATTTGCCTGTCATGTGTTTAGCTGCCTTTATTAGTTCCTTGATTATTCGACAGGGGTGCTAGTGGAGCTTAGCCTTATCGTCGTCAGATAGCATGTAATTAGTTTATAGTTATAGGTATTTGCAGTGATTTAGCTTTAGCACGTAATGATAATGCATAATAATTTGTCATTCTTGATCAAGTGCTTTCGTATCTTAAGATATGGACACTTAAGCCAATCGTATTAACTACTTATTTATTAGTTTGAAATCTGAATGATTCATTGATACAGATTTTAAGTTGTGATTTGGTTTTGTAAAACTTTGATACGAATGACGAGATGTAATGTGATTAGCATCTCAACCGTGTCACATTCCAAAGATCGTAATATAAGTTTAAGAAAAAAAACCTTTATTTTATTTATTTACTGTGTTCAGTAGAGTTTACTTCTGCAGGCATTTATAATATGATACGAGGTACTGTTGGCCTCAGAAATCGCTGAGCACTTCAGTACTTTGTCACTTTCACTAACGTGACATATTTCAAACTTCACAGTAAGTATTGCGATAAAGTACTAAAGTTTTCAGCGACTTCTGAGGCCGACTATACAAAAGAGGACACATGGAGGGAATTATTAATGAAAAAGAAAAAATAACACATTTTACATATATTTTACTGACAATATTTACACAATAATTTGAGTGACCACACTTATTGAGCTAGGCGTATTGTATGAAATGTGCATCAAGTAGTATTTAATGTAATCGGATTACATTACAATAAGGTAGGTATATTATTTATATTATCTTCATAGGATTTGGCAGGATTTTGCTTGACAAAGTCACATTCCAAATTTTTAGGCAAACATCACTAATAAAAATACATATGTAGTTATATTAAACAGTAAAACACAACCTTTACATAAAATATATAAATATTAGACTGTACTAATGCATAACAATTCATTTTAGAAATAAATACCAGGCAACAAACATGCGGCTAATAGGAATTAATTTACTTTAACAAATTATTTATTTCGACAAATATTAAAAAACAATTGTCGATGGGTAAAATTCACTAAGATTGGCACATCAGATACAGACGCAAAGAGTAAAACCTAAGCTCTCTAAAGTGTCAAATACAATAAATAAAATGCCTAAGAGACTTTTATCAAGTGAAGTTATATTGTTATAGTAAATAAGGAAGCCTCCAACCAGTACGCTTTGGTTCAGAATTGCTTAAAATAATTCAATGTTTTCAATAATTATAACATTATTGTAAATTCACTAAATAAGTACATCTCACTATATAAAAATGAGCTTCATTTATATTATTTAGACATCAACCAATCAATGAGTTCTTTATATTTTATAGAAGCATTGTATTAAAACACTTAACTAAAAGTTGAATATAAAAATTGTATAGTTATACAAATAATTACTATGCACCAGGCATCCGCTTGATAAAGCAATATTTTCTAATCTCTACGCTATTCACAGTCTAATAAAAAAGTAGCAGACTTGTCCCTTCAGCTGCTATGTGATACATATAACCGCAGTTTAATAGAAGAGCGGCTTGGTTACCTAGCCCGTCCTGATAGCGAATGAAATGACAAAATCATAATTTTGAGATCCACGATGGTGCGAGGTATGACAGCAAGCTGAACTTTGTTCTGATTGGCTTCACACGTTCCACTGCACTAACGCTAACTATTTTAGAGTTTTCTAGTAAACTGTCCGCTTAAACCAATTCACTGGTTCATTATTTTTAAGTATCACATGTCCGTGTTTTTCTTTTCACATTCAACGATAATATAACGTATTTACTGCCAGCTCGTACACTATACAAATTCATTTGTACCGGGCGTGTTGAGTGGTTCTTGGGCCTGAAACAAAAAATGTACATTAGATGTATCGCTAATTGATTAACGCCTGTCTAAAAAGCCAAATATAAGAGTATGTCACACGCAAAGAAATCAGTTGGCACTATAACCACATATATTATACCTACAGGTACTACGATTTTTAGTTTCTACAAACAACTTACCGATACTCAATGGCCCTCGCATGTTAATGCATGAAAAATAAATATCCGACAGTAAAACATTATTTGCAATAATTAAAGCGATAGGCAGAATCAAAAACATACTGGCAATCTCAAAGGGACTATTTACAGCATTATTATCTACCTACAATATAATACCAACAATTTGGCAACTATGGTTTAATACTGACTGCGGTAAAAATGTTGGCACAATCAATTGCCGTTAATTCTTAATCGCTAAAAGAAAAATATTTTTTTATAAATTCCTTAAATAAGTCCTAATAAACGTAACTATAAGTACATCGAGTTTAAAATGTCTTAGGCAGACCTTACGACTAGCTAAACACTAGGCGTTATCTTGTTATTTACAATACTATTATTTTGGCCGTGTCAAGTTGGGGTCATACCATTATAATAATTTCATCGTTACAATTAGAATCGAATTGATGTTTCAAAAATAAAAATTCTGCAATATTTTTAGTTTACATTAAAATCTTGAAAATTTAGTTCTAAATTAGGGTCCGTGACCTAGAACACCCACTTATTATTAATTGGCTCCTAAGGAGGGCAGTGCGGAGTTTGCGCGACTTATCTTAGGCTGTTTTGTATGTTAAGCGTACACTCCATGGCTGTCAGTGCTCTTACCTCTTCGCCCACCGTGCTGGGATACAGCTTGCTGCCGGGTGCATAGCCATTCTTCTCGAGCGCGAATTGGTCCTCTGTGGTCTTGCGGTAGACAGGGTTGTCAAAGTTCATAGAAGTGACGTTGCGGTGCACGTAGTGCCGGTACATAACCACAGCAATCTGAAGGAAATAAATTTAATTGATATTAAATTAAACTAACTTTGGATCACTTGTGAACACAATAAATGGGTATCCTATTATCTATTATATATGGGTATTCTTGAACCAATTTGATCTAATGGAGCATTGTCGTCTGAGTTGTGATGTAATCAGAAACAACTTGCAATTAATTCATTGACGCACCCATTTTGTCAATTGAGTTGTATAATCGAGTAAATTCTCTCTAATGAACATAGAAGCCGTCACTTATGAGTTTCCGACGTTTACGAGTACATGCAAATTTCATAGGAATGCGCGATTCATTAGCACAATCACAAAAATCGATCAAATATAATCTTTATCATAACACAAGAGCCTTGTTCAAATCAAGTAATTTTCCTGTAGATTAAATCAAATCGCTTTCCAGGTGTTTATTACGTTTTGTCTACGTTTTTAAATTGATAATTTTATTTGTTAGGTAATATTAAAATTTGTTGAACTCCCTATTTTTAGACTTCCGTACCCAAAGGGTAAAAACGGGACCTATAACTAAGACTCCACTGTCCGTCTGTCTGTCTGTCACCAGGCTGTATCTCATTAACAGTGATAGGTAGACAGTGGAAATTGTCACAGATGATGTATTTTTGTTGCAAATAATGTATTACTATGGCCACTAAACAAATACTAAAAATAAAATAAAGTTAAAAATTAAAGGGGGTTGTTATACAAGAAACGTGTTTTTTTAGTGTTTTTAAATCGTTCTTTATAAAGAAACCACACGCTTAAAAAATTTTCACCGATGTATTATTGTGGACGGTACAACAACAAATAATAAAAAATATAATTATACTAGCTGTTGCCCGCGACTCCGTCTGCGAAGAATGGGGGGGGGGGGATAAAAAATAGCCTACGACCTATTCTCAGACCTACCACGGAGAAAAAAGTTTCATTCAAATCGGTCGAGCCGTTTCGGAGGAGTTCGGTAACAAACACCGTGACACGAGATTTTTATATATTAGTAGATTAAGTCTTATGTGGGTTCCTGACCAACCAATATAAAATGATCTCTCACTGCGTACATTTTACTTAGAAGCAGAGTTCTGCTAACACTGGATTATTATAGTTACGGCTGTTTACGGCGTATATTTTGACATATCTATAAATTTGTACGGAACCCACGGTACACGAGTCCGACTCGCACTTGGCCGGTTTTTAAGTTAAATATTTAATTTTAAAGTTACCAGTAACGTTATCTCGTTACTTGGAAAACTGGATGTCTAGACGTCAAAGAATAATAATAGGGCTTCTGAAAAGCAATCGAAATCTCATAACAAGCTGACCTCATTTCTCAACAACACGAGTGTCACCCAACACCTAATTAAGAAGTGCCATTCAAATATGCAACATGATCACGAGGACAATAGTGATTTCATGGACAGAAATGCTAACAGTCAATGTGTTCTTGTATTGTCAAAGTGATGAGGAGGTATTCATTCCACCTATTTTCAGTTCTAGGTATTATGTCGTTCATTTTGAAAATTGAAATCTTTCATTTTTTAACACCTGAAAATTACTACAGGAATCGAAAGAGTTTCGCCTCCTGAACACGGAAAAATATTTATTATAATTTATTTCTCCATATTTAAAAAAATACAACAAATTTAAAAAAACATATTATAGCTCTTTTTTCTAGTGAAAAGGGTAAGGAAACATATCTATTCTGTAGCAGTATTGGTAAGTAGGTACATACTAGGGGCGTTCAATAAAAAGTGAGAATGAGTATGTTATAAACAACTTTTACTAAATGTCATTTTATTTTTCGACATAGTCACCTTTTAGCATAATACACTTAGTATATCTTTTTTCTAAACTTAAAATTCCATTTTTAAAAAAGGTCTCATCTTGAGTACTTAAAAAATCTTGTACTGCAGCGACTACCGCGTCGTCGTCTTCAAATTTCTGGCCTCTCAGGTATTGTTTCAATCTCGGAAATAGGTAGAAATCACTGGGAGCGAGATCTGGTGAATACGGAGGATGCTTAAGGATATCGAACCCAGCATCACGAATTGCAGCCATTGCAACGGCGGACTTGTGTGCCGGGGCATTGTCCTGGTGGAACAGCACAACTTTCGAGAGTTTACCTCGCCGTTTTTCGCGGATCTCATTGCGCAATGTTGCTATTTGTTTGGCGTATAAAGTGCCCGTAATAGTGGCTCCATGCTCGAGATACTCAATCATTAATACCCCTTTACCATCCCAAAAAACAGAGCCCATGACCTTACCGGCAGATGGGCTCACCTTGAATTTCTTCGGAGTTGGAGATGATGGCCTTTTCCATGTCATAGACTGCAGTTTCGTTTCGGGGTCGTAATGATGGAGCCATGTTTCGTCCATTGTTATAAATCGCGCCAAAAAAAGTTCCCGGTCTTGCTGCATCAGGTTCAAAGCTTCTTGACAAATCTCTAGTCTAGTTTGTTTTTGCGTGTCAGTAAGCATTCTTGGTACCCAACGCGCAGATACCTTTTTCATACCCAAGCGTTCATGTAAAATATTATGCATGCTCCCCGTTGAAATCTTTATATTTTCAGCAATAAAACGAACCGTGACACGACGATCCGCCAAAACTGAGTTTTCGACTTTTTTCACAATTTCTTCAGTTACTGCTGTAGTAGGGCGTCCGGAGCGGGGGTCGTCCATTGTCAATGTTCTTCCACGTCTAAATTCGGCGCACCAACGTGCGACTGTCGAATACGGAGGAGCATTAGACCCTAAAGTGTCCCGCAAATCCAAATTGACTTGGTCCGTAGAAAAATTTTTCAAATACAAGTATTTGATAACGGCGCGCAGTTCAATTTTCTCCATTTTCGCTAACGTACTCAATAGCATTGCAAAGAAATTACCGTATTTTTTTTTAAACAAAAGACAGTTAGTTTTTTTTTTCATAGCAATCAGCTAGATAGATTAGCTTTACCGGCCAGTATTTAATTTCGTAATATTAAAAGAGTTTGCATCTCATTCTCACTTTATATTGAACGCCCCTCGTATATGTTTGAAAAAGTTAGTTGTATTTTTTAAATAATATGGAGGAATAAATTATAAAAAATATTTTCCGTGTTCAGGAGGCGAAACTCTTTCGATTCCTGTAGTAATTTTCAGGTGTTAAAAAAATGAAAGGTTGTCAATTAATGACTTATAAAATTGAGTCATATTGTAAAGTATTGTTTATCTTTAATCTGTAGGTTTATACATATCTAAAAATATTTTTTTGCTAAATGCTCGAATATTGTTGATGAATCAGTTAATAATGAGTGATCTGTTAAAAATAGAAGAGATTAAATGTTAGATACAAATGTAGTTCCGCAATACCGGTGACATTTTTCTTGCATTTATAAACCGGTTAATATGTTATCCGTTTTATTTATATTTTACAACAAAAGGGCTCGCATGGCGTGGCATAAACCATTACCACGATGCAATACACGTTTACATTCATGGTCGCAAAGTATTTACCTACATTTTACCGTTGTATTATCAATTTATCAGTCGAATAGAGTTTACTTTCTCTTCGTCTGATTAAGGCATAACAATTATTCAGAGCGTGAGAAATCTACGACGATAATGCAACAATAATTCTGTTTATGGATTTTTATCTACAATTGTCTAGAAGTGTGATGAAACTTACCAATGCTGCTAATATAATAACTCCAGAGATTACAGCGACAACAATGCCGGCGATCACGCCAGCGTCGCGGCCGTTGTTTGAGATTCCAGGATCAGTTTTTGGTGTTTCTGGGACACCTGTAATTGTAAAAATAGTTTATATTAGAAACATATACTACTGGCTTTATCTCTTGATATTTCCAGTGTATCAAGTTTGATTAATAATATTTCCAGTGTATATGTCGTATTTTAGTCAAACGCGTATTTATTAATTAGGACAAATTAGTTAAGTTCTCCAATTCATTGACATTATATCAGTTTACTTTCATTATTGGTAGAAAGCATTCAAAGTCAGAAACTTATTAACTGGAAATAACAAGTTTATTTGCTGAACATGACATTTATTACTACAGCAGGTATATTCAGTTTCTTCTTTAGTTTTAATTGAATGAGACAACAAAACTCAATATACCTGCGTGTGGTTTATATGAACCACCACCTGAGGATTTCAAGCGTTTAACACAATTATGAGACGTGTAAAGTTAGAGACAAAAGCGGATATGCTCATAGTTGTTGACTTGCTGTGTCAGTAAAACTTTGCAAAACACTTCCTAAGTGCTTATGTAAGCACGACGAAGGAATATTTATGGAATTTTTAGTCATCAATCACACAAGTTCAATGTTAACTTTGTAAAGTTATTGACCTAAAACGTATTACATTGGCGATGTGTTTTCCGGTACTAATAAGGGCTTGCTCAACACTTCACTTAAGTATTTTTTTAATGATACGTTATAACTTATACTGGTATTTAAAATGTGTAGCCATATTGAAACTATAGTAACAAAATTCAGGAAATTGTGCATCAAATAGTACCAATTAGTATGCGCTGGTTTTTCAAACCAGATCGTACTAGTTCATCTATTTAAGAATCCTTAGCTACATACTGTCAATGGTACGTGCCAAATGTAACTCAAACACGCTAACCTACTTTTAAATTATAGCTTTTGTACGCACACAATTTTTAGTCACAATAGTTGTTTCAAAGAAAACAAAAGGAAACAGGAAGGAGGGGGGTATTCTCATTGAAATGTGGATGCTCACAATGCACTGTTGTCATTCACAATTGAATATAATGATTTTAATGATTCCACTAATGATATGATAACTATTTATTCCCTGTCATATTCCCACATTAATCGCATCGCCCAAGTTTGAATCTATTTTTTTTGAAATTTTGTTAGAAAACAAATATCTTGCACCCATTAAAATGCAAAAGCATTCATACGCATTAGTGTAGTTAAATAGTAAAATAACATATAAATAGGAAATTATGTTACATGCACCCAGTTCAAAAATGATCTGTGTGTCTTCTTAAATTTTTGTGAACCCAATATAATAATTAATGAATACATTATACATTACCCTGTACGTTAAAATTTTTCACTGCCTCAGGTAAATAAACTAGACTAAGTCTGTCGAAATTATAATGAGATTCTTTGGTAGGCTCCTCAGTAGCGTCAGGTATCCTCTCCAGAGCAACGTCTTTTAGGAAAAGGTCAAGGTATGGCTGTTGTTTCTCATTGAGATTATCTTTGTCGCTTTCCCAGTACGCCTTCATTGGCTCGGCTTCTGCGTTTACTGATGCCAGAACTTGCGGCTCCTCGGGTACTTCAGTAGAATCCTCACTCTTTACGACACCACGTATCCACTTCAAGAGAAGGCCAAGCCCTTCTCTTTTCAAATCCACCATATGTATTAACAGTCTTTAACTGGGCACATACAAAGCTGGTATTCATCAGCTTGGAAACTACGCGCTTGGCATGCCCTGCAAATCAGTCAAGGATTCCTATGTTGAAGACACACAGATATTGTTTAAACATTCACAATGAACCGTGGTGTTAGTCGATAGCAATGATTGTTAGTGATGATCAATGCGCCTGCGCCCAAATTTAAATGGATACCCTTATCTTATCTCAAGCTATGGAAGTGAATCAACCCATTCAGGAACGCAATCCCAGAAAAGAAATTGTGGCATTTGAACTACAATAACAGATAGGTAACTAATTTTCATGTTATGCTACTCAAACAACACGGACACATTTAACCGTAACATTACACTATTTCACATTCACTTTCATTTACATATTAAGTCTGTATTTAACCTCAAATGCTACAAAATCTATTCAAAGTGAAGGAATGGTAAAATTGTCAAAAAAGGGATAGGTTTAAAGAAACAGGATAAAAACCGCATAAATACTCACTGGTTACAGGTTTATCCTGAACTATATTCTCTTTTGAACCTGTCGATTTTTGCACCTCCACTTCTGGTTTAACCGAATCTGTAGATTTTATTATATAAATTACATTTAACAATTGCTTGACTAGTATGTTTTTGTTTGTTGTTACTGTTATTATTTTATTATTGAACTGTGGGGTCGTCGTGAGCGATATAGTTGGTGAAAACGCGGTGCACGCGACTACCGCTCACGGCGACTGATGCAAAAATGCCAAGTGTACCGCCGCCGACGTTGCCGCGCCTCCTAAACTCGCCAACGTTCTGTCAATTTAACTGAACGCGATCCGGCACACGCCGTTAACTGCGTTGAGCTAACCATTCGGTTAAACGTGATGTTTTAAAAAAAACCACGTTGTCTTTTAATCGCAGAAGATTAGATAGGTAGGTAATTAATGTGTAGGTATCCAAGTTATAAAATTACCTATAGTAATTCATGATAACTAAAGCTTTCCATCAGTAATAGGTACTACAAGTAAGAAAACTGACAAATGTTTTCAAAGCGATTTCATGAATTTCGTTATTTATTATACTCAGTTGTACTTAAATTGTAATCCCAGAAGGTAAGTAACATCATTTTAGGTATTTTTTATTTAAATTACAGACCTATTAGCTTACGCCCTCTTATTACAAAATTTCTTATCCCATGGGAATCTTATCATATGTATAAGCCATCTTCATAATTTTGAAACATCATAAATGGAGCATCTGTACCAAATTTCAGTTTTATAGGTCAAATGGTTTTAAGTCGGGCGTTGAAGAGTCAATCGGTCAGTCGAGAAATTTCTTTCATCATAGGTAATCGTAATCATCTATTCAGTTCATCAATTTTAAGTAAGTATACTCCATTTAATTTAGAAATGAAATATAGGTACAATGTCTTCATAAATAACTGACACAAGAATTTATTAACTAAGGCGTTCAATGAATGTTTTACAATGAGCACCAATGATGTAATACAGAGACATCGGTCGTTAGCAAGGCCGAGAGCGGTGCCGGATCGCGTTTGAATTGACTAAACGAAAGGTGGCGTGATGTCGTGACGTCAGCTCACCTTATTCACAACCCAGCCATTGAGCTTAAGCAACGTATCACTTTTTGAATTTGGATTGGGGCGGCGGGACAACGCGATTTTTTAACTCGTTTATGCAAGGTCATCGAATCCAAACGTGCTTCGGGGATATAATGTACAATTTGTAAGCTGTGATATCCTGAATATTTTCGATAGATCATTAGGAAAATAATATATTAAATTAGGATTTAAAAAAGTCTTATCTTACTAACATTTTATGAATCACGATGTTTAAATAAACTTAACACGTGCGTGCCTATGTAAATAAACGTACCTACGCATGATACTTTTACTTTGTCATGTCTCATGACGACCTATAAATACTTAATACAGTACACCAACTGTCGTGCACTGGCTTCTGTCTCGGGCGAAATTAAATTGCACTAGCGCTTCATGTCTTTTAAATTCCCTGCCATGGTTAAAAATAGCCCTGGATTACTGGGTAATTTCCCATCATACTGACGGCAGGTGATAGATGCGTGTGTGCGTGTCATTAATACATCATGACTAGACGTTGCTGGTAATAAGGTAGGTTCTGCTATAGACAAAATATACGTAATAATTTACGTAATTTATACAAAACCAAATAGACAGCGTAAAGTACGCGACTCTTATTAAATATTTTAAAAACCCCCAACGCAATAAAGTCTAAGATCCCTTCCGCAGCATACAAAAGAGCCGATAACTTTGAAACGGCTGGACCAATTTTGATGAAACATATCTAAGAACCATCACCAAAAAACCTGCTTTGAAACCAGCTAGGATCATATAAGTTAATATCGTTACTGTATTTGTGAAAGGTGATGAAGATTATTTTGTGGCAAAACAAGTTGTATGTAGGTACCTACTGTAATAGAAAAGCGGCAATATTTATTGTCGTATCAAATAATTATATAGGTATCCTACCTAATGCCGTTTGGCTAACTGGGTACTATTGTGGAAAGATTTTCACTTTTACTAACTTTAATATCGTTAATTAAATAAGCTTAGTTGAATGGTTCCTAAACGTTTGGGCAAATATATTTAGAGGAAATTTTATTCACAATCATGAGATACTAGAATGGATTGTTTCAGTATGGTTAAAAGGATATAGTAAGACTATTATTTAATTTCTACACATCCATAATGCACAGGATAACTTCGGTCTATTGATACGAGCTTTAGAATTGAATGACTAAAGCCTGTCTGACACAAGTATCTTTACTATAGAGTAAATAAACAATTAAAGGTTACGTCTGGTCATGTTAGGTAAATACAGTTAAGATAAAACCGAATAAATACCTACTCGTTCCACAAGTGACCACAATACTCGAAGGCGATATCATATCTATACGACGTTGCGAAAAAAATTAGTACCTATTGATTGTATAAAGTAAGTAGCCCAAAGCCGTATCTATATTATGAGTCAGTTCTGGTTTACGTTAGTATTTCCACTGCAGCGAGGGAGGCTATTCAATATCAAGCAAGTTTTTTTTAAAGAATTTACCATTAAGGCTGCGTTTCCACGAGAGATGTGCGAGGATGCGTTACGATGCATACGCAGCATAATGCTTAAAAAAGTACCTATGTACCTACTCAAATTTAATAAAGTGATTAAGTACGTAAAAAACTAAGTCACTGCAGCTGGTACTAGTTAATCAGTGATAAGAAACGAAGGTCAATGAAAAGGCTGCCTCTACAACTTTATCCTTATATAATTAATTGAGAGACCATGATTGAAACCTTCTCGTTTAGCTAAATAATTAATTTCAGGTACCTAAGTCGGTCAGAAATAAGTATTTACAGTGATATTTCATATTTTACCCTCATTGCGCTAGAAAGAGACAAAAGTAGCAGTTTGGTTTGATATTGAATAGCACGACGCCGAGCATGATTAAATGGAAACCTACACGCATGAAACACTACGAAAAAACATCGTACGATATGGCGTCATCGAGTGACGCGCCGAATACGCGGTACCTACGCTTGTTACGAATATCGTATTTTTAAAATAGTCGTCCGCACGCTCTATAATGACTATCTGAAACATTATCTTCATTATGTCGGAGTAATTGAAATTGATTGTGCTTTATCTTATTAGGTATATGCTTACGCTTACAAAAATGCCGCACTGTTTTGTTTGTATTTTAATGGGATTGTTTATAACTGCACCTAAGCGAATGCGGATACCACACATAACATAACACCTAGTTTTCGTAAAATTTTAATATTTACACAAAAAAATAGATTTCATCGGTACTAATATTCAATGTGTTTAGTTTTTTTTTTTCATACTGTCGCGTTGTATCAAATACACTCACAGATGCTGAGGTAAATCGCGTAAGATTTGTCTTCTGATAGTAAAATCTGTAATTCTAGGAATATACAAACGTGTTGAAATCACATGCATGATTTAAATTCAAAACCAAAACATTCGAACCCGATCACAATAGATGTTTTGTTTAATGTTAATATTATGGGTCACTGTCCGGGAAAGTGTTCGGTGTGCTGTAAGGGTATGCGCGCACGAGCAACTTTGTCTCCGCGACCATTTTATCAAGTCTGTATATTTGTACCCGGGGAGTCGCGGTGCTACGAGTGCGCACTTCCATACTAACCCATAGACTTGATAAAATAGTCGCGGAGACAAAGTTGGTCGTGCGCGTATACTCTAAGAAGTAAGGTTTGACGCAAGGGGGGAGGCTAGGAAGCGTGCCGTTTTCTCTATGGTCGCTAAGTGCATCCTTTTCTGGCAGACCGATTAGGTAAGAGACTGACCAAGCGGTAGCATAGGACAGTCCAGTCATTCTTGTTCGCAATCTTTCTTGCTAGCTAAGTGCACATGACCTTACAGCACTCGTTTCTGGCTCGTGGTCCCAAGACTAGGCACTAATAAAATTATTCTAATGCCCAATGTATACTATGTTACACGCAATAAGAATAGAATAGGCATTCTGCAATTTTGTTCTTCTGGTGTGCTCATGGTTTCTTAGCATTTATTTTTCAAACAACATCACACACTTTTCACATAGTTACGCTTCACATTCAAACTGGCCCAAAATAAAATTTAAATACATACATACATATAATCACGTCTCTTTCCCGTAGGGGTAGGCAGAGACCATTTCTTTCCACTTGCTACGATCCTTACATACTTGTTTCGCTTCGTCCACTTTCATTATTCCCTTCATACATGCTCTTCGGTTTAGGGTACTCTTGACCTGGCCTTTTTTCAAGACGTCCCTGATTTGGTCTCGAATCGTCCGCCTAGGTCTACCCCTTCCAACACTTTCATTCACACTCGCCTTATACACTTTTTTCGTCAATCGTTCTTCATTCATTCTCTCGACATGGCCAAACCATCTCAGCATACCTTTCTCAATTTTTGTCACTACTGTTTCTTCTGCCATACCCATTTTTTTACCATAAAATTTAGATGATATTATTCTCATAATCGTGACTGTCCTTTATTGTACCCCAATAACAGTTAATATATATTGATTCGATCCCATCAATGCCCTTGGAAACAACAATAAGTACCTTTTATTGACCTCAATCAATTGTACCTACTTAAATTGGAGAACGAATTCTTTAGCCGAGCAAGTCGACTCTATTGCTCAAATAAGATTTGATTATACTTCTTTACTATCAAACATTTCTATTCCGGAACGTGTCGTGAACCCTTTGCTAGAGCATTACGAAACATTAAATTTTTCTTTACACATTCAGAAATAACTAGGTACCTATTCTATGTCCAATATTAAATGTTTTGTCTTTTTATTGTTCGACAAAAAAGAAAACGTGATTTATTAAGGTTTTTCTTTTGCAATAGGTATGCAATTTTCCTTCATACGCCGAAACCTGTTTAAGATGCTTAAAAAATTATGATAATGCTGTCATGTTTTTGAAAGACTACAAGACATCACAATAACCCTTTTTTTTTAAATACAGTTTAAAGTTCTTTCTATAATAATATGTTGGTTATACCTACGGAACGGTAATCAATCTTGTTTATAAAATAACCATTGTTTTGAGTAATCAGGTACGACGTAAAAAAGTTGTTTTTTCCAAAAATGTCGGAAAATTACACCTTTTTAAATGTTTTGCAGTTTCGTCCGAGCCCTTGCCATTGTGTTTTAACTTAACTAAATGGCTCCACGTTTTAACTTATCACAATAAAAAAAAAGATTAAAACAAAGTTTAGCGCTAATTACTCAAGTGTTTATATATTTATCGTTACTTTTTTGTCGTAGCCAAACTGGTTTCTTAATTATAACCATTTTTAGAAAAAATCTACGTGTCTACGGATGGTGCAAAAAAATAGTGTCGTCAGTTATTTTTTAACCTGTGAGTTAGGTTATCCTAACTTTAGATACAATTACATTATTCAGGCTAAAAAAGCTAAGTACTCTTACAGTTAAAAGAAATAAAAAAATACTGATATGTTTTTAAGTGCAATTTGCTCAGGAACGATTAAGTAACGAATTGTTTATGCCTAGCCTACCAAACGTGAATTACATTTAGTGAGAAAAAGGGACAACTTGAATACGGCCTAACGGTACTTTTCGCCTTTGTTATACACCGTGGGTACCACAAATGCTCGACAGCCATAAGACAGATTTCTAAGTCTCTCAGAAGTAAAAATAACGTTGTATGAACCTGGGGTCTGATCGGTAATTTTAACTTTCCTTTTTTTTTCAAACAGAATATTAATATGTAATTTCGAACTTCAATGTAACAGCAACAGCTGACAACGCTTTCTAAATTGTTATGACTATCTGTTATAAAAAGACTTGGTAACGTTGCCTATAATTAGCGTGTATTGTACTGCAGAATTTTTCAAAAGGAAATTTTTAAAACGCTAAGCGGACTTTATTCAAAATTTTTGGCTTGATATAACCTGAGGAATCTATGCTTTAAATCTGTCGGGTTACTCTCGGCCACGGCGTAGGTATACATCACACCGTACAAACAGACGTATGCACGGCCACTTGCGCATATTTAATCTTCGCCAAAAAAGGTGTTATAGTTCATAATTATTGACACAAAGCTTTAGTCCTGCGTCATTTTACTAATAAACTTCAGATTGTTTAAATATGCAAAAACGCGTGTATTGTACTTACTTCTTGTAATAAGTAGGTATGTATTTAAGTTGTTTTGGTTCTCGCTGTTATATGAATCATTAATCATCATCATCATCAAAAATAATATTAGAATGTTAACTAAAAACAAACACTGGGATAATCCGATGAGTGGTTTACATTTTGACGCCTCTTGTATTTTTTACCTGCTGATCACTCAGTTTGAACTGATTCATTGAGTAGGTATTTACCTACTCGCTTTGAATCATGCTTTTAGCATGTTACTAGCCAGCTGCCTTGTTCACTATACCTACTGCCAATGTTTTGACAAAAATATTACAGTATACTCAACTCCGTATGCCAAAATATTTCTGTTAATTGTTGTCGTATTACACTGAACTTTAGGGCCTAAACTAAAGCATATTCATACAAATATAGTATAGGTGCAGTTATTACTTTGTGAAGTTACTGTCTAACGCAATCACAATCGTTTTCACCGCTTCTTTCTATCACACGGTATAAGATGAGGATTGAAAGAGATGGTAAATACAATCGCGCGTTAGACAATACGGCTTCTGTTCTTAGCAGAATATATGCAATGTACGGTAGCGTACCTACCTACCCAGTTCGAGCAAACAGTTTTAATATCGTTTTTGCAAAACTTCCGTAAAAGCATGTTTTCCACCTTATGTCACTACAAAAATTCGAAGTAGTCGAACCATTTGATTTCTGACCCATTTTTAACCGACTTCAAAAAAGGAGGAGGTTCTATGTTCCACTGTTTATATATATATATATATATATATATATTTTTTCTGTGTATGTTCATCGATATCTCCGCCAATTGTAAGCCGATTTTCAAAATTATTTTTTTGTTTGAAAGAGTATACTTCCGAGGTGGTCCCATTGGCACCAAGTCAAGATCTGATGATGGAATCTTAAGGAAATCAACGGAGACCCTCAAATTTTATAGGCACACCTATGACGATTTTAGCATTTTTAGCATCGAATCAAGCATTTTCATTCAGAAAATGTCATTTGGTAAACTGGATCTGATGAAGAAGATCACAGATGGCCAACGGAACTCCTCAACGGGTCAAATCTTGGAAGTTGAATTTGACCCACTTCCCGGTTTCTGAGTTGAAATTTTGCACGCTTGTGTAAATTGGATGACAGTGCAATATTATTGTAACATGGAGCTGATCTGAAGATGGAGCTGGATGGTGGCCATAGGAACTCTGTAATAAAACGACACAACCCCGTCGAGTTTGGGCTCGTTTCATTCGTCTTGATGAGCACTTTGATCCCAGATGGTAACCAGGGTCTGATGATGGAGCTGGAAGATGGCCAAAGGCACTCCACAGTAAAACGATACAACCCGGTTAAATTTTTATTTTATTTTTTTTGCTTTTTAGTTTTTGGGTGTTTTTTGAAGTCGGTTTTATTTTTCACAGTAAGGGTTATAATGTTTTTCCTTGTGTAGTTACCTATTCTATTATTTCACTGTGATATTTTCTATGAAAAGGTTTAAGCGCATAATTTCAAGGAGTTAATTGTCATAATTTAGTAAATTAAATGCAGCACGCAGTCCTCATCTTAATGATCTAACCACGCTCTCTTCCTCGTGGAATCTAAGAGTCGTGCTGCCATCTAATTTTGACCTTGATTGAGTTCTACTGCTAATTTGATTACAGTACCACTTCCAGACAGCGCTAAGATGCCTCCAAGTGTCATTGTTGTACGACGCAAGCGCGATTTTTCTGAAACGTCTGATCTTAGGGTTGGATTATAACATTAGATTTAAAAACAATCGAAATGGTACTTACTGTCCTCGACGCACATCTGGTCGTCAGGAAGGAGTCGCAAGCCGTTGGGGCAAGCGCAGGAGACTCGGGGAGAGTGGGGGCCTATCCTGGGCGCGGGCAGGCACAGGTGAGAGCAGTGACCGTTGACGGCGGCGCAGTGGTTCACGCCATCAGGTTGCCGGTAGGGGTGGTACACGTGAATCACCATGGGGTTTTGTAGCTGAGGTGAAAAAAGGTTGGTTTTATTTCTATCAACATGAAGAAAAACAATAAAATAAAATAAGAATGAAATAAATAATGCGCATGTCACGAAATAGTCCCAAATCAGAAAACTGCCGGTCTCGCGAACGGCGCTTTTTTCCCTTTGGGACTATCAGGTTTGGGATTATTAGGTTATATCGTACATTAAAAAAATAAACACAATAAATCAAAGTGAAACGGATACAATTTTTATACAAAAAAATCAAAATATTTTTAATAGTACAGAAAGAGGCACGCAGTGGCAACAACCGATTCGAATTGTCTATCGTCAATAATCATTAAATATCACGGGACAATTCACACCAATTTATCTACCTAGT
The DNA here is from genome assembly GCA_947859365.1 of Archips crataeganus. Lineage (NCBI taxonomy): Eukaryota > Metazoa > Arthropoda > Insecta > Lepidoptera > Tortricidae > Archips > Archips crataeganus. The sequence goes on along the minus strand of OX402048.1, from coordinate 16,152,569 downwards.
CTCAAATTAAGTAAAGCTTGTGCTATAGGTAGGTACAAAGAAACGGATAAACATACTTATATAGATATACTTAAATATTATAAAAAAACCCAAGACTCGAGAACAAACATACGTAATTTTTTTTTATTGTGAGCGGGAGGAAAACGAGCAAGCGGGTCATCTGATGGAAAATGATCACCACCGCCCATAAATATCAACAACTCCAAGAGAGTCACCAATCTGTTGCCGGCCTCTAAAGTTAGTATAAACCCTTTTCTTGAAAGCCCCGATGTCATAGTTGTCTGGAAACACTCGAAAAATCGAACCCGGGTCCGGACCTCAAGCTTCGTAGTCAGGTTCTCTAACCACTAGGGCCTAGTACTAAAGCATATAATCGTCATTGATTATCTTAACATCCAACATAAGAGTAAGAGAGAAAAGCGTATTGTTACCAATTAATAGGATTACTGGGAATATGACTAAAAAAACTGTTGGTATATATGAACTTACGGTATGAGTAGATGTGATAGCTTCGATATCATGTCCGTTGAACTTGTTCGCCCGGTAAACAGCAGCCTTGTCCCAATCAGTCCAATACACCCAGTCTTCAAAGGTCGTGATGGAGAATGGATGACGAAGCACCTCCGTTGAGTACAAGATAACGCGGCGAGCACTCCCATCATAGTTGCATGACGAAATTGTATTCATTTTTGCGTCAACCTGGAAGCACACATTACGATATAAAAAGGGCTACCTATTTAAGAGCAAATACCTTTCAGGCTCCTTTTTTACCACGTCTAAAGGTGCCACAACTCTCATATTATCGTCAGTACTACTTTGAGGCCATCCATAAATTACGTCACACCAATTTCGATCAATTTGTACCTGATTTATGACGCAATTATTACATTGTTACGTAATTTATAGACGGCCCTTCATGGAGAGCAATTTTGAATACGCGTATGTTAACTACGAAACAATACAATTTTATTGTGACGCAAGCTAGATACAGCTTTTATATTTATATCAAGAATTACCGAGAAATCTTAAATTATGTCAACTAGAAAAAAAATAAGTCTTGTTTCATAACATAATTCAATAAATTAAGTTGTAACAATGCCTGTAATTTTTATGAGCATTTTATAGATTATAGTTTTCAAAGTTGTCACCTGTCGCTCGACAATTGTCACTCGAATATATGTTACTGCCAGTTGTCACGTTGGTGTAAAACGGCCTTGGTTGCAGTGGTATTACTTACCCAGTATACTCGTTTTCGTACAAGGTCCAAAGTAAGTCCGTTAGGCCACTTGACATCATAAGATACGATAGTCTGCCTGTGAGACCCATCCATGCCGGCGCGTTCTATTTTAGGGACTTGCCCCCAGTCGGTCCAGTACATCCACCTGGGATAGTGAAATTATTATGAATTAATTAATAAAAGTTAGGCAAACTTTGACTTTTGAGGCATTTAAAAACTACAACGAAGCTTTTGCGCGTAAAAACATTTTAATTTAATTGCCACATTTCTTGCAATAATTGTATTAAAATGATGCCCCGTTAGGACGTAGCAATTCAAAATTTAAATTTGAAATTAATTACAGCAAATGTCGACATCTTTGTCATAGTACAACGACTGAAACGTAAAGGTGTGTAAACGTGTGTCTCCGTTACAATATTTGAATATACTGAACCAAAAATAAATCAGAAATTGTTGTGACAGCACGTAATACCTCGATAACAATGTTGACATTTGCATTAATTACATTCTGATAAATATTACAAACACTCGTCTAGAGTAAGTCTGGATAGGCACCAATTTAATAATATTTGTGTCAATATTGCACTTGTAATCTTTGAACTTTGCAATGATGTAAGAGGGATAAGAACCAATCAATAAATTGTGAAGTATAACATAATCTCGGTTTTAGGACTGATAGTGATAAGAAAAGTACAATCTAAGAATGAACTAAGATAAATTTTGAAAACATTCGAGAACAGCCAACTCTCAGTTGAATTAAAATTTAAGTTTCCTATTATTAAGTCTTTATACTTATTAAGGTTTCCAAGTACTTTAATTTTGACAACATCTTCAGCAATCAGGCATTCTACTATTATCAGTATCACGTATTTGAATACCTACCGTATGGTATAAGATAAATTATAATGAAAGAATATCTGGAAACTTCAAACTTACCCATCAAGAGGATTAAGCGCGATGGACCTCGGCTCCTCTAACCTATCTCTGATCAAGATTTTCCTCATATTGCCTTGTAGATCTGACAGTTCGATGTGGTTCTTGCCAGTGTCCGTCCAGTACAAATGGTTGTAGATCCAGTCCACAGCCAGGCCGTCGGAGGTTATCAGCTGATCCCCTATGACGACAGTTCGCTGGCTGCCTTCGTCTATCGGTGCTCTGTAATGACGACACATCAGTCAGTATGCTAAAGTGCGCGTGCGATGTTGACCCTGGCCTAGTTGACTTTTGACATTGTTCACGCCAGGTCTCAATTAATAGCTTGCGTCAGATAGAGCCGTGCAGGATGATGCAGTGTTTAGAACTTTAGATAGTACCCATGTAAAAACAAGTTAAAAATATTGTCGAGCGTAAACAACATACAATAATCAAGACTAGGAAGGCTAGGAATAATATTTATGAGTATGACGCTATGTCCACTCTTGCTTGTGAAATCATGAAATCAACTTCACCTTGCATCTTTCTCCGGCGCATAGGTAAGTTGTCATAGATCATTAGAATATTTATGCATAACAAGGTCAAAACTACTTTAAACAACGCACGTCACTATTTGTATGTAAGCGGATTGAACGCCAGTTAGATCGGCGTGCAATCCTTCGTTTTAACAAACAGGATGGACGTGACACGAAAGTAAGTAAGGATAACTAATTTAAATATACCTATTTATTTTACCTCTTTATCTTTTTGGCTCTTTATAGTACCACATTCACAGACGGCATTAAATAATTAATCGTTCATTAGTGTTCAGTTGGCCATTTTCCATTTCCTACTGACCTATACAGTTAAAATTAATAGCCTTAAACCGCGGCTTTGCTCATGTGAAATATTAGATTCAGCAAATTCTCTCTATAACTATAAATTAAAAAAAAACCTCCCAACGCAATTATGTCATACGTATGTTTGAACATAAAGTAAACGTCCATTACGCGTCTAAGATCCCTTCCGCAGCTTACAAAAGAGCTAATAACTTTGAAACGGCCGAACCGATTTTAATGAAACATATCTAAGAACCATCGCCAAGAAACCTGCTTTCTAATAAAAAAACCTGCATCCAAATCGATTCACCCGTTTAAGAGCTATGATGCCACAGACAGACACACACACATTGCGGTCAACCTTTTGTGTCGGGGGTTAAAAAACTACATTGTGGTCATAATTAACTTTTTTGTCGCTGGATTTAGCGGTTAGGGTTTTGGGATTTTACATTCTATAAATTCCGATCTCGTGGGTATATCGGAGTAAAAAAGTAGCCTATGTAGTTCCAGAAATTTAGCTAACAAACAGATTACACAAATCCATCGAAGGAACTTACTTATAAATCTTCTCATCATTTACATCACTCCAAAAGATCATTCCAGTTCTGAATACGTAATCCAACGCAGTAGCGGATTTAGTGTCGTTCACGATAGCAACCATTTCATGATGGTCTAAGCTGATCTTGCGAATATCGAAACGCCTTGCAAAGAGTAACGAGGGGTGCCCTTCAGTGGCTTTGCAGCGTGTGCGATCACGAGGGTCCCGGGCATATCCGGCGTGGCATTCGCACTTGAAAGTTCCCTTCTCATTAATACACATTTGAGAACATGAACCAGCGTCAGCACATTCGTCGATATCTGTAATCAAATAAATTGATGCGTCAGTTTTATTGTTTTCGTGAACGACATTCAGTGTTTATTGATTAATTCCTAGATAAAAATTACTAATCTGTTCCTTCCATTTCAGATAATGTTGGAGACAAGGAATTTAAGCCTTTAGACTTTAGACAGGTACTTAATGAGGAATAATGACGGTAAATTAGATTAGGTAGACAATAAATTAGGTGGAGATGCCGGGATGTCTTAGATGTGTTCTCGAGCGTATGGCTAGACAAGAATACAGACAGGGACAGGGGAGCGTTCTTTGCCCAGCAGTGGGATAATATTACAGGCTAATAAAAAAAGGTACAATTTATTATACATTCTGAAATATAAGCTCTTGAAATCTGGCACAAAGCTGCATTTTTTTTAGAAAAGTAACTTATACACATACTATAGTACGCATACCGCCGATATCAAGCAAACCGTATTCGCATGAAAAGGCGAGTTCAAATAGAGAGAGCCAAGGGTATTTACTAAAATAGTCTGTAAGTATCAAGAGTTCTTGAGAACATTATATTATTAGGGCACAATAAAATCTTACCGTCACAAGTTCTGTTATCAATGAGCTTGTATCCCTTCTCACAATCACAGTAGTATCCAACAGGTGTGTCGACGCATCGCTGCGTGCAGCCGCCATTGTTCTTGGCACATTCGTTCTCTCCACATCTATCGCGAGGCTCGTCCTCGAAGTTAGGGCAGTCGGGTTTCTTGTCACAAACTTTGGACAAAGGTATGCACATCCCACCGCCGCAGTCGAATTCTGTTTTCTTGTCGCATACTGGCTTTGGTTTGGCTGAAAAAAAAAAGGATTTTTTTTAAGTTAGTATATTTAATTCTAATTTATTCACAGCCGGAAGCTGAGGCGTATAGAAAAAAAAACATAAAATTATTTGAAAGTGCATTAAATAATTTAGTTATTTGCACCCGCTATTTATATGCCATCAAATAAATTTCCGATGTTTTATATTTACACCTGCGATGACACTTTACTATTCTATTTTAAATTACTATACACTATACCATGGGATATGTGCAATTTCTCAGGATCAAAACTATCCTGTACCCTTCCCAGGATATCAAACTATCTTCATACCAAACTTTATCTAAGTAAATCGGTTTACCTACCGGTTCAAGCGTAAAAACAGACACACACAAGTTACTTTCATATTTATGTATAATTTAATTTAATTTTCATTTTTTTTTGTCACTCGTTGCTATAGTGACGGTCTCCTGGGTAACTCTTTAAACCGTAAGTTTATCTGATTAAAATTTGCCAAACATGCATTTTTGTGGTAGTTTTAAACCCCTTCTACAATTGGTCATCTAATAAGCATGTTAGTTAATGTGACACAACATTTCTTCTAATTAAACTGTACTACTTTTGTCCCCTCGCTGACGGGACAGAATAACAAAAATAAATAGTTGATCCACCAACCTACATATGGATGTTACAGGTACTAAGCATGCATTTGCTGAAGCACGGTTATTATTTTAACAATTTAATTTAACTACCCTCATAAAATACAAGCATAAACGTATTTGACTGCGTGAAAGCAACCCTGCAAAGTTTGAATTGTACCAAAACACATTTAACTCACTGGGGCTCTCGATATGGACAGAATGTTAATTTGATTAATTCAATTCATCGAGCGAAGGGTTAAATCAAGCGAGTTGCATTTGCGGCATAGCTATTTGTATTTTGATCGAGTATCGTTAACGAATTAAAACGATCGCCGTGTCAAATTGCAATTCTATGTTTTTTTCCATTACAATGAATAATTGTCTTCTCATTTTTGCATTATAACCTGCAATTTTGAGTTTAATTTACCATGAGCTTTTCATTGAAGCAATAGTGTGTTAAGTTAACGACCCGCGTTGGGGCTACGTGGAAACTATATGTAAGTACAGCCCAAGCCCTCTGGATGTAGGTACACAGCGTGCCATACAATCAATCCGGATTATTTCAGCAGTTGGTTTGCTATGTTTGACTAAACAACACTGTAAAAGTTTCTCACGTTTTCTTAACAGTGCAGTTGTTAACAAATGATTCCATTCATTGGTTGATGTTCAAAGTGTAACTCGGCAAAGGTGTGATTTCATCTTGAATCATATGATGAAAAACCTTCACAGAGGTGTTTAGTCGAACTAATCCATTTTTGCCTGCTGAAATTTTCTGGATTATGGAGCTAGAAAAATTAAATTAAAAATAGTAGGTATACTTACTGCAATTGACCTCATCACTTCCGTCGGGACAGTCTTTATCACCATTACAATATAGTGCTCCAGGAATGCAGCTGCGGTCTTTGCACTGGAACTGGTCTGGTCGGCAGGTTACGTTTCCTCGGCAGATTTCTAGGGCTTCATCGCCACCGTCAGGGCAGTCAAGGTCGCCATCGCAGACCCAAGCCTTGTGGACGCAAGTGATACGATCCCGGCATTCGAACTCCGTGGATATACAAGGCGACGTTACTTTCGGTGCCACAGCGCAACCCTGGAATTGAAAGAAACGCGTTTTTAGCATCGCAATTTACGGTAGCTGGATGCATTACCTTGGCCTTAATATCCGATCAGAATCGGATTACAATATAAGACACTATGGAGTTTCAAAGAAGAAAGCGAGTGAATTGGACTTTAGGTTATTTTAGAAAATCAAGGTCGCATTAAGCTTTAAAAACACAAAACCTATGAACTGAAACCTAATTATCTTGCTACTATATGGAGCTAGCAAAGTAATTGGTTTTATTTTATTGACCTTCCCAAAGTACTGTCGCGTAAGCGTATCGGTACCCCGATCCAATAAATTAACAAATACCTACCAGTACCAGTACTTTCTTAGTATCTATATATTTCTGATTTTGAAATTTACTGAAACTTCGGACGATAAAACAAACTATATAACGTTAGTGTAGGTACTAGTAAAGCTAATTTGAATATTATAAGAATGCACGCAGCTTGCTATGACTACGCACTGCATATACTTATTCATTATTGGCCTAGAAAAGTAAGCTCGTAAATTATTACTCACCGTTTCGTCACTGCCATCGGGACAATCGATGTCTCCATCGCAATGCCATCTCGCAGAAATGCAATGTCCGTCCTTGCAAGAGAAGTGCGTGTGCGGTTGGCAAGTCGGTGCAGGGCATTTGACTTCGTCGGTGCCGTCGCCGCAGTCGTCATCGCCGTCACAGACCCATCGCTGCTGGATGCACTTGCCGTTCCCGCAGGTAAACTCGTCAGAACGACACGTTTCATCTGCACATTTACATTTTGCATATGATCGGGTCACAATATTTAATTTTGTTACAAGTATTTGCTGTAGTACAAAATTCCATCGCAAAAATTAAAGTTTAGTACTTGTCAACTAGTAAATTGGCAAGAGTCTGAAGCTAGATTATGTCTGATTTTTTTATGCTCTAAATTAAAAGATATAATTCACAACACCACTGTGCAGAAATCAAGAATATCATTAAAGCCGTTTTATCATTTTATTTACGCTCCTGATCAGAATGTATCAGTATGAACAGAATTAAATTTGAAATAACATAATTTGTTACTTCATATTTTGCAGATAAGAAAATCTAAGTCAAGATAATTTTTAGTGAGGGCCTTTCCTTAGACGTAAAATTCGTCCCCACTCGTCTTTGATACGGACTCTACATTTAATTAAATTCTTTTAGAGAGAGCACTAATGTAGGTAATAGTTAAGTGCCATTGCTCTTAAGGGAGGTGGTAATTAGCTTATTTAAAGCCATAAAAAGGTTGGCGAAAGGAGGAGTTTTAATTTTGTTTCAGGAAAAACTGTACCATAGGTATTTAATTTATGAACAGTAGAGATCACTGTAAAAATATTCTATGGAGGACGATGACATAGTCATGTCGCTGTAAAGGCAGAAGAAAACGTTGCGGTAGCTGAAGTACACACGCAACGTCATCGCTCACGTTTCTGGGTGAGTCCGGGGCGGGTAGATAAGAATTTATAGACGGATGAGCCGGGCGTTGATAGAATACAGAGTGTTTGGCCAGGGGAGGGATCCAATGATTGATTGATACAGCCAGAGCCGAAGAGGAATAGTTAAACACCGACCCCGTCTCGCCGCGCGCCGGGCAACAGAGCAAACACTATTTTCTTTTCAGCGGCATCAAGGCGCTGATTAAAAGCTCGCACAAAGACTTCTTAAGTAGATTACTTTTTAATGATAAAGTGACACTGAAAAATCTATTTTTAGACATCAATAACAAACAAGATACTAGCGATGTGCACTTTGTACTCACTAAATGATGAAATGTGAAGATAATATTTGGAACTGTGTCGTGCAATTTTCGTATCTTGGTTCAAAAAGCCAATCGTAAGTGATAGTAAAATAGAGCAAGGACAAATGACGTGATCTGTTTTAATGCGTTGCATTCCTTAAAATGTATTGATAGCGTTGATAGGACAAACGATGTAAGTAGCTATGAGTACTAAATATAATAAGAGTGATGATATCCCTTACTGCATGCTTTTTCATCGGATCCATCAGAGCAATCTGCGTTGTCGTCGCACATCCAGGTGAGGGGAACGCACTCGCCAGGCTTACCCCGGCAAGTGAACTGCTCGGGACCGCACGCCGCTACATCTGCCAACCCAATTCATGCACATGCTAAATACCCGATGCAAATGTAAATCGAACATAAAACGTGGACCGGCCAATTAGTGATCGCCCGCGCTGAAATCACTTATTGAGCTATCGATTATCAACTGCCATAAAGGGATTGAGCAATAAAGTGGAAAATCATATAAATTGCTTGACAAAAAAAACGCCAAATCACTGGGACGATTGCTGCTCTCTGATTAGTAGGACTCAAGCAGGACTCTAGAGCCGGGCAAGCATATCATCAATAATAAAATTATAGTCATTGCGTGGCATAGTGAATAAAACCTCTGGTGTTGCCATGGATGGATACCCATCCATGTGTGTTTAGTTGCCACCAGGTCACCTCCTTGCTCGTTTGTCAACGTATTTCATAAAGATCATAATTCTCAATGCTAAAAACCCGTTTTTTCATACTCCGTTTTTTCATATTTTTAATGCAAGCTTTTTTTGTACTAGCTTTGTTATCCAAACTACATAACCGTACCAAGATTCTAGTCGATACCATACACTGTTGAAAAGTTCCCTCATGCGGAGAGACGATTCTGGTCGGACCATCAGAAATTTATTATTAGTTTATTTGTACGACGTAAGTGTCAAGTCGCTTTAGTGTTGTAGAATTAGATAACCCGTATAATCATCATCACTGTATTGGATCATTTCTCGACGTGCAATGCGCATTACTTACATATAAATCAACGTGAGTTTTTTAACGGTTCATATTTGTCCTTTTATTTTTATTTGCTTTTAGTTTGCATTTCTTGATGAATATTTCGTTTATTTTATTAGATGTTATTGAAATACCTTGGCTGCTCACTTATGTTTTACGCTGACTGTACCTTTTTTCACCTTCAGCATCGTATTTTACTAGCGAACCTAAACAGTCCTTAATAGTTTCTTTCAAATAACTAAATCTTTGACACTAATTGAATCAAATGTTAAATTACAATCTTTTGGGGTGCATTGGGTGAAAATAAATAAATATTAGCTCTTCTTATTTGGCCTTGTCTGTGATGAACTAGAAATACTATAGTGTAATAATATTCGTTTCGCTTAAATTCAACAACTATTGCGCCGCCGCGTGCTGAAACCATGGCATGAACGACATTATCTATATTCTCATGCTGTCCTTGCAAGATGTTGAAGAGTCTTCCGAGAAGATTCATGCCCTGTGGTCATGCATGTCCAGGGTCATCAGGCACCTCCTTACCACACTGGTGCTCGTCCGAACCGTCTGCGCAGTCAGCCGTGTCGTCGCATTTCCAAGCAGCGGGTATGCAGTGGCCAGTAGCACACACAAATTTGTGTTCCGGACAAGTTCTCTGTGTTGCTGTACGTGAAAATTTGATTGACTTATATCCATTTATAGGTACGTTCAATTTAATTGCTTTCAAAGATTAATACTTAAACATAATATTTTTTTTTAATTGCTGCTATTTTATATCGTTTTTAACTTTAAATACTTAAGAACGGAAACAGATTTTAATGTCGTTTAGGAACCTTTACTGCCCCTTGAAATTCTAAACGTGTACAACAAAATAATTAATGCTAATGCATTAATCTCTCGCGAGACACTGCGTAGTTAGTTAATTAATTAAAATGGCTTAACAGTCCTTATTAAGGAGTAATTATTCTGTCTGTACTTGGCCCTTTGCGTCGTATATTTGCTAATAAAATAGGTAAACTTTGTCAACAACTTTCAGTTTCTCGAGTTCAAAGCTTGAACTTTTCCTTAAATTTTCATTACGAAATATTTGGTTGCTTGGTACCTAAATCATAAAATAATTATAGACGTAATTTTGTGATAGCAGCGATTGAACTGAATATGTACAAAAATTTTGTTAAACAACACATTATGTACAGGGTTATCCGACGCGAGATTTCTTAGCCACAGGCCTAAAACATTGCGTGTCTCTGTCAAATAAAAAAGGTTTTTCCATTTTGCGGTCCGACTTATACTGGCACTGAGTGTTCAAAGCAGAAGTGGAGACGCTGTTGCCGTATCCCACTCACAATTAAATAAAACCTCGCAAAACTTTTTCACGCTTTTTATACGCATTGTTACAGTTTGTGAAAGACAGGGAATTAAAAGTCCGCTTAAAGCTGTTAAGTAGGCGTTACAACTTTTTAGTTCTTAATTAGAATCTACATTAATTTCCCTTAACATATTTATTATGCAAAAATGAAAATCACATAAATTACGACTTCACTGACAAAAAATATGCTAGCGAAATGTGATACCTATTCATAATATTTCAAGTTAAAACCACTTCTTTTGAAAGACAAGCGAATTCCTTAAATTAATAAACGGAGAAGCTTCAAAGAGAAATAAACTGATGCTCGATGCTCAGAAATAATTATGTTCATGCTGAGTTTTTACATTGAGCAGTACCTTAACCGGGACATTCTGTCGGTTCGTACTAATTTTTACTTTTATTCAATTAGCTAGCTCCTGAAAAAATATTTATTTTTACACTTTTTACGCGATCTCGTTTAATTGACGTGAATCCTTCAAACTTTTTAAGACGATGACAAAAGTTATTTTGCGCGAATTTTATTATCAGGGGAATTTTTTCATTGGCACGGATCTAATTCGTTTTTTCAATTATCTGTAGGTACCTATGTAACAGAGACAACCACGTCGGTCGTCTCTCATTCGATTACTTTTCTTATTGATCAAGTTAGCATTCCTTCCCTCGCAATACGCACAGGTATAGGATTGAGATCGAAGAATCAAGTCGCGCTCATTTCGTTGCGAGCATAATTTCCCGGTTCACCCGTCTCGAACACGTCGAATTATCCCCCGCGGATACTCACGTTCTGCCCCATTATTCCTTGCCAGAGTAATAAATAAATTCACGCGAAACCTTAAATTCGTATCTCACTCGTTTTAAATACGCACCACAGCCATGTGGCCTTATTTATTCATTCACATGCTTACCTATCGCTCAAAAAGATGACGTTCATTCTAAAGGCGTTACACTAACCTACTACTAGTTTAATACTTGCCATGAAATTGAGATTTATTTTTTCAGTCTATTAAAGTGGGATTCTTAAAATTGTAAAACTCAACATCATAAAACGAATCGTGAAAAGTTCGGGCCTTAATTAAGATTTTAATCCATGTTGGAAGTCACGGCAAGGACGAAATATGCGTCTAACTCCTAACTTTTCTCATAAAGTGTTCGATTTCTAAATATTCAAAACGAATATTATTAAAAAAAAAATAAAAATATTCGTACATGTCGTACAGCGGTGAACTTTTGATGTGCTTCAAAATAAACTTAAGGATGGTATGGTTTAAAGAACAGTACCTGGGCGACCGAGCTCCGCTCAGGCTGAAACTCGGTACCGAGCGTTTTCCCAGAGATAAAACAAAGCTGGATCAATTTTCCATCCCCGAAAACCCCCACATACCAAATTTCATCGAAATCGTTGGAGCCGTTTCCGAGATTCTGATTATACAAGAATTGCTCGTTTAAAGGTATTAGATTAGATTGATTGTCTAAAGAAATTACAGATAATCTCACTTATAAGACAATTTCTACAGCTAAAAGAACAATTATTAGGTTTCACAGTGAGGCAATAAATATCACCACTAACATGCCTTGTGCAACCACGGCTGCCCATTTATTTATTAATTTTAGCTTTGAAAATCCACTACAATAACTACCTACTGTGTAAAAATTAACGTCTATCAAAAACGTAACATCGTTAAGCTACGTACGTGTTTTAAATATCGAGCTTTATGATATACCTGGTCCTATCTATCATTATGTTATGACAGAACATTGCTAGGAAATATATTATGTTTTCACGCTAAATTATGACGGAAAACTATATTGTATACGTTTGTTATTCACGTAACATTATTTATTATTCATTTGGCCAGCCTGTAGTAGTTATTGCTGTCAGCAACGGAATTAAATAATAACTTTGAACAGACTGCTACGCCGTAGCGGTCTGACGTAGAGCTTAAGGACTTTGTAAGTTTAAGTAAGATTGAACTTCACCAAAAAAAAGTTGAAGCCGAGTCATTCAGGATCGGCGTTCGATGACACGGCCCCCGCGGGGTAAGACCCTCAGTTTACACAGGGTATTAAAGCCTCTACAAATGTTTTTCCAATAATACTCGGCAATATGAAGTTTCGCTACGTTTTATATAAAACGTGTACGTATCGTTTTGCCAACTACTTAACGTATTTTCGTTCAACTCGACCTTCGTTTTTAAATTAAGTATCTGATCTTATTTTCTGTGACAAAGAATATTTTATTTGAAGTCATTGTACTCACTGCAGCTGGTAGGGTCTTCATCGGAGCCGTCAGAGCAGTCTTTCTCGTTGTCACACCGCCACGAACTAGGTATGCAGCGGCCTGTTTTGCATCGGAACTCTGTCGACGTGCATGTGCGACTATCTGTGAAAAACAAACGACGTATTGTTATTAGCACAGATATCATATAAACTAGGTTATTAGGTACCAAAGTAGCTCGTTTTTATGTGGGATATATATAATAACCATAACCAGAGTTCAATGTGATATTGAAGTTGTTTTTCCGCAAGCTCCCAATAGAGACCAAAAAGGATCATTCACCCTGACGTGAAACATTATACGGGGTGTATTAGTACTATACCTACCCATATTATGTTTTAATTGTATATTACATTACTAGTTTGCTTGTAAAGCCTACTTAGCCGGTATAGCTTTCCTTTTAAATTCGATATACATACCTATTAATGACTACTGCAGTGAATCTTTTATTTTTCACGTATGCATAAATATACATTTACCTAGTACTGACAATAGCAAAAATTTGCACTTTAAAGCTTAACAATTCGCAAAAGGATCCCTGAATCTAAAACTGGTTTACGCAAACCTGCAATATAAGCTCTATCCAATGACAATTCGCGCCATGAGGCAAATGAGAAAAAAACTCATCCCCACTTTAAGTGAAAAGGACGAATCCTAAAATAAATATTTTTCTCGGATTATTACTATTCTACCACTTCGTCGGTACCCATGCCAAATTACACTATTCTAGTAGTAAGAGTGCCGCGGACAGATTTTTGCATTTTGACTACGGAAAACTAAAAACCATGGCGCAGGACCGATCTGTTTGGTGAACCTTGGGGAGGTCTATGTTCAGCAGTGGACTTCTTTCGGCTGAAACGATGAACCTTAAAACCTCCTTCAAATTTTTTTTGCTCTACATTTCGGTTGTTCCGGATTCCGAGAATAAATGGCCTCACTCCGAATTATTTCATTGTAAATGGAAGACTCATAAAAAAATGAGTGCTCCTCGTGTACTTTGTAATCCAATAGGGCACTCCACTTTTACCTTTCCGTTTACGAAGTATTAAAATATATATTTCAACCATCCTGTAGGCGATTTCACGGCAAACACCCCGGGTATGTAGCGTTAGCGGTAGATTTTTTCATTACTCTCGCGGCCAACCTCAATTTTCCAGACAAATATTTTTGTAACGACGGAATTTCAGTATAAAATGAATTCAAATAACTGCGTAGTAAATGTGAAAGTCCCTTCGGCCTGTAGGTATGTGATATATATATATTATTGCTTCTTTTAAACGAGTATTTGACAGCTAACAGGTTGACACTTTCAGGGGTCCATGTCAGCGCTGGATGCTGACGTATATTGGATGTCGGCATGTAGCACAGAATGTAATTTGTTTAATATCCTAGCGTGTTCAAAATAGAGCACTGTTTTAAATAACGTTTAATTCTGGTTTTATTAATTACAACTGTTGCCCGCGACTCCGTCTGCAAAGAATTCGTTTATCGCTATCCCGTGGGAACTATGCAATTTCCCGAGATAAAAACTATCATATTATGTCCTTCCCAGGGTTCCAATCTATCTTCATTTCAAATTTCATCTAAATCAGTTCAGCGGTTTCAGCGTGAAGAGGCAACAGACACACACTTTCGCATTTATAAGATCAGTAGGTATGGATGTGCGTATTTACCTTGTGTTACCTAGTTTTACTAAGCGTTCACTAATTTCTGATTCTACAGCCACTTCAATTATTCTCCATACTCATTACCACACTCAAAGTCAAAGATTAAAATGAATATTGTCAATTCTCAACTCATGAATATTCAAGTTTAGGAGTGGAAAAATGTAACCACTATACAATTAAATGATTTATGTATAAATAATCATAATCCTATTAAACATAAACATTTATTAATTTGTCTACCATATTTTGGTTTGTAATATCAAATTTGATTTATTGAATCAGGCGTTACTTTGCTCACCCGCAACCTTATAATAGTTACGTTTATGCAAGAAATGTGTGTTCATGCAGTTCCTCCATCTCCACAATGTACGACACATATTTCTGGCATAAACCTAACTATCAAAAGGTCGCGGATGAGCAAAGTATCTAAATGTTACATTCATTGATATCAAATTTGAGTTATAAATTTTCAGTTCTAATAAGACAACTATACAGGTTAGGTTAGGTATAGGTTAGGTACCCACCTACTCCATATTAGATAATGTTATATTATAACATATGTTAGGCGTAAAGTGTTGCAGAAACGTTCAAGGAGGTAAATCGTTGTTTACTCGTAGAAACATAAATTAAGCTCTTAAGTAATTATCTACTTGATGTCTTCTAATTAAGTTTGACTTTAGCACCCGCGCATAATTCCCCCTAGCTGTCCTTGCGAAACAATGTTTTCATGCAAAATGATAGCCCAGCTCCGAAGGCCCGTGAATGATGGAAAAATACTTTTTTATCCAACTCTCTCGGAAATAAGCGGAAACAGCATTTTTGTCGTTAGAATAGGGATTTATCTTGAAATCTGTCGGCATCATTACGTTGAGTTTGACAGGCCACGCCAAGTTACATTAATTACATTAGAACGATGGATCTCAGTTAAATCTAATGTTTCTGATCATTGTCGTCTCATCAGCAGAAGGAAAGCCGTAAACCGTAGCAATCCATTTACACTTGAAATCACCGTTCAATGTGCGTATAAAACAAGCTCGAAGCAAAATTATCGGCGGGTAGCAGCAGCCGCTTTATCTTGAGGTAATTCGAGGGGAGGCGAGGCACGCACCGCCGAGCAATTTGTAAACAATACGCACTCCCGCCCCACCAAATAATATTGCCTCACACCCGACAAATGCGTAGTGCAAACTCAACTGTGCCATTCATGAACCGCTGTGTTACTATCCAACCATGTGTACACCGCCTCAAAATTGTGAGAAAACGTCTCGATTACAACGAGATTTTGTACCTAACTATGCACCTAAACACAAAGTCCTCCTCACACACATACCAGCAAATGAACCTTCGTCATTCATACTCCCTGGAGACACGTGGAGTGCAAACTAATTTGCTCCGGCCGACTCGTATTACGTTATTTTCCATATGAATAGTCACATACAAAGTGGTGTGTCGCGCACGACGGATATTTTCATGTTGATTTGGGATAAACACTATGCCAAATAGAACATAACTTGTTGTATTTATATATAAGTAGTTCAGAAACTTTTAATAAGGTAAAAGTACATTGAGTAAAAAGCACGTTAAAGCTACATGCTATACAATAATTTGCTTCCTTTATGTCATGATTTGGGAAAGAGATACCTATCTCTTAAATTCGTGATCTACGCCTGACCCCGTGTGCCTCAAGATTTTAGGTCAATTGGTTACTAATACAAATCTACTTATGAAAGGTAAACAGGTAAAGGTGTAAAAGGTATAGCGAAGGCCCGGTCGGTATTCCCTAAGGTGCGCGCTGGCTCGAGTGTAACGCTCGCCGTATAACACCCGCATTATTGCCCCCTCTACCCTGGAATGTTAATGCGAACTGCTTCAACAGATCCTGCTTCAATCCTTGTTAGACGCTCGTGCTTATCGCGCTAAATGCTCATTAACGTTCTACGTGATCTTTTTCCCTCCCCTCTGCATTCATTTCAGTCGCCAAAAGAACTTCACCAAAGTACGAGCACTGGCTGGGGTGAACGCATCGTGTGAATTTCCACCGCAAACTCGATGAGAACAATACCCGAGACCTGTTTTGCAGTAAATTAACGCGGTTAATTTCACAGAGTAAGGTCTGGTTAAGTGTCCATACAAGTCGCGGGCAGAACAAAGAGATTATTCGGCAGTGTACAGTTAATTAATCGCTAGGGAACGGCCCCATTAGTAGAATGGGGTTCCGTCCCGGGCACAGTGCAAGGCCGCAGTCTGACGGGAGTTAGCAACTGAATCACTAATCAAGCGAGACGGATCAAAATACGAAAATCCTGGCGGCGAAACCAACAAATTGCGGTTTTATTATCTAGGGCAGATGAATCAGTAAAACGAAGACGTGTAGCGCTGTCCTTCCGATAAGCCAATTCCATGGAGATAGCTTATCGTGGGATAAAATCACTCTACCGTGGAATCGTAACAGCATTGACTCTCAATCGCGTCTGGGACCCTCCGATTCTCAACAGTCATTGGTGACGTGTCATGTAAAGGACTGTAATGTGTCGTCCGCCTTTTTATATCGTTGCGGTCTAGTGATCTCCACAACAAAAAATGTTATTTGAAATCTCTATACTTACCGACAACTTGAAGCATAAACACTGTGTCATAATGAGAGTATAATAGGAACCTAGGACACTTTATATTCACGTATGAGGTGTTAACAGATATACATATAACAACGCGTGAGACTTAACACATTGAGTCGCTTTCGGTGAAGTATCAATTTACACTAACGTTCCCCGGCGTAAGGGAAAGTGAATGATAATATAGATCTAAGGAACATAAGACCTATCTATAAGTATATTTTAACACAAGTCTGTTAGCTGAGATAATGGAAGACTGTAAGTTACCTACCATCGAAGCAAACATGATATAAAATTAGGTAAGTAGAGCGTAAATAATAATAATAATAATAATAAATATCACGGGACAATTCACACCAATTGACCTAGTCCCAAAGTAAGCTAGGAAAGCTTGTGTTATGGGTACTAGGCAACGGATAAACATACTTATATAGATAGATACATACTTAAATACATATTAAACACCCAAGACCCGAGAACAAACATTCGTATTTTTCATACAAATATCTGCCCCGACACGGGAATCGAACCCGGGACCTCAAACAACAACAACCGTGTACAACCTGTACACGCTTTAATCATATTACCTTCGCACATTTATTGATAGGACTTCTTTCAGAGACTACATAAAAGTATATGTTAATTTGATAAAAAAAGGATTTTTTCCCCCATCCCAAATAATTTCTCATGCTTTTAAGGCTAATCTATAATGCGAATAAGAACGTAGTTTGTGAAAATTTATTTAGGACAGGTAAGTATTTTGCTGGTACGGTCCCTGCGTGAATTTTTCATTTGTCTTATCAGGTATGAAACTTCAATTTACCGAGAATAAAAAATAACCAGCAGCCATTTTATTTATTATTGTTTTAACACAAAGTAAACATTATTTTTAGGTAGGCCCTTCTGACCGCTCCGCTTTACCTACGTACTTTAATTTTTATAACTTCTTTTAATTGCGTATATTTAAACACATTTACAACCCACTATTTTGTAACGAGGAACGGCTTATTCTGTAAAACGACGGTAGGGTCAACTCACCCTGATTAAAGTCACCGTGGAGGTTTCTTTTCGCTTTTAACGTTGAATGTGTTTAGGTTTTTAAGGGTATGCTACAAAGGAGCGAACAAGAGTTTTACATTTCAAAGACCTTTGTAACGAACTATGCACAGCCCGTATATTCAAAACGAACGCGCATTTTTCGTCGCTCTGATCTTTTGATAATCTTAGTAATCCAAGGCGACGACGGCGTTAACTGTGTTTCTTTAGCATTAAGCTTTTTCCTCCCGCTGAGGTAAAAGACTGGCTTAATTACTTTTCACTCTCAATAATTAACCTGCTGGGACGCAGTAATTCCGCTTCCATTTCGTTTGCAAGGATTACAAATCTCATTCTTTAAAACGAAGAAAAGGTAAAGTCACAGCTGCCCGCCTCCGTAGTTTCAATTCTTTTTAAAAACAGAAGCCGTTGCCGGTTTCGCGAAATATTTTAGACAAAAGGCAAGATGCACAAGCATGAGGCCAAATTGGCCCCAAGATGGCAATAGCGTGAGAAGCAGGAGGCAAATTGTATTACAGAGTATACTCGCTGTGCGATGAGTGCATTCGTTACACTAACCAGGGGCTTTCGAGCGCACTTGCACAAGTTACGAGTGGTGGCCATGCCTTTTCATACTACTGCATGCATGCTACTTCAATATGAAAGCCCAGTCAATAGTTTGCTTGAATTACTTATAGCTAACTTGAACAAAAGAGACTTGTTTTAAGTAAATCCTTCTCTAAGAAACTACCTTATAAGTGTAACTATAACATTATTGTTTGTTAGGTATTAGAGATGTTAATAAGACTACTAAAAATTAAAGTTTAAAAAATGTGTAGGAGTAGGTAGGAAGGAACATACAAGTTCGTAATGATAGATAGAAACAGAGGATATCGCTGCTTTGCTAAAAAACTTGCCTAATTCGAAATGATACGCTGTGTAACTATCCACTTTATTTGCAATAATTAAAGTATTAAGTTACACAGCGTATCATTTCGAATTAGGCCGGTTTTTTAGCAAAGCAGCGAATATATACTTGACTCATAACAATAGTCATAATATGTATCATCTGTTATGTCTAGAGACATCTTGCCGCGTGGTGCCGATCTTGTGTGATTTATCTTTATTAAACAATAGCGTCTTGGCAAACGTAGTGTAGGACGCCCTCCAGCCAGGTGGAGTGACGATCTGCGAAAAGCTGCTGGTAGAAGCTGGATGCGTCTAGCCGAGGACAGGGCGCAATGGCGCTCATTGGGGGAGGCCTATGTCCAGCAGTGGACTGTTATAGGCTGATGATGATGATGATGATGAAACAATAGTGGGTAGGTAACAAAAGATCAAATCTGTAAGTACTTGACTAAAACAATTCAGGCACATATTTTTTAAATTTTATATATTAACTCGTAAGTATATACTTTATTGAATCAGGCGTTACTTTGCGAAGGTCCATATTAATGAACTGAAATAATTACTTTGCTCACCCGCGACCTTAAAGGTCGCGGGTGAGCAAAATAATTATTTCAGTTCATGCATATATACTGTGAATATAAAATAATCTAAAATTAAATGTAAATGATTACATCTATAAGTTAATTTAGATAAGATAATTTGTTCAAATAATTTCAGTACAAAATAACAAGAAATAGGTACGTTTATTTTACAAAAGACCTTTGTAACACGCGTGCCTGCACTAGGGTTACTAGGAAACTATGTCGCAGGCTAAACGAGCTATTATAAATTAAAATTAGAAATAATTATCTAAACTTAACAGAGCAAATGGGTATTATAAAAGTATACGGACATAAAATAACATGAAATCCTATATAGGTAATATAAAATATGTAGATTAAACAGACAACACTCGTATCCCGTGCTTAAGCTTGAAATCTTAGTCAAATAAACGCGTTAATATAAACAGAACTTTCGAGTAACTTAGTGAAGTTTCACTACAAACAAATCAAATGGAAATTCCGAACTCAAAGCGCAAAAGTACTAACTTGAGACCTCTTCAAACTTCGTTATACTCATACCTTTCGTGTTCGTGGCTTGCAGACCTATCTATGTAAAGTGAAATAGTGTAATCGAAACGAAAACACAAATAAGGTATTCTGTATAAATACAGGTATTCTGTATAAAGCAGCCATAGAAAAAAATATTCAGATCTATATATCTGATTTTTTTTTCTATACCTATGTATCTATATAAAACATGTTTAAAGTATCTATCTATATACATAGGTATTTGAATAGTGTCGGTCGACAGGCGGCATTTTATTACTAAAGGCTTTGTACATGCACTTACCTTTTGATTGCAGGTCACCGAATACCTATTTTCAAACAAAGCCCCGTTTTATTATTCACGTTTCATCCTTTTGGGTAGCAATTTTCTTTTGATAGGTAGATCTACCTACGGATTTTCATGTGTGGGAGCGATAAGAATATTATATTAGACGACGATGTCCTCCCAAATTTTTCGCATCCTTGTTTTTCTTTGTTGTGCTGTTTTATTGATTTTGACCAGAGCTTCATAAACTAATGAAACATTATTTTTCACTATTATTATTTAAGTGTTGTATACATATACGTTACGATTGCCATTAGGTTCAAACGAGTCTACGAGTACTAGGCACTAACCTCCCCCTGCACAAAAAATGGTAAAAATAACTTTAATACAAGCAAGCACACAGGCAAAAAAAAATTTACTTAACACAAACTTTTTGGCTTTCAATGTAATCCAATCAACATAATGTACCTGCACCAAAATTTACGCCGATTTGAGCAGTCGAAGTTGATGAAATTTGACTTGCCAGATTTCAGCTAAAGAAACAAATTTAACTTGAATTGAATCACTAGCGAAGTGTTTTTTTATTCATTTTATAATATTATGTTAGCGTAAGATAATTTTATACGTAGGTATTAATTAAGAACATAAGTAACATAACACATGGCTAGCTAACGTTGCTATTTTCTTGGACTTACCTGCAGTTCTATAATCGTAGGCTTTAGTGTAAGTTTCGTAGTCATCATCGTAAACTGTAGCCCCAGTCTTCGAGAACAGGCATGCTACTGCAAGCCAGATCCACCACATCGCCATTCTTACTCGTGTTTTTTATCACAGTGACAATGATAATCTTTAAAACACTCTACACCATTAGTCTTTTTCACTGAAAAATAAAAGCTACTTAGGGCGGTCGAAACGACGTCTTCTATATTTATATTTTATTACAAATTTAAACAATGAAGTTTCTTTAACGGTTCCTTTAACGGCGTGATAAATTGAATTGGATTGCATATTACATTTTTTGCTATGCCATTGTCGTTAACGACTAGACAGCTATGTAAAACTAAAGGAACTGGGCTCGAATCCTGGTAAAGGCAGACGCTTGTGGAATGAATACAAACGTTTGTACCTGAGTTATGGATCTTATGTGTAATATCATATTCATTGTCAAGTACCCATTGCATAGTTTGCTTAGTTTGGGACTATGTCAATTACTGTAAGTTGTCCCACGATATTTATTCATACAATCAAACCCGTTAAACCGTGACCCATGGTCGAATTTTTCAACCCTAATAACTCAATACTCAAAGCTAAACTCAAGACTGATAACTCAATTTAAGCCACAATAGTTAGAGAAATATTTCTCAAGGCAGATGTTATGTCGTTATGTCTGATGCAAACATAGTTTTTAAGTAAAATTGTTACTAACCTGATATGAACTACATGTTTGAAATAAATTAATAAATAAATAAATAAAATAAAACAGAGGGATATTATAAATTTAACGTACCTATGTATCTAGTAATTATATGTCTATGGTCTGTGGTCTGGCATTATAGTTCCCAAATCGATAGCCTAAATTGGACGCAGTTTCTTTCTTTTCTTAGTTAGTTTCAATAAAATTGAAATGTAATGAATGACTTTTCGGGGGATTTCAACTAGGTTATTCTAACCACAATAAATGTATCCTAATGAGACTACAATGCCTGCCAACTAAAATCAATATTGAACTGTTAAAACGTTCTATGGTAGTCCACGGTCCAAATAGACATACGATACGATTATCAGAATCATAAACCAATTATATCGCCTAAAATACGATCAAACGGTTAGCAATGAATCCAATAACTAATTAGGGTGCCAGTATATTACCAGTCCAAATTTAAATTTTGAATCAACAGGGAATTCGAATTAAAAGCAGGTAACTAGTCGGGATAATCCCCTCGACCCTTTGTCTCCAGCGAAGGTCGCCTTCGGAAAGTTTTATGGGCATAAAATATTACGGAGATTAGAAACCCTGTTTACATTGTGTAGGTGTAAAGATAACCGTGAGACTGTACGGCTCACTGAAAATTGGCTCAGTAAATATCGTTATTTAACCTTATTAACTAACTATTCTTGGAGATATTTCGTGTACGAAAAACAAATAGCACTGCGCTGTTCAACTCTACACATTCGGGATGGCTTTATTTCTATCAAATCTCCTACAAAGGCTGACTTGTGACAGTTTTTCGTTATTTCTGAATCATTGAATGTTGGAGGCACGTCAAAGATAACTCTTTAAATAGGTACCTAATATATGTGTGTGCGTTTTGTTTACTAGTAATCCTTTTTTATGCAATATTGGAGGACATAGATGGTTCGTTGCGAATGTATTTGTTTTTGTTTTTAATAGTAAGTAGGTTTGGGTTAAGCTTTGTTGGTGTGGCCTCTAAATCCGCTGTGATCCGATACCATGTGACTCTTATACCCGAATCGGGTGAGGGTTGTACCCAAATAGATCAGTGATTTTGAAAGGATTACTGTCAAAATTAATTGACCCAGCTTGGTTATTTCCGGGATCACACAGCCGCTGCGATAAGAGTACAACTTTAAATACTTAATGTGACTTGTGGATCGAATGCCATTTATAAATGTTTATATTTAAACAATTTTTTTTGTAATCGGGTCATACACATTTTTTTTCACGTCTCTTTGTCCGAGTGGTTAAAATCTTTAATTAAGGCTATGCTAAGTCGCGGACGGACAGACAAACGGACAGATATGGCGAAATAAGGATTCCTTGTAGGACTACGGAACCGTAAAAAATGATAAGTAAAGTAGGTAGGTACTTATATATTTTGTTGATTATCTGCCGCGTACCAATTGGATCTTATTCACTAACTGAAACATCTTCGTTTAAGCTTATCTTATCAAACATTATCAAAAACCCTACACCTAATGTAGTCAGCTACGCTCATAAGACGCGAAATCTATGGCAAGAATAATTATGTCATTGCGTTTATGTACTTGCTTAAAGTTAAACTTGTTTAGATTAAAGTTGGCAATGCAATTATGTACCTACTATCCAGGACACTGTGTCAATAGCTAGGTATACACCGAGAGGCAGGTTGCGCCTACCTATAATATCAAGCGCTTGATCATTATGCACATTAATTGACATCAATCTAGAGGACATGTTTGGTAACTGGTACTAAATCTGAATTAGTTAAACTGCTTTGGACAAAAAACTAGGTACAGTATTAAAAATCTAAAGCCACTCAAATTAATTGGAGTAAAAAGTTACTCGTCAAGAGTTCAGATGAAAGGGATCGCTTCAAGGTATCTTTATTAAACTGACTAAGAGCCGATAGGTACCTACCCCTAATTGAGCTTGACGATGAATGGAAAGTACGGCACTAAAGCTGAAAAACTTGTTCCACTAAGTAAGTCTTTCACGTTACGGGTCAAATGAGCCAAGTTTCCTTCAAAGCGAACGTTTCTGGTAAGAAATACATATACGCAACCTTAATTTATTAGTTTTTTTTTTTATAAAGATTACTTAATATGAAATGTACCATCTACTTCCAGATTATTTGCTAAAATAATTAATTTAAACCAAGTTAAACTTTACAGAAAATTCTGTTACAGAATTCACTGAAATAGGAAAACAATGCAATAAAGTGTTAAAAGTTAAACAATGACGTGAATCTCAGCCGTTGAAAGTTAAATGAAATGTTGTGGAAAACGTGCTGTATAAAACGCGCCCCTAAAACCTTATAACACCATGCAAATTGTATGGATGGGTCGTAGCCGAGAATTAATTGCGTATTGCTAACTTGAGGGAGCCGTCAATTACACCACACCATTATTCTATTCGGACTTGACCGATATTTTAAGACAAATTTGCGGGAGTGAGACCGATTGTGCAATTAAACACCAATCCATCGCTTGTCGATAAGCAATTTTGGGTTATTTGAAAATGTTTCCAGTGTAATTAAATTACATCGTGCTGGTTTCTGACGTGCAGCAGAAATAATAACGACGAGAAAAAAACAACGGGTAATTTTTCATAAACTATTATGTAAAGTTAATTTTAGCATATTTAAATAATTTCTGTATATTCCTCTTTATGTGGTCCCTAAGTAGCAGAGTAGGTAGTTAATTTTAGTTCTTGGAATTAAAGTCGTTAGGTTAGGTTAGGTTAGGTTAGATACCTACCAATATTTTTAATGCAAAGTTACATCTGCGTAACCTAAATAGGTTGGTATTTTATTAAGATTAACAGAAGTAAAAAAGTCACGCGACTTAAAAATACAAAGCCGTAGTAGCCTAGTGGTATGACCCATGGCCTCTCAAGCCGAGGGTCGTGGGTTCGAGCTCGGGCTCGCACCTATGGCTTTTCGGAATTTGCTTGCGAAATTACATTTGAAATTTACCATTTATCGGTGAAGGAAAACGCGAGGAAATTAGCACAACTTGCTATTAATTCAATGGTGTGTGTGAAGTTCCTGATCTACGCTGGGCCCGCGTGGGAACTACGGCCTTTGCCCTGCAGTGGTATGTATTATATAGGCTGGGCTGATGATAAAAACATAAAAAACCGAAGCGCATTAATAACAAGAGATACGCAAAAGTGGTACCATTAAATCTGGCAAGAATACGATAACACCCGTTGATTATCATTTAACATCAAACGCGGTCGTCGTCAACGTAACTGTGTTCGGTAGGTAAGCTTATAAGGAACATCCAGTTTACCTTCTTCATAATTTCAGGCTGCGCGTATGCAAAACGAAGTAAGAGCGCTAATTTCCCTCAACCACAAGGAGCTATGCTCGCGATCGCGAGACCGACAGGCATATAATTAACGACCTCTGTCAAATTCTCACCCATCAGTCTCTCTCCCTTGCCACGCCCTCTCCGTTGTAAATTCCCGCTTCAGTGGAACCGAACCAAAGGCGCCATTTGAAGGCCTGCAAACGATATCTCCTGTTCAAGAAATATAGCCCCAGCCTGGCCCTTTTTGATCACGAACCGTGAAATTTGTAATAAATTTTGTAATTAATATGATATAAATCACAAGTTTCAATTACATGGACGATCGAAGAGGTACTTGAATGAAACAGAAGAGAGCAAAATATTACCCAGTAAATTTTGGGAGTACAACTTGAACACAGACTACTACTGTCTGCTACACCATCTTTTTTTTTAATGTACTAACTTAATTTCGCTAATTAATTGAAAATTAATGATTTTATGGTAAATTTTATGTAACAAAGATTAGGTACGGTCAGGGTGCAACTTTATGACACAAACCTTAAGGCGGTTTAAGGCCAATGTACCTATACATCTGGGGGCACGGTAGTGTCCCCACCAAGTCGAGCAAAACAAAGGCACGGCCGTAGTTACCATCCTTTTCTCGAACCCATTCATTAATTTGACGCGATGTGTATAATATTTATGATCTTGACTGTACATAACAATTATTTGTATTCATTATTAGTTAGAACTTTAAAGTTCACAACTGAAGAAATTTTCCTAAAAACAAAAGTGACTTCAGATTTTTGAGACCACAGCTGCAAGGACAGACTTCAACAACCACATACCTACATTAACATTGCATTAAATTTATATTTCATGTATTATGCCCACGGCCTCGCCACCGTGACAGACAGAGAAAGAAATAGGCTAAATCGCTATCCCACCCGTAGTAATTTTGAAAAGCAGAAGTAGGAAGTTTCTGCAAACCAAAATTGACTTAAAAACCTAACTTTCTAAAAATTACGGTGTTTCAACGTTGTACTTAATTTCGGCTTGTAACAGATTTGACAGCTTTGACATCTAGTTTGAAATTGGTTCAATCATTATTGTAATTGATGAAACCAAGGTGCAACTCACACTTAGTTTAGTGCACGTCTCTGACACTCAAGCTTTCTGTCACATATCAAGTCCCTAGCTCTGGTGGTGGTTTAAGCTTTTTTTTGTCACTCGTATAGGTATAGATATAAAACACACTGATCATTTTAAAATTAGTAACGGTATAATGTAAGTCAATAAATAAGTCGCCTTTCTTTTTCATACGATCTTTTCTAAAGGTACAACAACAGATATTATTATCTACCCGTTGATAATGTACAAAAAAATATCTCGGTTGGCAATGTTAGCGCTACCAGTAAAATCAATACTTGCCGAATTTCGTCTGTTGAATAAAAAACAAGGTTTTGACGTTTTAATTACAAAAGTTTTATGCGCGGAAAAAGAAGAAAAATACAGCGATCGTGCTTCCGGGAATACTCAGGATATATTATGGCGATTCCGGATCTTATAATGGCCGATGTTCCGTAAAGCGCATCTTCGCCGTTTTCTTAATACGAATTGCGAAATTAAAACTTTTCCTATTCCGCTGGGTACATGATGGTCGACGCGCACAATAAAATAAAAAGTTGTGAGATGGACTTTCGGCTATTGTTTTTGGTACTTACATTTACTATGGCTTTTTAACTGTTACCGACTTTCCAAGCACCAAACATAAAGCTAAAATGGAACAGAACTAATTAAATGGATTTAGGTGATCTGGATACAAATATTCAAGCATACCATACCATAGCATACCTATCCTTTATCTCGATCAATTTTGTTATTTTTTACATGAATTGGCAACTTTGAATAATTAAGCTGTAATTACCCTTCTTTGCTCTAATTTTACCTTAATTTGTCGCTCCTAAGTTCTTAATTACAGTGATTATCCTTTTGTACCCTTACTTGGACTCTGTGAACCATTTCGATAATCGTTAAGCTACTACGCTAGCACATAGCAGTAACTACAGAACGCGTTTGCCTCTAATTAGTAACAAATTATATTTGTCGTACTTGTAATGTTGCAGTCAGTAACTAAAGCATCTTTTCGGTTTTTCCAATATGTTTCGTGTCTTCATCACAAAGCACTTACGTCGAGCGAGAGTTGCCTTTTGTTTATGTTTAATCCTAAATTAATTTAAAAAATTACGCATTAGGAAATTTTGCCTTGTATATTAATTGCTTGGGTTAGTGCATGTGGTGAAGCACGCATCACGGATTGATGAGAAACTTGGTACGATTCCCACCCTGAGCTATAGTTTTCCGTTTTTTTCCAATGCCTTCTGCCTTCACTTCAGTATGATTTGGAAAAAAAGTTTGAATTGATAAAATAAATAAAAACATTGAAAAAGAACATTTTTGAATTTGATAATGATCTACATAAAATCTCAAGGGGTGTGACGACATCACATGTCTACGTTTTACGCACGTGACCTACTTTACTACAAAGGAATCACTAAAAAGTTTTTTTTGTTAATGGAAAAAATGGTTCTCATGACCAAATTAGTCAAGTATTTTGGCAGAGAGAAAAGCGTGCGTTGCCTGCTCCCGTCACAACTGCTTCGACGTCTCTGCATAAAAAGATATTAACGTGCAGAAGGGCAGAAATTCCAACAACCGCACTGAGTTAGTACCTAGGTAATGCGGATGTTTCTACCAAAGGATTGAGATTTCACAGTACCAGAACTAGGTACTACAGCAAATTTCTGAGCGCGCTAGTGGAGAAAAATGCCTAAGTTCTTATAAATAACTAGCTGACCCGGCAAACGTGGTTTTTATTAGGGGTATAAAAATAGACCTATTCTCAGACCTACCAAATATAGGCAAAAAAAAATCATAAAAATCGGTCAACCCGTTTCAGAGGAGTTCGATAACAAACACCGTGATACGAGTTTTTTATATAAGTATTAGATGTTAGCGCAATGTGAAATTTCAATCTTCTACATCATTCGAAGATGACAATATTGGATAGATAAGTAAAACATTTTCTGTATGTTAATAAAATATCACTAATTGTAATTAAATCACATAATTCGTCCGTTGGTTGCCTGTTTTAATTGATAGGTACTCCCAAGCGTTGATTACAAAGTATATGTAAGCAGAATTCTAGGTTGTCATCCCAGATAGAAACTAGCTCGCTCTAGAGTCCGGATTGAAAGCGCGATTTTGTAGTTTTTATGGCGTCTGCATGAAGGCCGGTAGCTAGTACGAGTAAGGTAGGGCAGCAATGCAATACTTTACTAGGTATATCAGTGAACATGATTACGGTCACTGACCCAGCCTCAAACTACAGACTTTCTTGGTTTTTCACGCCGAAGATTTGTTTGTTTTAGATTTTTTTATTGTATAAAAAAATACCTAAATAAATATTTATTATTATTATTATTATATCAAGAGTGAAATAACCAAAAAATAGGCGTCTATTTGCGTTTTTGCACATTAAAGAGATCCAGACTAGGTATGTTTATGATTTTAGGTTTATAGGCGTATAAGCAGCTTATGAAGTAGGTATTCTAACATTAATAAATATGATAATGAGTAATAGTCCATATTCAAGCAAATTTTATCTTTTACTAATGGGGTCATTATATTTTTTGTTGACCAGTAATTCTTTGTAATGTGCTCTTCAAATATTTTTTTACAAAAACGGTAAAGTGTTCGGTTTTATCATTAAAGATTTAAATAGGCATATAATTAAGCTCATATTTAAAATTATCACTACGTGTAAAAAGAAATCATTATTATCTATAAAGTAGGTAACGCAGTGGACATGCATGTCCCCGCCATTTGTATGGAAATTGGTGTATTTTCCGCTGAGTTGCCAATTTTTTCCACAAAATTTCTTTGAATTTAAAGTTGCTTTAAAACATTAAATTTAGTTATTTCAGTTTTTATATAAGTTATTTACACTTGAGAAAAATCACCAGGTACCTATGCCTTACATTTCACAAAAGATTAATGGTTACTTAAAAGTAGAATGGCCCAAAGGGTGAAATTTATTAAATTTATTTCGATGGTTTACCGATATAATGAAATATAAATTGTAGAGTATTTGTGTCATGAAAATATATATTGGCACACAAGCTGTTTGAAACATTCCTATTCGAATGAAACAATATCAATTAATAAGGATTTAGTCTTTGTGCAATAAAATGCTAATTTTTATTTAATAGAAAATCTTCCTTTAAGAACATTGACTCCATTTAATTAAAACAATACTGAACAATAGCTTACTATGGGGCAATCAATTCTCCGCTACGCATTTCAATACACGTATTTAATTATAGGTATAGGTCATTTTTGTAACAAAAGTTTGTAATGAAGCAGTAGTTTTCTACAACAATCATTTTCAGTCTAATCTTGTCCACGTCTCATTTTAAAATTTTAATTTCTTCAATGAATTGCGTGGTGGTCATAAGATGCCTCATTTGCCTTTTACTAGATACATTTTGTCACAAGAGTAAACTAGACCGTAGTTGCATATTTTTGCGGTCGAACGTTTCATTGTTTATAAATAGATAGCGGTCGATAAAGACAGGCGGTTATATCTTCGAGACGCGGCCTGAACCGTCCAGATTTATGAGATAAATCGTTTAGATAATAGTAGGGTTTCTAGTTTGTTACCTTGCCTTGTCTAGGAAGCAATTATTATAATTGTTCTATGCTATCCTAATTATTTCCATAAAATATTTCGTAGGTAATAATATTATTTATAGTCAAACATTGGCAGACCTCTTGATGGAGGCTGTGCACCTCTACTGATCCTAGATTACTTTGTTTTTTTTTTTAATTCTACATCTCCATACATGTAGGTTACTGTTTATCTTAGGGACCTAATAGAAATAGATGTACCTACTTAATGTTTTCCTAACTAGTGAGTGGCTAAGTACATTGTGATATTTTTTAACTTTCTTATAATTTCCTTGCTTTCTTGTAGCTATGTAAAAGAGCCATTTTGATAAATAAATAGTTTTCAGCTCACATTGGTTAAGATGTTTTGTAAAGAAGTAAATATATCAAAATAACTACACGCTGTACAATTTTTTTTTCATCCGTTTTGTGTATTTTGATATGCAGATATACGTTCACTTTTTGGTTTATATTTTATTTAGCAAACATCCGGAAATACTTGTCACCATTGTCATCCGAATATATTTTATTTTACTGAGAGATCAAAAAAGGAACCGTTAAAGTCACTTGTACACTTTTATCACAACAAACCTCAAGCACGACAAAAAAACAGCAGAATAGAATGATGTTAGAGTAAATTAAATAAAGGCCGTTGCGTAAATAAATAAAATGCTGTCACGTAAACCGTTGTTCGTGAAAATACGCGAGCGCTACGCGTCCGAGCGCGCCGGGGCTGGGGACGCGAATGCGAGGGGAGAGATCCAACGCAGCTTCCAGCCTTACCCTCCAGCACCCCTCCGCCCCTCCACCAAGTCTGATAACCTGCTACTTCGGAAGTCACTAAACTCCGTCATGAATGTTACCCAGGCAGCCACAGACGACTTGTGAAAGAAAATATGATTTTTATTGAAAAGGGGCCGCTGCTGCGCCACTAACCTCCCTTTGTGCGAAAATCGATGTTATATCGCCTATTAGATGTTACGAAATCGTAACAACTCGCTGCCAATAACAACGCCAGTGCCAGTAAAAAGTAACATCTCAATAATTGGACTAACGTTTGTAAATATGAACGCTACTAAGCTATCATTGGAGTCGTCATTCCATAAATTTAAAAAAAATACGCTTATTTTAGAACAGCAACAATAAAATCTCTACTTAAGGTTTTTTTTTGAAGGAAGGAAGCAAAGAATTGAAAGGCTGGGATGATGATGATGACGATGAAAAATAAAACCCCTTACAGAGAAGATAGAATTGATACACTTTGTACGGAAGAAGTAGACAATTTACTTATAGTATCAACAAGTTTTTATTGGTAAGTAAATGACGTCGAAGAAATCTACGATATGTGATAATTTTGTTAGTGTTTACAATATGATAGATTATGTACTTATCAATAAATTATTGTTGTTCTCAAAGTAATCATAATATTTACGGAAATATCGCAGAATTTACGCATTTATAAAGTAACGTGGCAAAAACATAACAAATATTATTTAAAGTAATTTTAGGGTCAGATTGTAACCAAGATAACTATGTTTTGGGCTGCAGCTCCTGGCACTACGAAAGTTTTTCTAAAACAAACTGATCGCATAATTTAGACTAACACAAGAATCTTCATCATTTCGGCCTTTATACGTCCTACTCAGAAAGTGCCCTCCCTTGGGCCGTAATTCCCACGCAGGACCAGTGCGGATTGGGAATTTCACATACACCATTTAATATCTTCGCTGGTGTGCGCAAGTTTCCTCACAATGTTCACCGTAATCTATCTATCTATCTATCTAAAAGCCATTTTCCGTCCACTGCTGTACGTAGGCCTCCCTCATTCTGCACCAATATTCGCGATCCTGGGCTTCCCTCATCCACCCATTGCCAGCTGTCCTTCTAAGGTCATCAGTCCAACGTGTCGCAGGGCGTCCCACACTACGCTTGCCCAAACGTAGTCTCTACTCCAGGACACGTCGCTCAGCGCGCTATGGAGAGGGCTATGCTCGATATCTCGTAGAGAGATAGGGTCCACAACGAGCATTTAAGACAAACGAGAAAGTCGTTGACATAGCCCGATGGGTTAGTAGGTACGCTGAAGTGGCAATGGGTCACGTTTGCCGTACAACTGACAATCGTTCACCGTAAAGCTCATGGTAAATTTCAAATGTATTTAGCGCATAAATTTCGAAGCGCTCAGAGGTGCGAGCCCGAGGTCGAACCCACGACCCTATGTTTGAGAGGTCATAGGTCGAACTCTAAGCTACCACAATTTTTTTTATTGAGAACAAGGATGACTACATATAAAAGAAATATATCATAACAACTTTTATTTATTCATTGATATACTTTAATAACACAATATTAAAAATAATAAATTGCTGCTTTTAATCATTATTATGCATGTTGTCATGTGTCAACTACAATAAAATAATTAATGTTGTGTGTGTAACTTACGGTGAGGTCGTTAACATTTGAGAATAAAGTGTAAGCACTCTACTGATGCTTTTATAATGACTGATTGCATCAGGCGCACCTGCGCGAATGCGTATACGCAGCCTGTCGAAAGCTCCGCGTGCGAGGCAGGTTTCTGACCACCAACGTACGTTCATTGCGTCAGGTACCTTTAAGTGTTCACAATCTGCAGGTGGCTCAGATTTACAAGTCTAGCGACTTGAATCAAAATCGGAAACGTCATGTTGACCACCATTTAAGAACATAAACTACAAACAAGTTAAAAAAAAGTTAATAAAAGTTAGTAAAAATAAATACAAAAATATACTTCATAGCTAACTTGTTTAAAGTTGCACAGTAGCGCCATCTCTTGTCCAGGTGAGCGGTTAGTTCCGAAGGAGTGTTAAAATCTCTCGATAGAGGGTGTAACATAGATGTGCGCTTGTCACTGCATAAGGTGATGATTTAGCAGACTGAAATGTATGATGTATAGGAAAAATTCGTGTCTAATGTCTAGACCAGTGGTGGTGTAGGGGTATGGCACACGGCACGGAATGCTGAGGACCTGGGTTCGATTCCCAGCATTGGTCTTTTTTCTGGGGTTTTTTCTGTGCATCTATATTTCAGTTTGTATTTAGTACGAAATATAAAACAAAAACTACATTCGCCTGCGTAAATAAAAAGTGTATTATACTCCTGTTAATGTTTTAAAAAGTATAGTTTTCCACATCCATGCTCTTTAATGGTGTAGGTTTGGTAGTATTTTAATGCGCAAAACATATATGCATATGGACTCATAACATAACTAAACAAGTAGGTATTTACTTATTAAATAAGCTTTCAGTCTAATGCATCGAAATGACAAAATGTACTCAATTGTTCAACTGCTGTTCGTGACTGATTGGTTGAAACGAGACTTAATAGCAAACCGGTAGCTTATCTGCATTAGGCACAAAATTGCATCACTGCGATAATTATACGAACTGAGAATGCAACTCGTTCCTGGCGCACCAAAACCACGCTCAGTTTAGTTAATAATGCAACCGTACCTTGAAATTTTAAGAGACCAAACCAAATATGGTCGATTTCGCTAAACATACTTTTAGATTTAAAAAAGCTTAGATGAAAGATCATTTAAATCATGAACTAATACCTATTTTTTAATTGTATACATAAATTAGGTTAATCGGCTTAAAAGTTTTAAGGATTCCGGTCCAGAAGTAAAAGAGACAAAGAGAGAGAAATAAAGAGTTCGGAAAGAAGTTCAGAATATCACATACGAACCGTGTTGAAGTCTATACGGTAGGTATGAAAAAAATCACAATGTATGGTTGTTGAAGTTGCCTAAATAATGTACGAATCACAATGTACCTACCTTTTTCATTATGTAATATCTAGTAAAAGAACAAGCAATAAATATATTTGAATTTGAACCAGACAATTTTTGAAAAAAAATGACCCAAATAGCGACTGTATAGAAGCCTTGTCCATAAATGCTCGTAAGTTAACAAAACTAAACATAAAGTACATTTTAAGTTTCTAAAAAATAACATATAAAATAAAAAGTTTTGCTTAAAATTATTATTTGAGATCGAGTAATCAAGATCACACAGTAATAAAAGCGTAGCTCATGCTTTAAAATTATCGGCAGATATCTTACTATTTAATACCCAGACATGACCCTTGGAGCCTCAGTTTTGGATAAGTTTCCTCAATCTATTATAGATCCGTGGACCACCAGTGGTCCGCGAATGATTTTAAATTTATAGCGTTTTTTAAATTTAATTTATTTAATTCTTACAGCTTAATATTTTTATTAAGTATACACCTACATTGTGGTCCCTGCTAACAAGAATAATATAAAAGTGGTCCCTGACCAAGAAAAGGTTGGGAACCCTTCTACACATAGGCAAAGAATAAGCAAGAACGGTTTTATGAGAAATTTCCAAGGATAGGGAGTTCTATAACGGGAGCGAACCCATGGGTGTAAGCTTGTATTATGAAGGTCGGTTACAAAGAACAACACTAAACAGGATAAGTTAATAATGCCGCGATGTGCGAGTGCTGTTAAAGCGCACTTTCCCTCTCCATGTTGCTCATTTTCCTCAGGAGTTCCCAAGTTTATTAAAGCGATTCATCTGTAATTTGTCTCACTTATAAAATTCCCCAATAGGGGACCCACTAACATATGACTCACTTTTATTAAGTGGGTCAATCAACTTTTTTTTGTAAATTTCTATTTACTCCTTTACAAGTAACTCTGTAATCTCTGGTTAGTGAAACCATGATTTTGCAGTAATTAGATAAACTGTTTATCATAGTGCGTATGTGAAAACAAAAAAAAAAATAAGTATTTCTATGAAAAAATCCGGTCTGCCAGGGGAAATACCACTATTTTCATACAAATTTCGGGGACAACATTGTCCCCTGGGTCACCCACGAAATAGAAGCTAAACAAAATAAAATAAATATGGCAATTACACCATTATTGACTACAAAAATCTAGGGTTTTGAAAAGTATACTTTAAATAAGGAAAAATAATCAGTTTTTTAATTATTTCGGTTTTCATAGAAAGTAGCAGAAAATCGTTTACAAAGAAAAATTGACTGACCCAAGTGCAAAACTAGCTGAAACTTGAAACAATAACTACCTGTATGCGGTGGTTTGGGCTGTTCCCGCCTTATTCAAACGCGTTACGAATGTTAACGAATGTAATAACATTGACTATTACAGTCCGATTATTTATTAAAGGTAAATAATATACTAAATATAAATTGACATTTCTGATAACTGTGGTTTTGTTGTGCTGTAGGCAGGTAATGCTAATAATTGCCTTGTCAGGTTCAACATAACCTCAATTATCTTTTGCTCTTTAACTCAAAGACTTTTTATGCAGGCGCAAGAACTGAAATAACATCAAAGTAACGATAAAATATTTCTTTGCAAAATTCCATTTTGCCTTTCTCAAAATTGTCTTAACTTATGATGATGGGGTGTTTATTGTGCGTTAATACTTATCACACGTGAACCGTCGGTGTCAGACTCATACGCGTGTAGACGTCACTCCGGAGCAATGAGGCTCGTCCTGACACTTGACTGACTTCCTCGTTAATTTGTAACGCTACTCCTGTGTATCCCTCCCAAGCGAAAATATCCCTTAACCGCAGCGTAAGATACGCCAACCGAGTTCAAAATTCGGCGTACGAATTACGAAAGGGCTGTGATATTACTCAGAGTTTACATTCGAGATAAAAATGTCTAGCGCGGCGAGGCTGAACGGATTTATAGAAATTAATCGTGACTTGAGACTATTAAGTTGCATATTTTTTGAAGTGAAACTTCTAACGCGACTTCCAACAAGCGTTGCGTTAAAAGAAAAAATATTGAAAATAACGTGCGCACGAGGAGCAACGCCATCTAGCGACGAGTTATGTAGCTTGTTTCGCTAATTTGTATGAGACTTGATAAAAGCGCCATCTAGTGAGTAATTTAAACACATAGATGCATAAAAAAAAATCATTTATTGCCACAGCATAATTAGGTACAGGAATATCAAAACAGGAACAAAGTCAAATGGAAATAACTAGCTACGTTCCAGCAATGGGTCCCAATCTCAGCAAGTGCTAGGACACATGGCAGCATGCCCCAGCGCTGATTTTCAGATTGACACAAAAAAAGTAAATTTAGTTCTTTAAATTATTGCAATAAGGTTCATATCTTAATATATAAAAGAAGAAACTGACTGACTGTCTGACTGACTGACTGACTGACATATCAACGCACAGCCCAAACCACTGGGCCTAGAGATTCCAAATTTGGCACGTAGGTTCCTTATAAGGTCTAGGGGTGCACTAAGAAAGGATTTTTCAAAATTCACACCCTAAGG
The DNA here is from genome assembly GCA_947859365.1 of Archips crataeganus. Lineage (NCBI taxonomy): Eukaryota > Metazoa > Arthropoda > Insecta > Lepidoptera > Tortricidae > Archips > Archips crataeganus. Next base: position 16,116,372 of record OX402048.1, on the reverse strand, counting down.
GGTGAAACGGGGGTCCAAAGTTTGTATGGGGAAACAAGATTAGTTCGACTATTTTATTCGAAACTTCACAGAAGTACTCCTAATGATAAATGAGTAAACACGTGTTTCAGGTTTTTTGAGACTTCAACCCCTAAAAGGGGGGAAAGGGGTAACAAAGTCTGAAAATCAACATGGGTGTTGTTTCTATGGTTTATCGGGTCGCTGGTTATGAAAACAACAACGGTTTTAAAATCCGACGTGGCAGACGTAAAATACCATCTCCCTGGATGGGGTGCGATGGAGTTGAAATGTCTAAATATCAATATGGGTGTCGTTTTTAATGTTTAGCCCAAACCACTGGACCTAGAGACTTTAAATTTTGCACATAGATACCTTATACAATGTAGGCATCCACTAAGGAAGGATTTTTGGGAATTCCCTCGGGAACGGGAAAAAACGGGATTTATATATTCGATTCCGAGTGACCCTATCTCAGTAACTATAATAACTAGACTCTTCAAATTTGATATACAAGTAGGTATTACATTAGTTAAAACATTTATTTCAGGATTTTTCACAATTCCCACGGGATAAGGAAAAAACGGGATTTACATATTCAGTTCAACGGGATCCTATGAACTATAATTACTAGGCTCTTCAAATTTGGCATAGAAGTAGGTAATTATAATAGTAAAAAACAGTTTTAAGGATTTTCGGAAATTCCCACGGGATAAGGAAATAACGGGATTTTTCGTTTTACTGGTCGTAGAAAGCTGAAATTCGGCATGTAGGTTGCTTGGGGAGTGTAGAGCTGGATTGAAAGAGGACTTTCCAAAATTCCCACGGAAACGGGAAAAAACAGGATTTTTCGTTTTACTGGTCGTAGAAAGCTGAAATTCGGCATGTAGGTTGCTTGGGGAGTGTAGAGGAGCATTGAGAGAGGACTTTCCCAAATTCTCACAGGAACGGGAAAAAACGGGATTTTTCGTTTTACTGGTCGTAGAAAGCTGAAATTCGGCATGTAGGTTGTTTGGGGAGTGTAGAGGAGCATTGAGAGAGGACTTTCCAAAATTCCCACGAGAACGGGAAAAACGGGATTTTTCGTTTTACTGGTCATAGAAAGCTGAAATTCGGCATGTAGGTTGCTTGGAGAGTGTAAAGAAGCATTGAGAGAGGACTTTCCCAAATTCCCACGGGAACGGGAAAAAACGGGATTTTTCGTTTTACTGGTCGTAGAAGGCTGAAATTCGGCATGTAGGTTGTTTGGGGAGTTTAGAGGAGCATTGAGAGAGGACTTTCCAAAATTCCCACGGGAACGGGAAAAACGGGATTTTTCGTTTTACTGGTCATAGAAAGCTGAAATTTGGCAAGTGGGTTCCTTGGGGAGTGTAGGGGAGCATTAAGAAAACATTTCCCGAAATTCTTACGGGAACGGGAAAAAACGGGATTTTGCGTTTTACTGGTTGTAGAAAGCTAAAATTTCAAAATTCATAAGTTTATACTGTAAGTAGGCCGCAAAGGGCTCTTTAACCGACTTCTAAAAAAGGAGGAGGTTATGCATTCCACTTTTTTTATGTAGGTATGTTCACCGATTTCTCGGTCAATTGTGGACCTGCTTGCTTGCTTGCCTGTATGCTTGCTTGCTTGATATCTTGGTTCTTTGTAATACTCATAGTACATGCGAGCGAAGCCGCGGGCAAAAGCTAGTTGATGTATAAAGTGCCTTTTTCATTTCCACATTACGACGTTTCACTACTTCCGCGCGGAGGAGCTGCACGCACGATTTTTTTTTATGGGATAGTAGTTAAATGAGCACGCGGGTCACCTCGTGGTTAACTCCGTGGGAATCACTGATAAGAATACATTTAATACAGCCGACTCGATGTTACTACTAATTCTTTCTTTTAGGTCTTAGTAAAGTATTACTTCTACCTAAGTAACATAGTTAATGTGAGACTGGATTACACATGTGTCAATATATCCGATAAGATCCTTAGTTTTGGATAGCGTCGCAAGTGTCTGAGGCCTTTGAATTTGTTAAAATAATGATTTGTAACCTCTTTACGTATAGCTTAAATATCTATGGTCTAAGAAGAAGAAGACTAGACGTCTTTACATTTGATTTGACATGAATGATTTGTGTTGTGTATGATGACTGTAATAAATATGAATCCACGGTAATCCATCGCATATTATTTTTCTCAAACATGCTATGAAATATTGACGTTATGTTCCTTAAAATACGCCACGAACTGTCACGTTGCAGGTGCGGCTAGACGAGAGGTCAATAATGGAATTTCATACAACATTGCTGGCCAAGGCCAGCAAAGTGATCGTCTATTGCTTTATGTGACACAGCACCATGACGTTTAATAGGTCGACGTGGTCGACGTGGATGGATGGATGGACGGACGGATGGATGGACGGACGGACGGACGGACGGAGGGATGGATGGATGTTGATGGATGGATGGATGGATGGATGTTGATGGATGTTGATGGATGTTGATGGATGTTGATGGATGTTGATGGATGTTGGTTGATGGATGTTGATGGATGTTGGTTGATGGATGTTCATGGATGTTGATGGATGCTGGTTGATGGATGTTGATGGATGTTGGTTGATGGATGTTGGTTAATGGATGTTGATGGATGTTGATGGATGTTGATGGATGTTGGTTGATGGTTGTTGATGGATGTTGATGGATGTTGGTTGATGGATGTTGATGTATGTTGATGGATGTTGATGGATGTTGTTGGATGTTGATGGATGTTGATGGTTGTTGATGGATGTTGATGGATGGATGGATGGATGGATGTTGATGGATGTTCTTGTTCATGGATGTTGACGGATGTTGATGGATGTTGATGGATGTTGATGGATGTTGATGATGTTGTTGGTGATGGTGATGGTGATGGTGATGGTGATGGTGATGATGATAGCGGTGATGATGGTGGTGATGATGATGATGCATGTTTGAGAAAAACTCTATACAAGCCTTGGCCACGAACAGGGATTGCCGGCCTCGTATCTCTAGATGGCCTCGTTAACACTCGGCCATCTATAACTACTCGGCCGGCAATCCCCTATTTCGCGGCCGCTGCAGTAATGTACTATAACATGGTAGCAGAGCGTGGTGAAAATAAAACGGACTGAAGATTATAATGCCTCAATGTGTTTACTTCACGTACGGCATGAAAACCATTACCTACTTAGCTGATTTGTGTACGATCATGAACAAGTAAAGCACAAGTTAATATGCCTATTGCTTATCTTATATATTTTTTCATGTACAATACATTGTATTGGACTATTAATTAACATCATATGAAAATTTTACATGCATATTAGGTACACTTTATTTTTCTACTTATCATTAGAGTCGATTTGAATAGGTTTAAGCAACTTTTAACTCTAGAGAACGGAACAACAGCTGCCGCAGATGTCAATTCAATAAACGTCCGTTGCGTTTGCATACATATTGCAGCCATCAGGTTTGGTCTAATACATTTAGAGCAAGCCGATTATTATCTATTATACACTAATCTATAACTTTCAAAGACTAATATGATTGACTGACTGATAGGCAAAACATAACCTAAACCACTGGGGATTGAGATTTTCGCAGACAAGTACCTTGGGTTTCATAGAATAAAGAAAGTATATATGTATAAGATAAGCAATAGGCTACCTTATTGCTTCCAACTTTTCACAATGGAAAGAAAGCAACAGCTTCATAGAGGTGCACAAAGACGGAATTTTTCGAAATTTCAACCGAATAGGAAACAAGTCAATTTTTTACTCTTCCATGGAACAAAGCCGCGTGCTTAAGTTAGTTATTCATGTAAGTATTTAGTTCATAATATGAACAAGTTGTTCTCTGTAGGTGAAAACACGCGCAGAAACAGTTAAGTAACATTGGAAGAGTGTAAAAGGTCTTGGGGCTGAAAATGTCTTTTCCAGCAATTTGTTCTACGAGCATGGAGCACTGGCTCGACTTTCGGTCCCCGCAGATTTGCTCAGCGCTCCAAGAGAAGATTGAGAACTATAAACGCGGGGTTCCAACGGCATTCTTGTGGATTAACGCGAGTCGAGTTTTATTTTCTATGAAAAGTGTCTGTAACACGCGGGTGCAGAGCAGAGTCGGCGGTCCTATATTAAAAGAGCTCGTTGGAAACAGACTTTATGATAAGTTATTAGATGTCGTACTTCACAAACGACCGGATAGCCCTATAGTTAGAGACCCAGACTACGAAGTTTGAGCTCCAGGGTTCGATCCCGGTCGGGGCAGATATTAAGTAGGTATGTATGTATAATATATTAGAATGTTTTTTCTCGAGTCTTGGATGTTTAATATGAAGTATGTATCTATTTACTTAATTATGTTTATCTGTTGCCTAGTACCCATAACACAAGCTTTGCTTACTTTGAGATAAGGTAATTGGTGTCTTATTATAAGAATCCCGTGTGATTTATTATTTATAGTTCGTTTCGTAGTAAACAGGGAATGTACCTACCTATTAAAATATTGTATGGTAAAATAGTGGCGTTACCTATCTACTCAAATCTGAATCTAAAATTTAACATTTCACCTATATTAATGAGATAAATAACTTGAGTCTTTGAACTTAATTAATGCGCAAAATCAAAATGGTACATCATAATATCATTGCCCTAATATGTTTATCGGTACGACAAATGGACATATGTACATATTATCATAAAGAACTATGAATAGCGCAAGCCATTAAATTGAAAAGTAAACCGTTTCCTATCATAAGTTTCGCCTCGTTTAATACTTATCGGGGTCTTTGTGCTAAAAGTGCAGTAACAAAGTAGATTACTAATACGCATAATATTCCTCGATAAGAACCCTCCAGTAACTCATGACCTACATTGTAAAGATATCTAACGTTCTACAAATGGTGGGCACTTACTCTGCAAGTGTGCGAGTGGTCAGTTGACCGACTAAACTGCAAATTGGTCAGACGTTAGGATGGATAAACTTGTGACTCCAATAAAATACACATTTTCTCAGATTTTTGGAGCAACGATGTTTTTGAAAGTATTTAGTTTTACGAAAGCTACACGATGAAAGTACCAACGTACGACGAAGAAACTCGTCCAGCAGGAAGTTAGCGAGAAAGAAATTTCTTGAACTACCGTGTCAGGCGTGCGGACAAAAGTTGGTCTGTCAACATGTGGCTAATGAAAAGCGATGCGCGGCTAACGAAGACGGAGCGCGGACACAATTGGACTAGTTTCGGAAAAGATTAACTCTCAGAGAATTCCGTGTCAAGTTCCAGGAGCCAATAAATTGCTCGCGACACGCTCCTGAATGGTAATGAGTTCGAAAAACTCGCGTCAGCTAGGGAAATATTGTTTGTTTGTCGACGTGATACGGGCTCATCCACGAAGTTGACAAACGTGATGAAAAAAATATTGGAAAAGTTTCTGCCGCGAACTCTTTAACGACGAGGGCAAAGATGCCGCGACGAGTTGCGAGCAGTCTGCTACATTGTATTTTTCTATCTTTCACCATACGCGTGATGCCTAAAGTTGATTAAGCTTGTGTACATAATCTCTATTTGCTGAGTTTTGAGGGTCCATTAGTCTAAGCCGCGTTTAATAGCAACGATGCATTGAATGACCGAATTTCCGCCGTTGATAATGGTATCTAGTAGGTCATAGCAGGTCATTGCGACAGTACTGAACCATTTCCGATGGCGGCATGCAAGTACCGATAGTGGATACGCATAATATACGTGTAAGTATAGGTATCTTTATTTATGTCATGAGAGAATTTTTTAAATGTCATGGCTGATATGCAAATTACTTAGTCAAAATTTAAATTAGACGTCTGCTTGCACAGCACATTATATTGAACACAAAAGAGAGTTCACTTAGGGCCTCATAATGGCGCTCATGGACGGCCACTGAAAGAAAATTAATTTATACTTACGTCGGTCCGCTTAGGAGAAAAATTACAAAAGGTAATTAAACAAGACGTCCTTCTTCATTAGCCACGCTCGGACGCCCTTTGTTGGCTCTAATTAATTTATATTTGTGTATTACAGTAGCTGTTAGTTCAACACCTTGTGAATAGGTATAATAACGAAAATTAAATCAATCTATTAAAAAAGCTAAAAACCGGCCAAGTGCGAGTTAGATTCGCGCACCGAGCATTCCGTATTTACGCACAATAATGGAAAATGTACCATATTGTTATTTAAAGATCATAGAGTTTTATGCAATTTTTAGGAAAATAATTCAATTTTGTGTTTTTAATTTTTATTTGAGGCTTCGTAGTTTTGGAGAAAAATGAGACGTATGGTAAGTCAAGAACTATCCTCGCAACAAGTTCATTCATTTGATAGGTACACCACAGTTTTGATGCACAGGCACACAGACCAGTTTGATATCACAGACAAAAATAATGTCTACTAAATTTCAACTCAATGATCCGGTAGATTCGAAACTTATCGTAAAAACGGCTGTGACGGACAGAGCCCCAGGCACCACTCGGTTCTATAAAGGTTCCGTTTTTACTTTCGAGATACGGTTTTTTTTTGCACTCAATGTGCCATGATACCAACCTTTGAAACTTAGCTTTAAATACCAAACGAATGTGTACATAAAATTCTAGTAGCTAAATAGCACGAACACATCGAGAAGCTACATATACGATATAACATGCTATTTATAAGTATTTGTCCTAAAACATAAACCTGGGTTTGTTATTTAATTATAATACTGTTATTTAATTTTAGACGACCAGATGGTCTAGTGGTTAGAGAACCTGACTACGAAGCAAGAGGTCCCGGGTTCGATTCCCGTGTCGGGGCAGATATTTATATGAAAAATACGAATGTTTGTTCTCGGGTCTTGGGTGTTTAATATGCATTTAAGTATGTATCTATCTATATAAGTATGTTTATCCGTTGCTTAGTACCTATAACACAAGCTTGGCTTACTTTGGGACTAGGTCAATTGATGTGAAATGTCCCGTGATATTTATTTATTTATTTAATAATAAAGCTCTCAATTTATGCACATAATAATAAAAACACAGTAATATCAAGCGTTACTTACGGCTTTAACGATAAATGTGTTTGAAACGTCGGGGTAAAAAACCGATACGAAACCATTAATGTAATTTTTATCACAATGGTCAGGAAATAATTGACATTTTACGATATAATTGAATCATAAATAAGAACATTCAAGAGTTATAACTATTAATACTTAGTAAAGTAACGTTCTACTTTGATTAAGCTTGACCTTTTTTGAACTCATCAATATAATTGTCCCAAAAAGGATTCTTGTATCATGTATCGTCAAAATGGTCATTGGTAAGGAACACAAGTTTTTTTAGGGTTCCGTAGTCCTAGAAGGAAACCTTGGTTTCACCATGTTCGTCTGTCTGCCTGTCCTTTCGCAACTTAGCTTAGGGACTGTTAACCTCTGGTATGTCCAGACACAGATATGTGAGGATGGGATATGGGAGAATGTATATTTGAGGCTAATTTATTATATTTTTATTTTAATCTTCAAACTTGGCATTATCTGAAACAAACGGGGCTTGAATGCAGTATTTTTTACTTCTGACATACGAGGGTTTAACTCTGTGAGGCTATTATTTTGCACGAGTTGTATGTATATTAACCACGCGGGTTATAATATAATATTAACCACGCAGACAAAGTGATGAAGAATTGGCCATTTTTTAGTTTATTTTTGGTGACGCTAGCAAACGCCGACATCCAGGCATTCTGATGCAACGCCCTTCGAAGGTTACACCTGTTTACTTTGCCCAGCAGAAACACAGTTATAAAATTGAAAATAATTCCTGCCTGCCAAAAAAAAAATCAATTACCGAATGTAAGCGCTTACAACTACCTACATAACAAATAGGTGCTACTATTTGTATTATTACTTTCAACTTCAATTTTTTTTATTTCAACCAGTCGCTTTAGAAAGAAAAAGAAGATTAAGACAATAATTTGTAATTGTTAACACAAGGTTTGTATAAAAGAAAATGTATAAGAAAAATAATAGTACACCTGTGCGAAGCTATAGGATGGACAGCTAATATGAAATAAAATCAACGGATCACTCACGTATTTATAGTCAGAACACACATAATGAACGCGTCGGAAAAAACATGAACATGTCGGGCATAATATCTCGACTGCGAATACGTAATTGACCCGTTTATTTTATTTCAATACGTCCGAGTTTCACGTTCATTTTATTTTTAAATACACAAATAACATTCTGGCAGTGTAAAACTATAACTAACGGTTTGTTTGTTTAAATAAATATGTGAAAATCAGTTTCGTTTTCCGCAGAAAATCAAAAATGTAGAGTCTGAAAATGTCAGTGATCATTGTATATCGTCACTACTTTGAAAAAACCTCGTATCTCAAATCAATACGTAAACCAAATTGAACCTTGATATACTTTTAGTAAAGTTTAATTGGTAGATTTTCGATTTTAAGATAGGAGTTTTTTCAAAGTAGTGACGATATTGTAATAAAGAAAAAAAAGTATCCATGAATTCCATCAAAATAGTACAAAAAAATGTTACAACGAATCTGTTAATCTTATTAGCTTTTTACGAACCGAGGAGGGTGTGAAAATACTAAGATAATTAAGCATCTGCTATATAGTATGATAACAATGGCCAGATATAGCTGGAAACAAAGGAAGAGTTTCATTAACACAGGGGACGGTGTCCGGAATACATACAATACATATTATGATTAAAGCGCCAGAGATTGTAATCCCTTCTGTATTTATTAAACCTGTTTATCGGGGACATGTTTTGTATGTCCGCTTATGAAAATACGATTGTTTTCCTTCAATCCTTACATGTTTCATTTGCAATAAGTAAATTCAATCACTTTTTTCCTAAGGTTAAGTAGTAAATATTATGTGCGGATTTTGGATTTGCACTATTTTAAAGGTTACCATTTTTTTTAAGTTTTAGTTTACAACTACCGAATGTCACCAAGACAACGTTTAAAGCAATCCTGTTAAAATTACGCAAATGTACATCTTTATAAACAACAGGAAAACAAAACTAAGCCTTGAGTAGACAAAGTCCAAAATTAGGGTGAAATTAACCCTTAAATAGACCCAATTCATAGCGAGGACGCTAATCTCGCCGAGCGAGCCGACTTTCATTAGCATTTGTATAATTTCATCGGGAGATCTTGCAATGAGGACAGCCGTGAAACAGTAGCCAAGTTGTGAGCAGTATAGCGGCGGCTAGCAGTCAAGACACTACTAGTAAAGTACGATAAAAGGAGTAGAAGTTTAAATAAGGCGCTGCTTTCTTGGTAACTGTTTAATTTTTGACGGAAAATACCAAACAATGGCAAAGAGTTCTGATCAAGTTCTGATGTAGAAGTTCCGATAATTTTTCATAAGAGTACGTTTTCATCTATTTTACGTCTTACTCTGGATATATAATTAAAATAATTTCAGCAAATAACATTAAACATTGCAAGAACAAATTGCGTCATTTTGTACAATTTTTTTTTACATCGAAATAAGTGATTATTCTGCAGTTAATTACAAGAAATAACTAATTTCAAGGAATAACAGACGTATATCACAAAACCAAATCTGATTTTGGACGTAATTTTTGGGGGCAAAGTATATATTTTAATTTTAAGTTAACCTGCAACTTCAGTAATGATACAAAAAAGACGCCAGAAAAAATTTTGTCAAGACTTAAATAACTTGAGACGATGCCATATACCTATGTATGACGTAAATCTTTACTCAAAAACACATATTATTTTAAATCGTTATTTATATTAAGTATATTAAATATTCTACTATAGTTACTGTTCTAAAGCAAATAAAACAATAACAAGAGAGACTGGTTTGTTTACTGTTTCTACTTTATTTGCTGTCGTTTTGCCGACGATCTTGTTCTCGCCACATTTGTTGTCAAATCCATTTGTGTAACTACCCATCAAGGAATCCATTTCAGGAATGTATAATTCTACTTTCTAAAATGGGTCAAAAATTACTTACCTACTTCGCAACTTACATCACGAATGTTCACTCACTTCCGCAGAGAAAGGACTGAGGCGGATTGTACACTGAAATAGTTTAGGTTATTTTTAGGATAGTTTTTATTTCAATTGTACAGTCTTTTTATGAAAAATAAGTTACTTTTCAAAGGGCATTGGGTAAGTTTGTATGAAGAATATTGTAATTTTTTTTTCAGCGGCCACGGATTATTTTTACCTAGTTATTTAGACGACCTCTCAATACACACATATATATGTAATTTGTGGTGTTTAATAATACCGGGGACATTTAGACGCCCGGATAGCCTAGTTGTTAGAGAACCTGACTACGAAGCTTGAGGTCCCGGGTTCGATTCCCGGTCGGGGCAGATATTTGTATGAAAAATACGAATGTTTGTGCTCGAGTCTTGGATGTTTAATACCTATGTATTTAAGTATGTATTTATCTATATAAGTATGTTTATCCGTTGTCTAGTACCCATAGTACAAGCTTTGCTTAGTTTGGGACTAGGTCAATTGGTGTGAATTGTCCCGTGATATTTTACATGATATTTAAGATTTAATTTTTCATCTCTTACATACATAATCTCGGCACAGAATTGTTTAGATCATGCACATTTCAAACATGAAACATGAACATTTCTTTCGATTACACTAACAATAAATGTTTAAAGCAGTTCCTGTTAAAGGTAGGTACCATTTCAGACTTTTGTTCAGTCTATGAAGTCGGTTAAGTAAATCATGTCAATTAGTTTCGTATTTTGACCTGTGTGGTATCGGGTATAGAGGATAACACCACCCTTTTCTTTCCGTGAGTGTCATAAGAGTCGACTAAGGAATTCGGTTGTATGTGTGTTGTGGGCGATGGGCTAGTAACCTGTCACTGCAACATCACATTTTGTCGATCGTACTTTAGTTTCATATGCTCTGCCTACCCCTTTTGGTCTATAATACAGGCGTCAGAATGTATATCTATCTGGATTTTATAATTTTTCTATTTGACTTATTGAAAATCTATATTAAAAAATAGCTGTTGCCCGTGAATCCGTCAGCGAAGAATAGGGGTATAAAAAATAGCCTACAACCTATTCTCAGACCTACCAAATATAGACAAAAAATTTCATAAAAATCGGTCAAGCCATTTCGGAGGAATTCAATAACAAACACCGTGACACGAGATTTTTATATATTAGAAGAAGAAGATATCTCGGTTCCGATTCACTTTACATGCTATTACAAAATATGTTTATTTTAAATAGATCTATCATAATTTACCACTTTAGTGAGTGGCCGCTCACCTAAAAAATAACAACACTTTTACCCTTTAGAATAAAGTGCGTTAATTACTATTGCGGTTCTTTGAAGTTTTTTAGTACGGCAGTTTTAACATCTAAAATCCCTCTGAGCATAATTGCTTTAAAAAAATGCATATATTCCTGTAGAAATTTGACTAAATAATCACTGGGTTTTAAATTTAGCTTTATTGGTCATAAATAAAATATCTATTCGCGGTGCAGTCCTAAACACACAGTTAAATTAAAAATTTAGAATTATTTACAACAACGAAATTGGAATAAGCCGTTAAACTTTGTTTAGATTCAGATTCAAATTACCTACATCCCGCTTATTATTATATGTTGACTTATTTTTTGTAGCAGTCTGGCTCTAAAATAATAATTGAACAGAATGCAAACCCACAAAAATTAAATTTGAATTCAGATTATGTTTTAAAATTTTTGATTTGTAAAAGGCGGTAAAAGATGTACAGTCATCAAAGTAGGTATGTATTGATGTTCTGAACGCTGAAGCCACTTATTATTTAAATACGTAATAAAATCATTCCTGGCTTCAAAGAAGCAGTAATATGTGCCACTTTCAAACTACAAAACTATTCAGCTAATGTTTTTCGTGCATAGTTTATTTCCAATTAGGGCCCCCAAAGTTGCTCGCATATTACTTTAACCAAGAGCAAATTTCAAAATGTCGCGGTCCGTAATGGCTCCTAACTTCTTCTAATTAATGAATGCTATGAAATTAGATAACAATGAAGTGATTCAATTAAGAAGTTCCCCGGTATTTGCTTAATAAATCTGCGGCATGCAGTAATCTCAATCGGTAATTTGAGGAGTAAAATTGACTATAGTTCCTTAGTTCAGTCAGACAGATCTAGATTAGAGCAAACAACTAAATGCTGTTTATCATTTCGAGGTATACATGAATGTCAAATCATGTTACTATTTGATTTTAAATGCGTTTTTTTTTACTTTAGACTATTTGAAACTTCGCATTATTTTTGCGACTTTTTAATTTTTTTTTGTGTGCTATAACAATGATGAGATCTATGTTATCTTGAAAAATAAAATTTCATTCATTCATTTTTTATTTCAGAATAAAAAGGAGGCAATTTGTCTTGATTTTACAACCTAAAACTTTTGATTTTTAGGTAAGACCGACTGGTTTTTTAATAAAAATATAATTATGTAAGTATGATTTGTGTAAGTCTTGTGTATGTAACGTATTCATTATAGAGAAAAAAAAACTTACATTTACCCGAATACGAGCAAAATGAAATAGGTAAATCCACGTGTCACTGTTTAAAGCCATTTAAGTCAATAGCAAACCGCATTGAATCGCCTTTCAACAGCAATTTGCAACCATAGAAACCCCTTGGGACTTATTTATGTATGAACTTTGAGCAGAAACTAAGTAGGTACTAACTAATGCTGGCTGTTGAACATCACAAGTTTACTGTGCCGTAAATTGTTGAGAACTGTTACTCAATTACAAATTAGGCATGTATCCTATTTCGACGGAGAGTAGGTATAATGTATTTTAATTAGAAATTATTTTACAAAAACTTATAATAACCATTTAAATATGAGATATGGAAATTTGTGTGAATAAATCGATTTTATGGCAACCCACTCCGCTCTTCCGAGAATTCCTGCTCAGTCTTCACAACCGAGGGCTCTAATGTCTCCTTGGGTCCCTTAACCATTGCCAATTTCGATGTTGATGCGGTATCAAGAAAATAACTAGTTATAGGCTGAAAATTATCACTGAGTTTTAAAAAAGAAATAAACTAAGCAAATGCTAGTTTTCAATCAAATGCCGTTCATTTATCATCTGACAGCTAAATCAACAGCTGATGGCTGACGTAATAATTTATCATTTAGGTAATCACATTTAGTTAGTCCAGAAAGTAATTTTCCTGGGCGAAACTTCGTCATTTGTTTATTGTATTCGTTACATTTGAATAAAATCGAAACGTATTTAGCTCGAGCGAAGTACAGACTAACGAAGGAGAACGTTTAATAACGATCTTTAGTCTGGGCTGAAAGCTGTTTTCTTCAGAATGTTGCAACAATATTTTGTTACATAGAATTGGTTTAGTACACAATTGAAAACGTCACAAGAAACAATGTATTTGCTGGTAAGGTACTATGGTCATTCTTATTGCTACTCTTTTATAGTAAAACTCTATACTCTTTTTGTAGTCAACTATGACATCGGGGCTTTCAAGAAAAGGGTTTATACTTACTTTAAAGGCCGGCAACAGATTGGTGACTCTCTTCAAGTTGTTGATATTGATGAGCGGTGGTGATTATTTTCCATCAGGTGACCCGCTTGCTCGTTTAGCTCCCTCTCATAATGAAAAAAAAATCATGTCATATTGTTTCTTTTGTTACAGTACACCATTACAAGTTACATCTTTGAGTTAATAATATTATGTGTGACAATATGTATGACAGTAAATTACTCTGGTTCTGTTTAAAATGTAAGTACGTTTTCATGTAAAAGAAAGTCTTAGTCTTAATGGCTTTACTTTTTCATCCTCCTAATTTCTCCTTGAACTTGACCCTATCTAGTACCTACTTTAATTAAACAAGTCCTTCCCAAATGGTTACATTGGTTATTTTTCGACAGTTCACGAGACTGCTTGGATTTATTTATAATTATCTTTATTTGCTTGGCGTCTTGTCTCAAAATTATTTATTCCAACCTAAATATTCCCTGTTCATCCTCCTCTTATTTAATTTAAGGCTATTTTTAGATACTCTACGTAAGTAATTTGGTTAACCTTTGAACCACTATTGAATACTTAATAGGGAATTTATGTCTGGAAAAAAAAAGTTGTGTAATTGGTCTCTAATACCTCTAGAAACATACATTTGGACTAGTTATTGACATAAATATTTTAATTGTCTTTTTTTAGGGTTCCGTAGTCAACTAGGAACCCTTATAGTTTCGCCATGTCTGTCCGTCTGTCTGTCTGTCTGTCTGTCCGCGGCTAAGCTCAGAGACTGTTAGTACTAGAAAGCTGTAATTTGGCATGAATATATATATATCAGTCACGCCGACAAAGTGATTGAATAAAAAAAAGTAAAGAAAATTTTTTTAGGGTACCTTCCGTAGACAGTGGGGGTGATTTTTTTTTCTCGGCTAACCCTATAGTGTGGGGTATCGTTGGATAGGTATTTTAAAATCATTGCGGGGTTGCTAGCATGATTTTTTCTATTCAGTGATCTGTTTGCGAAATATCCAACTTTAAAGTGAAAATTTTCATTAAAATCGGCCGTCCCCCCCTCTAAAATCTAAACTGTTGGGTGGAAAAATTTGAAAAATTCAGAAGGGTAGTAAATATATCAAATTTACTACGAAAATTATAGCGCCTAAGATTGCTTGGAAATTATTTGTAGTTTAAGAGTAAATAGTAGCCTAAGGTATAAAACATACCTAAACTTGGATGATTCCGTACACATACGAAATCCTTAGAAAAATATTACTTGATTTTTTCGTAATGGCTACGGAACCCTACCTTGGGCATGTCCGACACGCTCTTGGCCGGTTTCGATATATATGTTTTAGCCATCATTACCTCAAAGATTTGATTTTTTGAATCAAAATTTCCTTAACAACAAACAATTAAACAAAAAAGTATCGAGTGACGGGACATCAACTTGAATCAAAAATCTAAGTCGTATTTTGAATAAGATAACAACATACTTTGAGGTGTTTTACGTAATTGCGATTTCTTTAAATTAGCATATTGTATGGAGGTTTGAAGTCTTTGGAAGGCTGTAGAGGGCCAAAAGTAGGTTCAAATATTTTTATTTTTTACGTAAACCTTTAAAGAAAATGCAACTTTTTAGTACTATACTCAGCATGCAAAATCCAAAAAAAAAGATTCGCTTCACCCTAATGTGCAAGTATTCTTTACAGATGCATACGCTAGGTTGGTACGTAATCTATACATATAATAAATCTGTAACAAGTCGGTGTCTGTACATTGAAGATATTTGATAAAAACTGTCACTAGGGCTATTTATTAGCACAATAGAACCCAAAACAATGATTTTTAGAATTATTGTCTGTTTGTCTGTTTGTCTGTGCGTTTGTGCGCGCTAATCTCAGAAACGGCTTAACCTAGAAGGATGCGGTTTTCACTGATATGTTGGTATTTTCTTGGATTAACATTTAGTGTTTGTTTCATTTGAATCGGTTCACAAATAAGAAAGATACGTCTATTTTAAGAATTTATCGAACAGGTTTTTTTGTTTGAACGCGCTAATCTCAGGAACTATAGCACATTTATCGAGGAAGGCTATAGGCTATATATCATCACGCTAACACCAATAGAAGCGGAGCGGAGCGGAAGAATGTTTCAAAATCGGGGGTTTTTGAAGTAAAACTTCTAACTTCTATAGGCGTGTGTGCGGGGGGGTGCGGGGCCGGTATTTTTTTTTATATCGAGGAACTAAGGAGAGCCATAACTGATGAAAAAGCAAATTGGATAAAAAAAATAAGCTGAACAAATTACTAATTCCACGCGGACGGAGTCGCGGGCAAAAGCTAGTCTTAAATAACACAACTGAAAACAAAACTATTTGGCAGGACCTACCTGTACTTTCCATTTTGTAGCTTAAGGGGGTGTTTCACCACCTTATTGTCAAACTGCTGGTTACGTAACCAATGAATAAACTAAGTACTGGACAAATCTGTCAGCTAGTGTTTTTTCAGTTTCACCACTCCGGTCCTGTGCAAACTAAGTACCACTTAACTAATCGTGGGTTTAACAAAAAGTCGGAATGGCAACGTCGCATTTCACGACCACGCGTTCCTGTTCGCACACTTTCGTTCAAAGAGTCACTCATTATTAAAGCAAAAGAAATGGTTAACTATATAATTTTTGAATAAATCAATTTTTTTTTGCATAAATTAACATGAAACATTATAATTGATCCAAAAACGGTATTTATTTACGATACTTTGTTAACAATAACAAAGAAAAATAAAATCACGTAAAACGAATCGAAAAGTGGCGCCAAACCATTTGACAGATAAACTTTTTTTTAATGGCGACATACAAGTTCAGGTAGAACAAACGATTTAGCCACTGAAAAAAAGTTTGTTATTGAAAAATATTACGATATTTTGGATTTATTTTTACATACTAAAAGTATACCTACATTTTTTATTCAAATCTTGATATTTAAATTATTTTATGCAATTTAGCATGACCTCTTTCTTTAACAAATAAAAAATACTTTGATTTATTTTTCTGAAACCGGCTGAAGGGCTCTCCAACCATGGCCACAAAAAATAAACTAACTTTATGTGACGGATAAAAATGCTAAATGCCTCCTGATCTGATGGTCAAATTAAGAAACAGTTTGTCCGTCACTTAGCGCTAATCGAGACTGGTGAAACAGAAATTTTAATTCCATCTGTCAAATAATGTTATGATTAAGCTAATCCGAACTTTAAGAAAAGTGGTGAAACAACCCCTTAAAGATCAAAAGGTTTATATCTCTTTAGAAATCTGCGTGGAAAATCGCTTTCAGTCCCGCTGACATGGAAAAGGTATGGTGGATATGGATGTATAGGAAAAATTCGTGTCTAGACTCCTGACCAGTGGTGGTGTAGGGGAATGGCACACGGCGCGGAATGCTGAGGACCTGGGTCCGATTCCCAGCGCTGGTCTTTTTTCTGGGTTTTTTTTTCTGTGCATCCATATTTCAGTTTGTATTTAGTATGAAATATATGGAAAAGGTTTTTGAAATTTCAATGTAATGAAATGAACTGTGGTGCATCTAACTTTTTCTTTACATTAGAAAAAAACATACTTATAGAGACGCCTTCAGAAATTATACATTGCTTTCATAATACAATGCTGTTGATACGCTTTATTATTTACAATTGAAGGGATGTTTATAGAAACTACATACCTAACTGACTAGACTGGTTGACACCTGTTGTCAGTAAAATTGTTTTTCTACAAATGTCAACCAGTCTAGTCAGTTATGGTGTTTTTGTAAGTATCCCTTCAATTTACTATCGAATTAATAGGGACGTATTACAAGAAAATATTTATTTTGCATAGTTCAGAACGCACCGCAGGAACAAAAGGTTTCTCTGCTGTCAAAATTAACATTTCTTGTAATATTTATTGAAATAACTTTACGTAGGTATCTGCTTGCTTACATATTAAAAGTAAATAAAATTTTGAACTCTTGGCCGACTGACTCATTGATGTCCAGCCCGAACTCTTGGTTCTAGAAAGCTGAACATTGACATAGAAGTTTATTATGGAGACAATAAATATTGGCGTGTTGTGCGGAATCCTCATGGGGAAGAAAGTTCTGCATTGCAATTTGCAATGGAGGCGAAGTCGCAGACCCAAGGTAGCGGATAACAGGTTGTGAATGATCAAAAACTGACTTATATTTTTATATTTCATCTACCTACTATTTTTGATTAAGGTTGCTGGAACGCGTTGGATGCGGATGGTCCAGGACCGAACTGTTTAGCGAGCCTTGGGGGAAGCCTATGTTCAGCAGTGGACGTCTTTCGGCTGAAATGATGATGATGATGATGACTATTTTCAACGCTGTAAAGAGGTGAAAATTGTGTTTCTCTTGGCAGCGAAGTTGTTTAGTGTCTCGTGTCTTGATGCCCTTGCTACGGTCAGGATTGTTAATTTTGAACCAGAATCCTTCTCTTGCTCGAGTTTTAGTATAAGCACTAGACCCAAACAACAGTTATTTTCCAGCCTTGCATAACAAATAACTATTATTACTCTGTCCCACTCAAATTAAATATTAAAACAATAAAGTTCTTACCCCAATCGCAGACCAGGATACAATCTCTTACCTGCAATAAAACAAAATTGTAGTAAAAATTGCAGCAAATATGTATTATTATTACAAAGTACCAACAAAGACCATTCACAAATCCGTTTAATCCCAAACGTATGCTTCAAAGCAAACGGTGGTGCATTTGTTAAAAAGCTTTAACGAACGTTATGGCGTCGTTACATTTATTTGGAAGTAGGGTTGAAATTAAAAACGGAATTCATTATAAAACAGAACGGCTGTAATGCTGTCTTGTTAACGTGCTTATGCATAAATGTGCCGTTAACACCGGCCACTGTATTCCGTTTTTGCACTCTGTCTACATCTATAAGGATTAAATTGGCAAAGAAAACACTGAGTTAGCATACAAAGTTGCCAGGACAAATTCAGTTTTATTGCTTAAATTGATACTAAATAATGCTTTAGCTATTCCATAGTAGGTATAGGAACGTTCTTAATACTTATATAGTGTAAAGTACATTGTACACACTTTGCTATGCTGTGGAATACTCATAATGTGGTAAGGAGTTTATCAGTTTCTAGGTAAATTAAACTTTTTGAATAAAAAATTGATAATCATCATTTTGTTTAAAGGAATCTTTGACATTTATTTGACACGCGACGCACCTCACTTCCTACAGAAGTTATCGGATTCTTAAACAAGCAGTTTCTTAATAAATGTGCTAGAGCTAGGACTTGTTTATTTTGCTTATGGCTATTAAATTGCACAACATTATCTGTGTATCAATTTTGTTTTTCTGTTATTCATACAAAATGCTTTGTTTTTAATTTACCTCTCTTTTACCTTGATTCTTTTTACTAATTGTCTTCAATTGCTCTTTAAAACCCTTACAGTTATTAATTTAACTGTAAAAGTAAAAACCACTTGCTTCCGTACTTTTTCATGTAAATTGAGCCACTTTGAACTCTCGCCCCTAAGAGCTTTGTTTAGTAACCGACATGACTATGACTACTTAATTTTAAGGTTCAAGACGTTGAAAGTAAAAGCTGGGTTCCCCATTAACCTCAGGGACACGGACGTTAAAACAGGGGTTTATGTATACTATAAAAGAAACGTTACGACGAGACATACTAAAGTTATTGAAGCGACAAATAGCACGCCATAGGCGGTTTTTATTGTCACATCACGTGACAAATCTAAGCCCCTATTGTCTACAATACGTCCGCAGATTCGACAATATACCCGGGACTTAGGAAATAAATAGCTGACAGCCTTCGTCTGTGTAAGCACGGGCCATTTGAGAAATTTATTGTGCGCACTTAACCACAAATAAATTGGCCGGGACCACGTGAACTGCGCTATTAGGAGCCATTCCTTACATCGCGCTATGCCTCCGCACTGCTGCTTGTACCTCACAAGTAGCCTTTGGCTACCTACTTACCTGTTATTACAATCGAATTTTGTTGTTTTTAGAACAATAGGGTAAGCCGTGGTGGCCTAGTGGTTTGACCTATGGTCTCTCAAGCAGAGGGTCGTGGGTTCGAGTCCGGGCCCACACCTCGGAGTTTTTCGGAATTTATGTTTGAAATTACATTTGTAATTTACCATGAGCTTTACGGTGAAGGAAAACATCGTGAGGAAACCTGCATACACCTCGGCATATACATACCGCGGCCTACAATATGACGTATTGACTTCGTCTGCAATCAATAGATGACGTTGTATGAGCGAACTTTGTGCTTTGAAAATGTTAACAGATTTAAAAAAATAATAACAAACTCTGTAGATCTTTCTCGTGAAGATATTTTTAAGGCGGGAAACTCCGAGGTATAAACCTTGTTTCA
Source organism: Archips crataeganus (assembly GCA_947859365.1). Classification (NCBI taxonomy): domain Eukaryota; kingdom Metazoa; phylum Arthropoda; class Insecta; order Lepidoptera; family Tortricidae; genus Archips; species Archips crataeganus. The sequence goes on along the minus strand of OX402048.1, from coordinate 16,096,403 downwards.
GAATAATTTGATAATGCAATAATTTTAAAGAACGTCTTTTACTATCATACGAGCGTCTCTTTTTCGAAGTGAAATGTTTATTTTGGCTTTAAACACTGCACTGAAAACAATAAATCCATAAGTATTAATTCATATTCGTAATTCGCATAGGTATTATCAATTCAGGATTTTAGATTTCTATAGTCGGAAGTTAGCATGTATTATAATATAGGTTTTGTTACTTAACGTAGCTAATATAACATTACACGTTTTTAATTCCTCGTTAATTAATATCAGAGACGAGATATTACTAAATATTTTACTTTTCTACTTTTGTTCATATCGATACCTTAGTTCACACTCATACTAATTACAATGTACTGCACAATTAAGTAGAAGTTTTGTACACTAGGACATACATACAGTGCTAATTTGTATGTGCAGTTTATTGTAATTAGTATGAGTGTGAACTAAATAAGGTATCGATATGCTAATATAGTTGAAATAAATAATATTTCTTCATTAGAGATTAAGCCCGATTAGATTTCTCAATTCAAATGAATATACACGAACAGATTTTGGCTAACGTAATCAAATTAACAAACGCGCCCTTTATCAATCATTTGTTAATTTATCACAACGTTACGTTGGCTAATTGATGAATGGTATTTTCAAATCGTTGTGGGCCGGCAATGACTGGCGTCAGCGTAACGAGCGATGACGGATGATACTTACTAGGACGACAGGAAGACGTAGAGCTTACAACAGAAAAACCACAGAAAATCGACAAAAACGAGGACATAATCATAATTCTTGTTCCACAAAATCGCCCGAACGAAAACGATTGATAAATGTCACTTCGTGTTTTCAATGTTTATAGATGTGTCGTAAGAAAAAGTGTCGAATTTTATTTTACGTGAAGATGATAATAAATCAACTTTTTAAAGTAAAACTACTCCAATAATCTGTTACATCTTAAATCTATGCGATTATTAAGTTTTTATTATACGTTTTACATATATATAAGTCGCTGTTTATGACTTGGCAAAGAATACCGGAGTTATATTTTTAATTTTAATTTTCCAATGCCACTAAAGTCGTTTAGTAATATCCTAAAATAAAAATTTAATGTTTAAAACTTTACTGTTTGTTAATATTTTGAGGCATGTCAAGCTGAATTCGATACGAGTTATTCGTATTTTTACACGCTTTATATTAGCTTCACCTGTATGTTTGTATGTGTTTGTATGTTTGTATGTTTGTAACCGACTCCTTAGGGCGCGATTTTGACCCACTTCCCGGTTTCCGATTGAGCTGAAATTTTGCACATTATGTGTAAATTGGATGACAATGCAATATTATTGTAACATGGAGCTGATCTGATGATGGAGCTGGATGGTGGCCATAGGAACTATGTAATAAAACAACACAATCCCGTCGAGTTTGGGCTCGTTTGATTCGTCTTGACGAGCACTTTGATCTCAGATGGTAACCAGGGTCTGATGATGGAGCTGGAAGATGGCCAAAGGCACTCCACAATAAAACTACACAACCCCGTCGAGTTTGGGCTCGTTTGATTCGTCTTGACGAGCACTTTGATCCTAGATGCTAACCAGGGTCTGATGATGGAGCTGGAAGATGGCCAAAGGCACTCCACAATAAAACGAAACAACCCCATCGAGTTTGGGCTCGTTTGATTCGTTTTGACGAGTACTTTGGTCTTAGATGGTAACAAGGGTCTGATGATGAAGCTGTAAGGGGGGTAGGTGGCGGGGTGGGGGGGGGAACGGGGTATGGGGTAAGGGGGTCGGGGGTTTAGAGGGTTGGGGGTTAGGGTGTGGCGGTTGGGGTTAGGAGATGGGGGGGGGGGGTTTTACGGGGAATAGGGTGGGGGTGTTGGGGGTTCGGGGGTAAGTGATTTTGGGGGGTTGTGGGAAATGGGGAGGGGGTAAGAGGCCTAGATGGTAACAAGGGTTTGATGATGGAACTGGAAGGGGGGGCGGTAGGTGGCGGGGTGGGGGGGAGGGGTTGGGGGGGCAGGTGGGGTGTGGGGGAGGGGGACAGGGGGGGGGGTTCCGGGGGTTTGGGGGGTTCGGTGTTAGGGGGTTTGGGTTTAGGTGGTTCGGGGGTTTGTAAAATGAGGAGGGGGGTAAGGGGGGTTTAGGGGATTGGGGGTAAGGGTGTGGGGTTTGGGGGGGGGGGTTGGGGAAATGGGGTGTGGGATGTTGGGGGGTTGGGTTTAGGGGGTTTGGGGGTTGTAGGTGAGGGGGGTAAAGTTAGAAAGAAAAAAATGCAACAAAAAAATAGAAAATAAATAATAGTATAAAAAACTAAAAAACACGCTTTAAAAAATAAAAAATAAATTTAAATAAATTTCAATTCACTATTCTTATAGTGCAGTAAAAAATCTTAATAAGCAATTATTATATTGTTATATCCAGATCAAAATTTGTAAACAATTCTAAATATTGATAAAATAAATAATAATAGTTTAAAATATTTTATTGTAAAAAAGGCGTGGGGTGCTTTTTAAGATGTTATCAAAATGATAATCCTTGACAATTGACACCATGCACCCCACGCTCTTTTTACAATAAAATATTTTAAACTATTATTATTTATTTTATCAATATTTAGAATTGTTTACAAATTTTGATCTGGATATAACAATATAATAATTGCTTATTAAGATTTTTTACTGCACTATAAGAATAGTGAATTGAAATTTATTAAAATTTATTTTTTATTTTTTAAAGCGTGTTTTTTAGTTTTTTTAAACTATTATTTTTTTCGCTATGTTTGTTAATATTACTTGATATTAATTACTTAATTATTGCTTTGTTGCCGTGGTGGCCTAGTAGTTTGACCTATGGCCTCTCAAGAAAAGGGTCGTGAGTTCAAATTCCGGCTTGCGCCTCTGAGTTTTTCGGAATTTATGTGCGAAAATTTGTAATTTACCATGAGCTTTACGGTGAAGGAAAACATCGTGAGGAAACCTGCATACACATGCAAAGAAACCCAATGGTGTGTGTGAAGTTCTCAATCCGCACTGAGCCCGCGTGGGAACTACGACGCAAGCCCTCTCATTCTGAGAGCATGCCTGTACCCTGTACTGGGACGTATATAGGCTGGGATGATGATAATGATGATTGCTTTGTTACCGGAGTTTTTTACATGTACGAAATTTCAAAATAATTGGATAATTTCAGGTAAGCAAAAATCGACTTGTCAAAGAGACGACCAGATGGCCTAGTGGTTTGAGAACGTGAATACGAAGCTTGAAGTCCCGGGTTCGATTCCCGTGTCGGGGCAGATATTTGTATGAGAAATACGAATGTTTGTGCTCGGGTCTTGGGTGTTTAATATGTATTTAAGTATGTATTTATCTATATAAGTATATTTATCCGTTGTCTAGTACCCATAGTACAAGCTTTGCTTAGTTTGGGACTAGGTCAATTGGTGTGAACTGTCCCATGATATTTATTTATTTATTTAAATTTGTTTACATGGCTGTCAAAAATAGAACACTAGCAATAGTCTAAATCGCCAACCTATCCTTACTTTCACCTACCTTATTATGAGGTGATCTATCCTAGACTACTTTAGTCATCTGCCTAATGTGCTTAATTAGTAACGCCTGCCCTATTTAACAAGTCTTTGGTGCGCTCGGCCTGGGACACGTGAACATTGACCTTTCATCTTTGCTCGACTTTTGAACGCGGTCAAGCTTCTTACTTGTTCAACATACTGAATATTTTGCATAGGTGGGTAGTTCTACAATCGTTTCAACCGCAATCAGTGTTCTGACGGATATGTCAAATAAATGAGACAGCATGAAATTTTAACAAATTTAAATTGTACCGAAAACATATTTCATCGTTTTATAAAAACCTTCCGCTCGGTTATTTCTTCGCTCATTTCTTCACTATATGCGACCAGGATATTCGGGTATGTATTACAATACCAAAGTACGAAAGACTGCAATGTCAAACTTCTCACTGAGAAGTTCTCAGTATTTATTAAAACGGCATCATACAGAACCTATTAGGTTAGGTTAGGTTAGTTTTATAACAATCATAAAAGTTAACGGTTTCCGAAAAAAATCGTGTCATTCTTTTGACCCATTCGATGTTTTAATACATTCGGTCTTTCGTACTTCGGTATTTGTAATACATACCCGGATATTCATAGCGGTTGAAACGCTAGTAGAACTACCCAGGTAGGTACTGTATGCATTTTATAGAATCCAGCCAAATACATAGCTACTGCAGAAAATGTCGCATTTATGCCAATTCCCGCTGCATAATGCGGCCAATTGTTGGTTTTAAATGAATTGCGAATTGCATTTTATACGGAGCTCTATTATTTTCTGGCAAGTTCAGTTAATTAAAATACAACAAGGCACTTGTTTAAATCGCACCAAAATACGCTTCAATTAGCTATAATAACTTACAATGTGAACGACGAGGATCAATGGCCAAAGAACTGAGCGTACAATCGTTGTTATATTCCATATTTTATATTAAATCTTTGCGATCGGATGTAGCGCTTTCGTATTGACCGTCAGGTTTTTTTTATTATAATAGGGTGGCAATCGTGCTCACTTGCTAGTGAGCACCAGCAACCATGGACACTTCCAACAGCAGAGGATTGCCGATGCGTTACGAACTTAGAGGGCTATATAAGATGGAACACCGCATGTGCCAGTAAATTTTGATCAGCTATAAATAAATAAATATTAGGGGACAATCTTACACAAATCGACCTAGTCCCAAACTAAGCAAAGGGTACTAGACGACTATAAACACACTTATATAGATAAATAAATACTTAAATACATAGAAAACATCCATAACTCAGGAACAAATATTCGTGCTCATCACACAAATAAATGCCCTTATCGGGATTTGAACCCAGGACCTCTTGCTTCGTAGGCAGGGTCACAACCAACTAGGCTAAACGGTCGTTAAAGCTAAGCTAAGCTGTCTTACTCTCCACGATGGAATAAAAGCACTGCCGCTGAGCGACAGGAATTTGTTTTTTTTTTAATGAGTCGCCAGAGGGGCCAAAGACGCGAAGTCTTTGCTGTTATTTACATTAAGATAGGAAGAGTGACTTGTGCTCGGGAAAAATCCCTTCGGACGAACTGGGAATGGAGGGCCCAGACAGTGTCCGACATGCACGGACTAAAAAACCCGGTCACAAGTCCCCTTCTCTATTGGTTATCAATACAAAAAACGTGTGCTTTAAATTTTGAGGAGGGGAGGGGTATGGATGGGACAGAGCGACAGGATTAGCGAGTATGGCGGAGGTAGCGATCCGGAGGAACCTTGCACAAGGTCCTACCCGCAAATAGGTGCTACAAAGACAACGTTTGACTCATCTGTGAGACATGTACACCTCTTTATTATGCTCTTTTTAGTGAATGGGTACAACTGGAGGCAGAGTAACCGGTTCCTGAACGTATCGGCTCGTCAACGGCCAAGGGCGGCTGATAGGCTGCCGGTATACTTGCCGTTTATAAAGGGGGTAACGGATAAAATCGGGCAATTGTTACGCCGAAGATACAGCATCAAGTCGATTTACCGTCCTCATATGCAGCTCAGGCGGTTGGTACGTTCACCGAAGGATAGGGAGGCCTTTAGTGGTCCCGGTGTATATAAAATTCCATGTTCCTGTGGCAATATAATTATCGGAGAGACTGGACGTAATGTTTCCACAAGGTTATCGGAGCATATACGCAGTATGAAAAAGCAAGACAGCAAGGGGTCTGCGGTGGCCGAACACTCAATGGACTCGGGCTCGACGCACTACATCCGTTTTGATAAGGCTTCCGTACTTGCGTACTTGCGAGAGAAAAGTTTTTCATTCCGCGGAAGGTGCGTGAAGCCATCGAGATTGGCCGTCATCCAAATTTTAACCGGGATAGTGGTTGGTCAGTACCCCCGAGTTGGAAAACAGTGTTGAATGTTCGTACTGCGTCAACGGTGAGTGTGAGCGAACCTTTACAAAGTGATGTGGTTAGTGTTGCGTGCTACCCTACATTTGACAATGACAATAAAAGTGATGATGAAAACGGGGGTAGTTGTGTGTCGCTGTCAGTTGCGTCGAGTAGCCGCGCGACCAGGGCGTTAGCACGCAGTGCACGTTTGGCAGCCGCCGTGACGTGCGACTCCGAGAGGAAGGGCTACGGATTAGCCCGAAACAGTCGAGTTAAACTCGTTTTAAGACGTGAGTGATCCGTTTATTTTCACTATGAGTGAGTCTCACGGTAGTTTCATGTTTAAAGTATGCTCTGTTTGATGACAGATCCCTATACTATTTAACACATCCAGCGTAACAATTGCAATGCTACGTCAACATTGTTCAAGAAATAATTAATTACATTTAATTAAGTAAGTTTCCTCTCATATGAGAGAATGTATTTCTTTGTGTTGTCATTGAATACGTTATTGAAATTTTCATAATTGTCTCAATTATTTTGATCTATGAAAGATTTGGATTGAGAAAATCGACTACGTGCGCATCGGGCCAGGCGTAGGTAGGCTTCCGTACAAATATATGCTGCGGCATGCGTCAGTCAAAATTAAGTTTTAATCGCTATTTTTCCTACATGTACCACCTATTGTAAAAAAACCTGACACTAACAAAAAATCTTACTTTAATGCTTAATATTTCGCAAACTTACCCCGGAATCAGAAATAGTTTCCGTAAACCTGCAATATTATCGATTCTATCTATACATATAATAAATCTGTAACAAGTCGGTGTCTGTACATTGAAGATATTTGAGAAAAACTGACACTAGGGCTATTTATTAGCGCAATAGAACCCAAAACAATGATTTTTAGAATTATTGTCTGTTTGTCTGTGCGTTTGTGCGCGCTAATCTCAGAAACGGCTTAACCTAGAAGGATACGGTTTTCACTGATATGTTGGTATTTTCTTGGATTAACATTTAGTGTTTGTTTCATTTGAATCGGTTCACAAATAAGAAAGAAACGTTTATTTTAAGAATTTATCGAACTGTTTTTATAAGAGTTGTTATTATGAACGCGCTAATCTCAGGAACTACTGCTCCGATTTGAAAAATTCTTTCAGTGTTAAATAGCCCATTTATCGAGGAAGGCTATAGGCTATATATCATCACGCTAACACCAATAGGAGCGGAGCGGAGCGGAAGAATGTTTCCAAATTGGGAGTTTTTGAAGTGAAACTTATATATCTCGGGAACTACTGATACGATTTGAAAAATTCTTTCAGTGTCAGATAGCCCAGTTAGATAGGGCGGGTTGGGAGCGGGTGGGGGGGCGATTTGGGAGCGGGTTGGGGGCGGTTTGAGAGCGGGTTGGGGGCGGGTTGGGAGCGGGTGGGGGAGCGAGTTGGGAGCGGGTTGGGGGCGGGTTGGGGGCGGGTTGGGAGCGGGATGGGGCGGGTTGGGAGTGAGTTGGTGGCGGTTTAGGAGCGGGTTGGGGGCGGGTTAAGAGCGAGTTGGGGGCGGGTTGGGGGCGGGTTGGGAGTGGGTTGGGGGCGGGTTGGAGGCGGGGTGAGAGCGAGTTGGGGGCGGGTTGGGGCGGGTTGGGGGCTGTTTGGGGTCGGAGTGGGAGCGGGTTGGTTTATTATGAAGTTTCACTTCTTCCGGAAGGATCTCAGGAGAGCCATAATTGATGAAAAAGCAAATTGGATAAAAAATAAGCTGCCCAAATTACTAATTCCACGCGGACGGAGTCGCGGGCAAAAGCTAGTTCTATAATATAACAAGCATAGGGTAAAAGTGAAAAATAAAAAAATGTTGATACACCGTTTTTTTATCAAAATATCAAAAACTTACTACTACCAAGAACGATTAAATCAAGCCTGCTGTAGCTGTTTCGCTATAGGGACCTCCATATGGTACAGAGACCTCTCTGTACCATTAATTTTGTATATTACTTAGACCTCTCCGTAACACAATATTATCATCTCTATATAGATCTTTAATGGAGTTCATAGGTGGCGCTAATATAATAAGCAAAGGTCAAAATGCCATACGAAATAAATTTGTACAGATGCGGAATGAAAAGGACCCTATGTCAATGAGTTAAGGTCGAAAAGTGACGAACCTTTTCATTCCGTTACTATACAAAGATCGCTCTCTTTGGCAAACTAGCTGCAGAGGTATATAGCAGTAAGCAGGTAGGTAGGTAGGCAGGCAGGCAGGTGTTATATAAGTAGACAGTGCCTGGGCGGCCGAGCTCCGCTCGGGCTGTAACTTGGTACTAAGCGTTTTCCCAGAAGTAAGACCAAGCTAGATCAATTTTTCATCCCCGAAAACCCCCACAAACCAAATTTAATCGAAATTGTTGGAGCCGTTTCCGAGATTCTGATTATATATACACCGTGAAATTTTAGTGGTTGTTTTCCCGAAACAAGGTGATTTAGTATCGATTGTACAATCGATTTATAATTACTATTTTGACTAGAGTCAAAAATCCAATTGTGAAAAACGAAAGTCGAAAATGACCGCAAACCAATAGTAACGCTTCGTTGGTACCTAACCTATCGTACGATCGTACGCTACTTGTACCAACGAAGCGTTACTATTGGTTTGCGGTCATTTTCGACTTTCGTTTTTCACAATTGGATTTTTGACTCTAGTCAAAATAGTAATTATAAATCGATTGTACAATCGAAACTAATTCACCTCGTTTCGGGAAAACAACCACTAAAATTTCACAGTGTATAAGTATATACAAGAATTGCTCGTTTAAAGGTATTAGATTGACTGACAGTCCGCCTGATTTAATCGTTCTTGCTACCTACCACGTTGTTGACGTGACTATTATAGATCCACAAATTACTTACAAGTTTCTAAGTAGAACTAAGACTGAGCTAAATAATTTAAGGACATACCTACATGATGAAAATATATACCTATAAAGGTTCCGTTTTTGCCAATTTGATAACGGAACACTAAAAAAAGGATGTGAATGTTTTGAGCTAACTTTCATTGCAGTTTGATATCATAAAAAAAAAACATTCAGACGAATTGAGAACCTCCTCTTTTTTTTTGAAGTCGGTTAAAAATAAACTCTATCATTAAAAAAGTAGTGTTTGGAAAACAAAAATCATGTAGTTTTTACACACGGGTAATACCTAACAATCACAAAATAACTATACTTTTTTTTATACAATTTAGGCTTGCGTTTGGCCACAATCACGCCTGATGGAAAGCGAAGACCTACGATGAAACACGCTTGCCTAGTAAATGCTCATTCACCCTAGACTTGAAAGCGGCCAAATTGTAGTGTATTGCTATTAAATTATCTTTTGAATTTTCACATCGAACGTATCGAATAATGTCGGCAATGGTACTAGTATTCGTGAACCGCGTCCCTTAATCTGCGTATTTTGATCTGTCTATGCATAAATTACTTCAGCGCTTCGGACGAAGTTCCTGAAGCTGCTATAATAAATTTGTGTGGCCCTTGAAGTGTGAGTACGGTACATCGGGTAACAAAATGCGGTTCATTGTTCAAAGCTGGTCCATTCTAGCTTCATGTGCGTTATCTGATACAGAGTGTATAAAAGTAAGGGTCGACATTGTTGGGTAGTCTTTTGTTCTCAGTGGATGGCGGACGTCAGCAAAATGTGCGGTCAGTCCAGAGTAGTCCGAACGCGACAAGCCCGGAGGAAAATATGGAACGGTTTTGACATCAAATAAAAAATCCCTTGGCTGATGGGCAACAACGTTTTTAATTGACGTCGGATGAAATAAGGGATAACGTAACAACTACCCTTTAGTTGAATTTTACTTGCGCATCGGCTTTCATACTTATCAATCCAATAATAAATTACCGTCAACAAAAGGCATCCAAATATGTATTTAAGTAGGTATGTTTTTTTCATACGAATCAAAATTCGAACGAACAGTGTCTTTCAAAACGAGACTTAAGGGTGAGCCCAACGAACATAATTTTTGGAGTTGTGATGTGAGTCGCGTGTTTTCGGTCGCGTGATTTCTGCTGCATTTGATTTTATACAAAAGACCAGTTTGTGCCACACAGCGACAAAAAATGAGTTTTACGCAAATACAACAAAATGTCACAACTCAAAAAATTAGGTTTGTTTAGCCTTACCCTAATAGGTGTTCGGCACCTCAACATCAAGTAAAACCAAAAAGCTATTTATATTCTTTCAATCCTGGATATACCATTCCATAAATAAACTTGCACACGACAGTGACGACTGCAGTAGCTCTTTGACATACGCGTTAAATGGAATATATCAACCATTCGGTTATTCCATTTGTGGCTTTTACTTTATGCCGTATTTGGACTGAAATAAATTGACTACCTACACGATGCGAAAATCAAATTTAGTTCCACTTCTGTGAGTATCGTTACCTATCTAATATACATAATGTTAGTTTAGGTTCAAGTGCAAAAATGTGTATCTATTCGATTCACTCAATAATGTACCACGACCATATTAGGTACGTCATACATACATGACATACCTACAACCTATGCTTATTGTATAAACACTACTTAACCGACTGAAAATTGAAATAAGACTTTTAAAGATCGATTATTTTAAAATCAAATTTAAGAGGTTAGTTAACTTCGTTGAAACAGGTTTAGCTTACTAACCGCCAACTACTAAAAAATTAAAAAGTTAGTTCTGTGTTGGCAAACGTACGTTTAGCAAGGGAAATTGTTAAAACTTTTCCCTGTTTTCAAACAACACGTTCAATGCACACCGAACGAAACGCAAACGAGATTGGATTGATTATAAAGTTCCGGCCAACTGGCCGCCATTTTTGTATTCCATCCACAGCCGTCGGCTCAGGACTTAGGGGCCCCAGGGACCAAAACTATGCACACCTTATTACTAAATTGTAAGTTCTGTGAACTAATTTAATTGTTTCATAATTAATGAACTACTATTTTTTTCGTGCTTCTCCGCTAACTATCATACACCACAGCTACACCACTTTGTGGTATGATGTACTTATCTTATCATACTAATCTATTTTTTTAATAATATTATAAATGCGAAAGTTTGTATGGATGGATGTATGGAGGTTTGTTACTCTTTCACGCTAAAACAGTTGGACGGATTGTAATGAAATTTGTTACATAGATAGTTTATAACCTCGATTAACATATAGGATACTTCTTATCTCGAAAAATTGCATAGTTCCCACGGGATAGCGATGAACGAATTATCCGCAGACGGAGTCGCAGGCAACAACTAATGTAGTCATATGACGTAACTCAAAAGACCCTCCGGTATCCAGGTATTCAAATAAGTAAACGAAAGAACTGCGAATTGCTACCTCCGTCTCTCAAGTCTACTCCACCGTAGCTGAGAGTAGTATAATTACGCAGCTCCTGCATAAACTAGGTGCACTCTAAGGCGTAAACCCTCTTAATAACGGTACCTTCATGTTCTCTTTGTTCATGTACGCAGGTAATTAGTTCAACACTTCACACCTAATTAGCGTCATCGTGGAATTGAAAGCGACTCGTGGCGAAGGGGTTTCATGTCCCCACATGCATAACAACAGCGTCCAACGTCGTAAAAAACGTATTTTGCTGGTTACAATGTTGTAGTCGTTATTTTTTCTATTTAATGTCAGATCAGATTAAAATTAAGCCAACGACGTGTAATAAGCTAATATTTTTATATTTATTATTATCTTATTTACTATTAAGTATCTATTAGATTTCGCTATTCGCTCTTCAGTCGACGTCATAATTCTGTTTAGTGAGTAAGTAATTTGGCGGGGGCGCAATGCATTTTGTTACATAATATAATCCAGAAGGTTCCTTTATGAAATATTTCTAGGGCTTGCTCTTGGACCCTTTTTTCTTATTAAAATTTTGATGAGACTACGTTAAAATTATAATTTCACTCCATCCTCAATTTGCTGACAAAGCGGTGGCATAATTCTCGTCTTTTTCTCGGTTTCATTCGTATGCCTCCGTTGCCGCCTTCTAGTTTGTTCGGACGCGAGCTGCCTCACTGAAACTCATTATTTCTTAAACAAAGGGAGTTGCGGATACCCCGCATGCAATTATGTGGTAACTTAGTTATCCTACTAATATTATAAATGCGAAAGTTTGTGAGTTCATGCGTGCGTGCGTTTGTGTGTGTGCACGTATAAGTGCTATCCTATTTGGATATAGATTTTGTTTTTTTTTTTTTTCTGTAAGTATTGTTTTCTTTGTGGTATACAATAAACAGTCATTGCGGTGTATTTGGTATGTAGGTAGCTGGACGTCTGGAATAACACATAGGCTTATTACTTTTTATCTCAATAGTCCTACGGGATCGGGATAAAATTCCAAAATAACGCTAGGTGTAGAGAGAGACATGAAATTATTGGGACCGGTGTTTTTTATGCAACGTTAATGAAAAGCACTATGTAATTTTTGGGCAATCTCGGAATTTGTATTCGATTGCCAGACCTAGCGGTTTACACAAGCAGAGCGAGTAAAACCTACATAGTTACATATAACTTTGAAGAGGTCGATTATATTTTTTTAATCTCACAACATTTGCGATTGCGCCTGAAAATGCGTTTAATTATCAAAACTATATATAACAACGTACGCTTATTGTCTAACGCGCTGACGCTTGCTTTGACATTCACTATTTCTTTTTGTCAAACGGTATAAGATGATAACAGAAAGAGATGGTGAAAGCGAAGGCAAGCGCCGGCGCGTTAGACAATACGGCCTTAAGCTGGCTATGTCATGCCATCAAAGATTCTTGATTACGTGGTTGCTCGATGAAAATAAAACTATCAATGAATTGCATGCATTCGATGATTAGTGGCGTGCCCGATTTATTTTGTCCCGTGCCACAAATGTCACACTTTGTTCGTTTGTTCGCAATCCCTGCCGTAGGTAGAACGTTCATTGCAATATGAAAGTCCGCCCGTCCCACAGAACAGCAAAAAACTTTACTGTACGCTGAGTGAAAATAACGTAGGCAAACTCACAGAACAAGCAAAAAACGAAGCGTAACGAGATACCGCTTAATATTTTTCGAGTTCTTTCGGGGTATTTACATGCGGGATGAAAAGAACTTTGCAGAGGCAATGGCCGCACGCTCCATGCTTTTAAAGTCGTTAGAAGGCTGTCCTCCTCTATCGTGGTAATTACAAGCTTTTATCTTGTTTGAATCTGCGACTTCAGCTTAAATTTTGGACGTGAATAATTTTAGCAATCGTTGTCTCAAAGCGAAGATATTTTTAAGATCTGATAAAACCTAAAACTTAAGTGGCTACACCAAAAAGCTTAGAAAATATGCGAAAATTGATAAAAACGAGAATACAGCTACCTAGTTTTCTATCATCTCCACAACTTAATGCTAGACAGTATAATGCATTCACTAAATTGTTGAAGAAGGTATAGAAAAGTTTGTTTATGTTGGTTGGTACAGAAAAAGAGGAAAGTAATGTTTGTAGTGGTTTACAACGTACAAGAGGCTAAACGGTCGGTAGTTGGTCAAATGCCTATTACGCTAATTGGTGGGCCTCGTCGACGCAAACATTGGCCAAAGCTTTGTGCGCTGGCAGTGGCACGCCGCAACTGCGCTCGCAATCTGTAAATGCTTTGTGTAGGTTACGTTCTGGGCCTGCATGGGTCGGTATATGAATTACAATTGTACAGATAAACCTACTAAGCTTCTCGCAACAATTGTATGCAACACAATAGAAAGTTATGAATGCGTGGGCCATGCGCATGTTGTATTAAGTTGACGTTGTTAATTATCAAGTGGATTTCTAAAACAACTACGCATAAGTAAAAAAAAGTTAAATATTGTTTTTATATTAAAAGTTGCGAATATTGTTTAGTTTTTTATAAAGTATACATGCCAATTTCAATTCAAATATGAAGTAGTTTTGCGAAGTGTCAGCTATCGTCTGCAAATCGAATATCGAAGATTGGAAATCTTTTGCATTTCAACAGCTTGAATTGGCTGGTGATAGGACTGGAGTTTTCCTGATACTCGTTGGAGCCGGCTTTACTATACCTTAAACAACTGGGCTTTCCCACAACTGGAGAAGAACCCTATTTTCCAAGATAGGAAGGGAAGGGCCTGTTATTTTTAACAGGAAGTTGCGCAATTGAATCTAAGTAGGTATGTTTTTAGTTCGTAGTAGGTACCTAATGAAAATTACTAACAAAATTCTAAAAACTAGCGACCAAATTTATTTATTTATTACAAACATAAATTAAATAAGCCCCCGTTCCCACTATGTCGTGTGTCGTTCCGTTTTTTAATCGTGCATTCCAGTTTGTATCGAAATCGTGTCCGACAAGTGTGAACAGCTTCATACAAAATGTGCTGCCATTCGAACGCACGATTAAAAAACGGAACGACACACGACATAGTGGGAACGAGCTCTTACACTGTATCACTTCACTCACACTCATAAACTTTACACAAGTTTGTGCGAGTGTTGCACATTCCCTTACCTCGCGCTATAATAACATCGCACGGGGAACCGGGGGAATATTTATTTATTTATGTACGATACTCTTATATTGTTATTACAGGGTTTAAAAACCCGTAATACATACCTAAGAATTTGTAATATTGTAACTAGTTGGTGCCCGCGACTCCGTCTGCGAAGAACTCGTTTATCATTATCCCGCGGGAAATATGCAATTTTCCGGGATATAAAAGGAAAAACATATTCTATATGTGAATCCAGGATATAAACTATCCCTGTGCCAAATTTCATCAAAATCTGTCAAACCGTTTTAGCCTGAAAGGGTAACAAACATTCCATACATCCATCTATACAAACTTTCCCATGATGTACAATTTAAGTTCATATCTACACTAATATTATAAAGAGGAAAGATTTGTACCTATTTTTGTATGTTTGTATGTTTGTAATGAATAGGCTCAAAAAGTACTGGGCCGATTTAAAAAATTCTTTCACCAATAGAATGCTACATTCTTCCAATTTGACATAGGCTACATTTCATTTTGAAAAAAATTAGGGATCCTTGGTAAAATTTGAACAATGTAACCGAAGGTGTAGAAAAATGAGTCTTAAAATGTCTTTCGTCGAATGCGCTGCCGAAACTATTAGCGATAGAACAAAATAATGTACAACAATATTGAAGAACATCATAATGTCTACAAAAAACTCCGCGGTAGCATATGTCCAACTATTGTAGTTATGTCACTACAACAACTTTTTTCATTTTAAACATTAATGAAAATGCTAACCAAATTCAAACCATGCTATTTATGTGTTTATATTAATCCTTATCCAAATAAATTATTTAATGGTAAAGACCATTTAACTACCTATAAAATAGTTTTTAAATTATTTAAATTGGACTTTCCATTCAAAAGATATTACGAATTAAAAAATTCAAACAATAAACAAAACCGCCATAGCGCCGTGGCCGTTGTTTGCGATGCAGTCTGAAAAGCGCGCCGGGCATCGCGGCGGGCGGGGTGGAGGGGGCACTGAAATACAGGAGTGGGGCGTGCACGTCTGTAATAATTAATAAATAATAAATAATAATTTTTTAATAAATAAAAATATTTGTGAAAAAAAGTGTTTTATATCCAAATTTCCAAAAATAAATAATTGTCTACCCCGTGCGAAGCCGAGACGGGCTGCTAGTTCAAAATATAAATGTAGTACCTACAAAAATCGCATAGCGCCTATCGACTTGAATGTGAAGTCTGACTTTTGTCGATTTAGCTTAATTCATCTTTTAGTTAATTAATTAACTTCGTTCCAGGGATCCACTGGGGCTCGGCTGCCGTTGGAGAAGTCGCGATCATGGGCATTTTGTCTCGACTAATCCAAGCAGACTCGGATAAACCATTACCATGATTGATTCTCGGCGTTCAGGATGGCTACAAACACAAAGGTCTGCTGCAATTTCGGAGCGCTTTCAATTTGCACTGGCCCGCTTGCCTCTCAATTTGCGGCGCACGGCAGACGGCCGTCCCCGGCGCCCGGCGACCGGCACAGCGTGCCGACCTACCGAGGTACTGTACCTACATGTGCAATAAGGATATTCTACTTATTATTTTTGACTGTATTGTATTCAAGTTATAATTTTGGTATTTAGCTAATATTTAGGAGCAAATGTGTCCCAAATTTATTTTCCGTTCACTTACCATTTTTCATATTCGACTTTATTGTGACCGTAGGTAACTATATGGAAAAATCGAAAATTATATGGAAGTTTTGGGACACTTTTTTTTCCCTAGTAGGATTGGAATACTTCGTGATTCTGAGCAGAATTCACATAAGATTTTCCAAATAAAAAAAAGTCTAAACATACAAAAAAAAACAAAAATTGGCCCATCAATTAATTAGGTATTGATATGATATCGTTTTGTTCTTCTTATTACACACTAACAAGCCAAATTACAAAAAGTTTCGAGCATCAAGTTTTCTGATATTGATATAGTCAAAACCGTTTATAGCGACACCAATTACAACGACATATTGGACGTAACGATACCTACTGGTTACAATGACCAGCCGTGTTTAACGACCAAATATTGCTGTCCCTTGAATGTCGTTATAAACGGTTTTGACTGTAGGTATATATATATATATATATATTTTTTTTAACTAATCCATACAACTATTTAGTCTGTCTGGCTGAACCGATTTCAAGAAAGAAAGAAAAGAAAAGAAAGAAAAATATTTATTCGTGACATAAACTTAAATTAACAAATAAAAAACCGGCCAAGAGCGTGTCGGACACGCACAAGGTAGGGTTCCGTAGCCAGTACAAAAAAATCAAGTAATATTTTTCTAAGGATTTCGTATGGGTACGGAATCATCCAAGTTTAGGTATGTTTTATACCTTAGGCTACTATTTACTTTTAAACTACAAATAATTTCCAAGTTATCTTAGCCGCTATAATTTTCCTAGTAAATTTGATATATTTACTACCATTCTGAATTTTTTCAAATTTTTCCACCTAACAGTTTAGATTTTAGAGGGGGGGGGGGGGACGCTCGATTTTAATGAAAATTTTCACTTTAAAGTTGAATATTTCGCAAACAGATCACTGAATAGAAAAATCATGGTAGCAACCCCGCAATGGTTTTAAAAGACCTATCCAACGATACCCCACACTATAGGATTAGTCGAGAAAAAAAAAATCACCCCCCTTTACGTCTATGGGAGGTACCCTAAAAAAAAATATTTTTTTATTTTTTATTTTACCACTTTGTTGGCGTGACTGATATGTATATTCATGCCAAATTACAGCTTTCTAGTACTAACGATCTCTGAGCTTAGCCGCGGACAGACAGACAGACAGACAGACGGACAGACATGGCGAAACTATAAGGGTTCCTAGTTGACTACGGAACCCTAAAAACGGTAACAACATTATCACGAAATGGTCCCAACTCAGCATGATGTCGATGATTTAGATGAAATTTGGTTTAGAGGCAGTTTAAGACCCTGGGAAGAACATAGTTTTGATCCCGGAAAATTTTACAATTTCATCGGGATAGCGGTAAATGAAATTTAATGTTTACAGACGTAGTCACGGGTAACAGCTAGTAACACATCTTATACTTTTAATTTCCGTAAGCTCCACTGAAAAAGCAAACAAGTCTATTCGATCACAGTTAGTATGTATAAACTGAACACATGCCGAATAATGCAGAACCTGCCTACTCTAAAATTCATAACATATGCCGGGGAGCTCTGACTGATTGGACCTATATGGAAGTCGACTGGCAACTCTCGGCTATAAATGGAGAAGTAATAACACGATACTTCAACGTAAGACTTTACGAATTTATGAACGAGCTCATTTGATATCTCTACTAAATTTACGAGCACCTATGACGGCTAATTAACTTTTCTTAGAACTTAACCTGAAATGTGGAAGATTAATTATTTTCATCGAGGTACCTAATTCAGTCCCATTTGTGTCTGAAAAGATGTTTTATACTTTGCAACGTTTGACTCCAATTATTGGCGCAAAATAAACAGTTTTCCTCTCACATATTTGTATTTCTTTGTAGGAATTGTCTGGCGTGTAACAAAAGGAGCTCGCCATTGAGTTGATTGTTAGCTTACGCTGTGCCTGTTGTAGCTATGATACCAGTAAAAACAAAAAAGAACTGAAATATTACATGTTACCATAAACTTCTAGAGATTTCAGATTTGTGAGCCTCAATTCATGTTACAATTTGCATTAAAAATTACACATGCGACGCGAATCGAGTTCTTAAGGCAACAGTAATCTTATTAAGAGCCGTCTGGCTTTCATTAACATTTATGTGACTTCTGCAAGACGAAACTTTTGAGTCTGACGCCTTTCCGCGAAGACTCAGCGAAAACGAGGAACTCGTGATGCACTAATCTAAATTCACCAATTTCGAACGCAGGTGGCCGGATAGAGTAACTAGCAACTTTATTTAGTTAACAAACTTTCAATTTATGCCGGAACTTTGTTTTCTATTAGCCATAGTTTATTCAGAATATTATTCGTACGTATTAACATACCTTTAAATGAAGATAATTATTCAATAACTAAGCATCTGTCAGCCGATATCTCAGTTCTACATAACGGCGCGTTTAATTAATAGGCATGCTTAGGTACTTTATCTTTATGTAAGTACCTATGTAGCTTTCAAAATATATTATTTATTTATCTTGTAAATAATAAACTTGTAAAGCTTTATTTCACCCACGTATGTTTTCCGACGTGCCAAATGTTAGTTTGAGGATTTTTCCGAACAGAACATATTTTTACTTGACATAATTTTAGTAGGTAGGAATCAAGTGGAATACCTCAGTCAGAGTATTCCTACCATGACATATAAATCAGGCATTGACACTCAATATAATTTATTGAATCAGGCGTTACTTTGCTTTGTTTACTCAATATAATGTGATTTTATTTTCAGACTCCGTGTTAACTTAGTCGAATTTGTGTCAGTAAATGTCTTTTCTTTGTTGAATAGTAACGAATATTGGTTCATCTTGCTACTGTACGCGATGTGGCATTGCTTTGTTCTACTCTATGTACACTTAGAAAACGGATTTCTCATGAAATTAAAATCTCTATTACCGTAATCGGTATACTAAACCATTAGGTACCTATTTTCGTAAAAAAATATGCCAAAATGCATGCCAATCAGCATCCAGCTAAAAACATACATTCCGTTCCAATGTAGCTTAAACTTGCTGTTTACAGCTTATCATGATCTAGATGCGAGTCTCTTGCAACTGAACGTGATATGAATGTTAATTAAATGCAAATAGATTGCAAATATACAACGTTTTCTGCACGAATCGTATCTAATTATAGTCTATTTAAGGATAATAAAATGCAGAACGTAACGGAGTACTCTCATAACACAGAGTACTTTCAAACTATCTACAAGAAATTTATAAAAAATCTCCCAAGAATATAATTATGCTTTACACTTTTAACCATCTCATCTGTCTAATTGCTTGTTAAAATTCTTCCTTGAATCCTAACCGGGTCGTTCAATCCACCGACTCAGTATGCTAGTTAGCCCTAGATAAACTTTAGTAACTTCCTTCGTTTATCGGACATACTCACCGAGGATACGCTGTGCAATCTTGCGGAAATAGAAAGTCAAGTGTGCAATGGTTTAGACTCCACAAGATAAATCTTTGCTCGGAATAGTGCACGTACTGTTTATACGTAATGGTACTTTACAGTCTTAGTGTGAAACTAATGTTTTTCCAGGCTCAAGCTCTGTAAGGGGCCACGTTTTCGCTGCCTTAGATTTAGTTTCATCTTTAATCTTGTTGCCTTTTACTCCAAGATTGTTTGTGTAGGTACCTACGCTGGGGTTATTTTTGCTTAACAGTGTATATTCCAGTTCCACTGCAATCATACCATGATTGTACTTAAATCCAATTTAATGAAGTAGTGGACTTGTATGTATGTGATGTATGTAAACTCTTTATTGTACAAAAATAAAGAAAAATCCAAAAATTTAATAAAAAACCATCCATCATCATCATCGTCGTCATCATCATCATCTTTGTCATATTTTTTTATTTTTTTACCTGATTTGAAGAACACACTACACACTATTGTTGTTGTTTGTACACTATTGTTACATTCGGCTGAATACGGTGGCAATGATTTCCACTAATTCTCTATTTGCATAGCAAAAGACGAAAATTAAGTAGCAAAAGGGAAAGCTAACTAAGTAAGTATAAGTGCTCGAAAATTTGCTTACCCCTTCAAGGCCGCTACCGACGGACGCCCTTGCCAGATTCTTGTAAATGTCTTAGTCATCGATCATACGAACAAGTGGGAAGCGAGAAAATATTTCCTTTCATATCATTTATGGGGAAAAATAAGGCAGAAATCTTTAGAGATTTAGAAAATCCCGTCACATAAGATGGAATGTTAAAAATACATTTTAAAAGATCTTAGACTCAGTCGTGCTTGGAAATCATCTGGAGTTTTCTTATCTTCGAAAATGAAATGTTCCTCACCCCAGCCTATAGGTATACGTCCCACTGCAGGGCACAGGCCTTCTCTCAGAATGAGAGGACTTGGGTCGTAGTCCCCACGCGGGCCCAGTGCGGATTGGGAGCTTCACACACACCATAGAATTTCTTCTCAGGTGTATGCAGGTTTTCCTTCTCCTCATGCTCATGCTCACGCTCATGCTCAAGCTCATGCTCATGGTAAATTACTCGTACATAAATTCCGAAAAACTCAGAGGTGCGAGCCAGGACTCGAATCCACGACCCTCTGCTTGAGAGATCATAGCCATCATAGGTCAAACCACTAGGCCACCACGGCTCTTTCAAACCCCTGGGGCTCTTAATCGAAATGTTATTTCGGTTAATTTTGAAATAATCTCCAAATAAAGCGGTTACGTCGAGATTGGACCCGGCAGACATATCTTCCCGTCACGCGTCAGCGATCAGATGTGACACGCTGCGCAAAGCGTGCGGAAGGTTATCAGCGCTGATGAGTGACCAGACTTGACCCACGTCTGACCCAATTAGTTATCACTTACGTTATATATATACATAATAAACCCCTTTGTTTTGGTCGATCTCTAATCGGATGAGACTCTTTGTTCGATGTTACATAACCTTGACTTGTTTACAATGGCAATAGAAGACTAAATAAGAAGGTATTAGACTTCCTGTTGTTTTAAATAGTAGTCGAGACACTTTATTAAATATAGTTTTGGTCCGGTTCTGCGTTTTCGTAGGTAGTATAATCAACGATTGTGTAAGGTGTTTAAGGGATTGTGGACAGTAATATCAATTAAGAGTTGTTGTTTTGGACGTCTATATGCGTAGTGTCCTTCAAAGTGTTAACTATTAAACCATCTCCTTGGTGAACCTCTATGATCTTCTAGGAACGTATCTGTCAAATTTTAAGTCTCTAACTCCAGCGGTTTATGCTGTGTCGTGTCTCAATCGGTTAGTATCAAAATAATTTTACAAAATCCTGATGACAGTTTTTAGCAATTATAACTAACTACTTGCGTGCCAAATTCGAGGTCTACAATATAACAGAGCAACTCTGAATCAAAATCATTATTTCCTATTCCGTAGTAATTTCGAAAAATTCTTTCTTAGTTCCTAGTTTCTTCTTTTTCATATGTCTGCTAAAATATCAAAGTGGTTTGGGTTGTGCTTTGTCTATCAAGGAGCATGTTTATTTTTTACAGGTATAGATTTTCTTAATTAAATTTGGTAAAAATACTACAAAATTTTAATATCTAATAATTTGTGTTTATAAAGTTTAAATTAATGATGTTTTCATATTTATCTTTCCTCTCGAAGCTAGGTTTTCAATCCTACATCAACAAATGGCAAAGCTGTATACCGAAGTGTGAATACTGTATTAACAGAAAATACATAGAATGTATTTACGAGTAACATTTTGGATGTTTGTGAAATTTTTAGCATTTCGGCCTGCGGGTCCCTAGGAAGCCATTACTCACGTGGGGAAACCATCCACCTCGCTGTTTGTGGGCAGCTACCACTAATTTATGACCCTTTAAGTGCCTCCAACAAGGAATGCCACGGAAATTTACTCAAAAGCCAAAAACAAACAGGCCACATACATCGAAATAATTCCTAAGACTCTTTCGCATTGAAAACTACTAGAAAGGTTTGTCCAAAACGTTACACTTAAACTCAAGACGTGATATGTCCCACACTTAACAACTAAACAATAGCTCGCTGATTGTGTACGAAGCAAAAAAAGTGTGTCAGACCGAAATACAAATCCAAAAATATGTATAGTTAAAATAATAGGTCAACTCTCCTTAATCTTTCATACATACTTACACTCATTTATTTTCTTAGAAATGTGATATTTACTAAATGTTTTTTTTATTAGCATAGCTCGTAAACGATTCATTTTCTCTTGTAATATGCCGACAAACAAATAAATCAAATCGAACATTCTCGATTTGTTTTATATTATTAATAAAGTCTAGAAGCGCTCATTCGTCTTTACAAAATACAATTTAATGGACAGATCTGCCAATCATTCGTGTTTTTTTCCTCCCATTTGCCACTAATTCATTCGCATGAAGAAGTTTTCATACAGCTTCTGCTGTACTAGCTATATTATAGCCCCTAATAATGTATATTAGTTTTTCCATGGATAATTTTAGTACGGAGAACATTTGTTAATAGCTGGTTCACACTGTAATATACGTGCCGAATTTTAAAACTATTGTCATAGGCACGGAATTATTTAATTAGAAAGTCAAACCGATTCAATTCTTTTGGAAAAAAGTGATCACGACATGTAGTATTGTGTAGATAACTTTATTCATCCTATGCATCCTATTCTATTCTATACAGGCGAAAATATTTATACCTAAATCTCTGGGCTCTAGGCTTAAGGAATAAGGTTGTTAAGTTCATTGAACATTGTCTCGAACTATCTGAAACTCGTTAAGGAATAAATTTAATACAACTTGAATAACGAAGGGAACGTAGTTAGCATCCATGAATAACTTGGAAATGCTTAAGAAGTGTGGCCACGTTGGGACTGTTCTGAGACTATTATTCACCGAAAAGCTACCAAGCTCGCTGTCTACGGTAGACCACTGTTAATTTACGACTTTTTAACTGCCGTGAACGTGAAAATTCCCCGTCTTTTACCAATTATAGCGTGGATTCGAAAATACTTTTCCATTTTTTACTTCTTTGTAAAATCGTATTCGAATTATGCGGTTTAATTTGTCATTTTCAAAAAGACAGACATTACCCGAAAAAGAGAAAATGATATAAAAAGTTAGAATTAATTTATTCAAAGTTAATGGTTGACTGCCAAGATGAGTTTTTCACAATGAAACAAAACTACCTATTCGGTGAATTCCGAGTTTTATTGAAAACTTTTTACTTTTATTATAGAAGACATTGCTTTGTCTAGACTGTCTTGAGGGACGGTGCTGGCCGCTGCTATTGCAAATACGAGCACAGAATTCTTCGAAACCACACACACGAAGGTAAAGAGGCATATTGATCGCGTATGACATTTCTCCTCTCGCACGTTGCAAATGGCGGTGTGGAAGAATGAACAGCTAAATAGATTGAACGCATGTAGGGTCAACGTCACAAATAAGTGATCACTTATGTACCTTGTCACTTTAACGTCATGTTTGAAAAGCCATACCAAATTATGTAACGACTAAAAGTGACAAGGTACAAAAGTGACCATTTATTTATGAGGTTGACTGTACCTAAAATAAATTGAATTCTATTTATATTATGTAAAACCCACAGTTTTCATTATATACCTAAGACAAATGTTTTTTTATAAGCTCGGCTAATACTTTGTTTTGACGCTTAGACGACATTTGCTAGACAAGTTCACAGAAAGGTCAGGTGGCTGCGGATAAATTGCGATGCGGAGTTAGAATTTTCCTGGTAAATGACGACTTAAGATTTTCTTGCTCGTCTTTACTTATCTATTCTTACACTTGCTTGCTTCTTCTCTTTGTTCTAACAATTAAACATTAATCTTCAATATTCATTTTCGTATCACAATTAATTAACTAAAATCTTTATAACTTAGTACTGACTTACTGAGCTCTTACTTTTTGTAAAATAAAATGACGCGCCCCACCACCGAATTTATGCAAAGGATTTGAAAAAACCTGTGCGTAAATGCGGTGGTGGGGTGCGTCATTTTAAAGGGCATATTACACTTGGCTAAGTTAAAAAAATTTAAAAAAAAGGAAAAAAGAAGGACAACGAATATTTCGTCGGGTGACAAGCAAAAGTCACTAAGTACCAAATACCTACTTAAAACAAAGCTCGTATCTCGGTATGAAATTACTAACTAGATACGACTTTTTGAAGAATAGTGACACAAATTTTAGTGAGTTTTGCTTGTCATCCGGCGATTTATTGTTGAGGAACAAATTGTCAACAATAAATATAACCAATATTTTAGAATTTTAGAACCTGAAGATTTCAGATATTATATAAGAATGGATCACCATGTTGAACATTAAACAATGTGCACACGCGAGACACGTCCGCTCGCCGTCAGGTGTGCGCGGCGACTAACAGCACTAAATATTATTACACCTTTTCTAACTAGGATGCTAAATCATTTAGCTTGTCAGAAACCATCCTCGCTTCTAAGGGGCCATTCATTTATTACGTAAGACGATTTTTGCCATTTTTTGACCCCTTAACCCCATGTGTAAGAAAAAATAAGAATCGGCTGACCCCCTCCCCCCTGGATAATATTTATTACGTAAGAATCCAAAGGAAAAAAAAACACGTTTGGATTGTTTTAATTTTTATTTTCAATGAGACGATTTTTAGGAACGTCTCTTTTATTGCAGTTACCAATATTTTTTTATTTTTTGGTAATAATCAACTTTGGTTTTATTTTCGAATTTTTCTTGCCATGGAAATCGTTTACCTATACGCATATTATCCGAGCGCGCGCTTTTTCAAAGTATAATCTTGACTTTTGATCTTACGTAAGAACTATCAAGACCCCCTCCCACCCCCTTGTAAGAAAAAATAAGACATGGTCGACCCCCTCCCCCCCTAAATCGTCTTACGTAATAAATGAATGGCCCCTAATTAGGATACTTTTTAGGATCCTTACTGTGCTAAACGCGATTACACTTTCCTAAATTAGGATTCTAAATCATTTAGCATCCTAAATTTAGCCAAGTGTAATAAGCCCTTAAAGAAGCATATGGGTAATTAAGTAAAATGAATTACTTAAGTAAAAAAGATACGCGCCTACACGAATGACAATAAAAATACTCAAGTGAAGTGTCGAGCGCACCTCTTCGCTTGTTCTCCCGCACCATACAAAACGGGTACGTATCAAAATATATAAAGTTTAAAATTAATAATGGACGAAATACATAATGGTCATTTGATATAATGCAATTTTCTTGGAAATTCTCAACTTTACAGGATTTTCATAAAATAAACCTAACCTAACCTAAACCAATCTGTAGATTACACGTTTAAAAAAGTTCGTTTAATGAATAGTTTCATAGAAAATTTTAATATATATTATGACCATTATGTATTTCGTCCATTATTCATTTTAAACTTTATATATTTTGATACGTTCCCTACAAAACAATAAAACCAAAATGGCTTTCTCCGTACAAGATCCATTAGTGCAATCCTACATCGTTTACTCTGCTATTTTGGCATTAAAATTAATACTGCTGTCATCGTTGACGGGCATGAAAAGAATGACAAGAAAAGTGTTTGCGAACCCTGAGGACGCGGCCATGTTGCCAGGCGGCAAAGTGATAATGAACGATCCCGAGGTTGAGCGCATACGAAGAGCTCACCTAAACGACTAAGAAAATATTCCTGCGTTTTGGATTCTAGGAGCGCTGTATCTGACGACCAACCCGGCAACCGCTTGGGCTACTCTGCTGTTCCGGGCGTACACTCTGGGCCGTATTCTCCACACAATTGTTTACGCCATCGTACCCCTCCCCCAACCAGCCCGCGCCATCGCCTTCTTCTTCCCATACATTATCAAGTGGTACATGGGATTCCAATTAATTGTGTATTACCTGACTGCTCTCTTGCGACTCCAGAATTGAAACTTTATATTCAAAAAACTGTGTATGTTGCGGCGTAGAACTGGATTTAAGGTTCGGCTTACAGGCGGGACAGCAGCAAATAATTTTAAACGATTTCTTCAGCAAATGGTGATTTAATTAGAATACGAAAAATTAATTATACAAAAATAAAATATGCGCATCGGCGCGGTAAGGTAGAAGGCGAATGCCGGACGGTGGTGCGCACCCCTCTCGCCGAGTGTCTTGACCAATCAGAGTAGCTGTAAATGACGTGATATCGATGCTGATTGGTTCTCGATGTCGTGATATGTGTACGGTAGGCGACGTGTGTTGTACTATGCATTTTTGCGAATCATTGCGTACAGTCATCCACGCAAGTTGCATTGACAGTGTACAATAATTCGTAAAAGAACAGAGGAATACAGTTTTCATGTTTACGAAATCATTCATGACTAGATATTTCCCGAAATTCCGTTGGTAAACTAAACTATCTTTCTTATCTGCCATTTCGTGACGGCGCGGCCATTCGACGCTCAATCGAAGCGATGATTCCCTTCCTGACTTAGCTAGCAATTTTCGGACATACACAATACCTAATAGTTAGCTAAAATAGGAGCATAGGTATAATAAAACGAGGGTTCCGTACAAATTTATATGTATCTATGAACATTTTTGTAGTGGTAGAGCCATGTTGTAGCTAGCCGCTGCATCACAAATGGGCCGGCTCGTCCAGGGCAGTACCACCCTCTCACAGAACACCGGCGTGAAGCAGCAGTACTCCTGCTGCGTTTCGTACGGTCAGTGAGAGCGCCGGGGGCCCAATACCTCTCCCCCTCCCCTAATCCCTCTCCTTTTCCCAGGGCCGACAACGCACTGGCATCGTGTAAAGCGCTGCGGGTGTCTATGGACAGTGGTGATCATTTAACATCAGGTGACCCACTAGTTCGTTTGTCTGGCCTCTTTAACATAAAAAAAGCATCCAGTCCTAGCAGACCCCTGCTCCTAAGCAAAATGTGCGCAGTGTGGGATCATTGTAGATTGGTTATTGATAAAGACAGAAAGACAAAAAACTTATGCTTTTCGCAATTTTTCCTTTATCTTTGCTATAAGACCATGCATCGTACCAAATTTGAGAGAGAGAGAGAGAGAGAGAGAGAGAGAGAGAGAGAGAGAGAGAGAGAGAGAGAGAGAGAGAGAGATGTTTATTTACACATATTCGATACAAACAGAAAAAAAAATACATTTCACAGGAAATTTTAAATAAAAAAAATATCGAAGAGTATAAATTGGGCGCCACTCAGCATAATGTTGTGGCAAGCCACAACGCTGTTTTTCAGTGGGACCCATTTCAAGATTCTGAGTTCACGGGACCCTGTAGGTCTTGATTCCCTTGCGAGTTTCGAAAATATGCGGAAATTTGCGGCATAAACGGCTGGATTCCGTTGGCTTATAAGTTTGATTTTTTCACAGCTCCAAGGGACAGTAGACCTGAGTATTTAAATTTCAGCTTGATACCTCCACGCGTTCCTGAGAAAAAGGGTCTTGACAGACGGACGGACGGACAACAAAGTGATCCTATAAGGGTTCCGTTTTTTTCTTTTGAGGTACGGAACCTAAAAATGTCTCCAAACTTAACGGTTGAAATGTTTTCTATCAGAGATTATGCTACGCCACATTGCTATGGTGGATACGTTTGTTATCCACCAGTCATAAAAGTAATTGTTCCACATAATACAGGACTGGTGGAAACGGGTTCAACTAACTAAGCTGTGTTTTAAAATGCTTGCTCTTGATGCGTGCTTTGTATGCGGGCTATTATGGACATCCGTACAGCCATATAGCCAGGTTAGCTTGAAAAGATCCCTTTTAGGGATAAGTTCGCCTTTGTACTCTTTTTGTTTTTATGTTTTTTGTATTATTTTTGTGTTTTATATAGAATGAAGTACATATATATATATTCCTCGCATAACTACCTCACGGTTGCACATCTTCATAGCGTTATTTTCTAAGTTTACACGATCAAAAGTTAGATAAGCAAATACAAACCTTTAAATGTGTATTTTCGTACAAAACCGTGAGAATTAAAACCTGTGAAGAATGCTTCCCGTTGACATAGAATTATGAAAGTCAAGAAATAAGGCCTCGCTCCCCAAGTAAAGGAAAATGTCCGAAAATCACTGCTCTTTACATAGACTTGAGTTATTTTTAGTTGAGTTTTTGTACAGAAATCTCAGTGTACGAGTCCGACTCGCACTTGGCCGGTTTTTTTCTTATTTAATTCAGAGCGCATTATTGTAATAATCGTTGATATGACTTTAAAGTTCACTGCGTCGTCTGACCTTTGTCCCCATATTTAATGTAGGTACGGAACATTTAGCGGCGGTAACTACATAACAGATCTTAATGCGTAATTTAATTACCGGGCGTAATGCGCGTTTATTACTTTTATATCTTCTAATAAATATGATTAATGCGAAGATTTACGTCCTTTGTGTATCATGTGATAATACTGTTAACGACCAATAAAAAATTGTACGAACACATACATTCTTGTAAATGATGTCGAATATGACAAATTAATAAAAATGTGAAGTGGTGTACAGTTGCTCAGTCGTTTGCTCGTCTTTCCATGGAAAAACGTGCGGCGTCAAAGGTAATACACATTTAACCTACTTTTTCCGTCTCACGTAAATATTCTTGTGTCCTTTTTAGCTTTGAACGTATACTTATAATACGCAATATTTTATCTCAATTCAGCATTGTTTCTTTTTAGGTTTGCGTGGCCAAAGGGCGACCCACGGAAACAATATAACTGTCGCTACGCTGTCTGTCTGTCTATCTGTCACAGGGCTGTATATCAAGAACCGTAATTGCTGCTAAACATATAATTAGTATTTATACACCAAATACTAAAACAAACAAATAATAATAATTAAAATAATAATAATAAATTTATTGAAACAGTGACAATACATGAGTTACGTACTACATATGATTAAGTTTTGCACACACAATTTCACTGTACATGATTACTTGCAACTTATAGTTATCCGTATCACCTACACTAGGTATGGGCCTGTCCCGTAGAATGACACAATAAAACGTAGAATTAAATTAAAATTTAAGCGAGGTCCCCATAAGACTTCTATTATTTTTATTTTCGTTGTATAATGTTTAAATACAAACAAAAACCTCAAACTCGGAATGATAACAGGGAAAAATATACTGCATGTTAAGAGTGCGTCGGTCTTTGAAAAAAAAAATTAAAACTTAGTAATTTGTTTATAATTTATTGAATCAGGCGTTACTTTGCGGAGGTCCATATTAATGAACTAAAACAATTACTTTGCTCACCCGCGACCTTACAATAGTTACGTTTATGCAAGAAATGTGCGTTCATGCAGTTCCTCCACCTCCACACTGTACGAACACACACAAATCACATAAACCCAACCATCACCACCACCAAGCTACACTGACGCGTTTCGAACTCAACCAGAGCTCATCTTCAGAGTTACCACAACCGTATGCTATGCTACCAACTGTTAAACTGAACATGAACGCACATTTCTTGCATAAACGTAACTATTGTAAGGTCGCGGGTGAGCAAAGTAATTGTTTTAGTTCATTAGTAATTTGTCTTAAAATAAACGATACTCCACTCCTTCTTTTGGGCTCTACAGTCAGTTAAATCTTTTCCTTTACTCAAGATTAAAGTGCATTAATACTGGAGAATCCATCACGAGCAGAAACACTTTAATTTAATTTACTTAGTCGCCGTTATTTAATTTGAGTTTCTTTCATGAACATTCAACTTTACAACATAATTTGTACGTTTGTGTTTAAATGTATATGTTATGTTATATTAGCATCATCGGTTCCTAATTCCATACATAAACACACACACACGCACGTAAAAATTAGTGCCGCTGTAAATCTTGTTGAGTAACGTGTTTTTTTTTGTTTCGTTATTCTATTTGTAAATCATTTTCATCATCCACCTGTCGTCTGGTAAGCTTTGTAGGTAAACTATAATATGTATAGTGCACTCCAAGGTCCCAAGATACAGCTACGCTCTGCCTACTTTGGGGTCTGTCAGATATTCACCTTGTATACTTATTGCTGATGTGATGTATGATTTTGGATATATAAATTTATTTTATTTATTTATTTGTAAACTATCGGGTTGGAAAGTCAAAAGGTCTCTGGAGAAAACTTAAATTAGTGAAGGATTAATCTCATATCCTCGTCAGTCGGTAATCGAATCAGTCAAACAGCCTGTGTTTCAAGATACAAATGGAAAGGGTCATTGATCAGATTATGTTAAAAAAGGAGTTTATATTAAAGAAAGAGCGTTAAAATAAACGATTAAAATTTGCTTACAATATTTCATAATGCTTTTAAAAAACATTTTTTATTAATCATAATTATCATCATCCTAGCCTTTCATAATATCCTTTAAATAGAGCCCTAATCACTCATGGCACGCCTCGGCGAAAGCTACTTTCAGTTTTTTTTGACATTTTGTATTATTGCAACTACATATTCGTTCCCTCATCCGGGCAGGGCGATATTTGACAGCATGTTAAGATATCGGAAAAATTAGGTAGGTATCATTATACACGTCTTGTTAAGCGTAACTCGTGTATCTTAAGATACCTACCGGATTAATGCTTGACACAGCAGAGCAGGGCACAGGCCTTCTCTCAGAATGACAGAGCTTGGGCCGTTCAAAGATCGATCGATCTGCTTAGTTTTTGCCAACTTATGTACCTACAATAGTAGCACTCCATGTACATTACAAAACGTTTTCTGCATTGTTGAGTACCTACTTCTCTCAAATACGAGGGGCGTTCAATATAAAGTGAGAATGAGATGCAAACTCTTTTAATATTACGAAATTAAATACTGGACGGTAAAGCTAATCTATCTAGCTGATTGCTATGAAAAAAAAAACTAACTGTCTTTTGTTTAAAAAATATACGGTAATTTCTTTGCAATGCTATTGAGTACGTTAGCGAAAATGGAGAAAATTGAACTGCGCGCCGTTATCAAATACTTGTGTTTGAAAAATTTTTCTAGGGACCAAGTCAATTTGGATTTGCGGAACACTTTAGGGTCTAATGCTCCTCCGTATTCGACAGTCGCACGTTGGTGCGCCGAATTTAGACGTAGAAGAACATCGACAATGGACAACCCCCGCTCCGGACGCCCTACTACAGCAGTAACTGAAGAAATTGTGAAAAAAGTCGAAAACTCAGTTTTGGCGGATCGTCGTGTCACGGTTCGTTTTATTGCTGAAAATGTAAAGATTTCAACGGGGAGCGTGCATAATATTTTACATGAACGCTTGGGTATGAAAAAGGTATCTGCGCGTTGGGTACCAAGAATGCTTACTGACACGCAAAAACAAACTAGACTAGAGATTTGTCAAGAAGCTTTGAACCTGATGCAGCAAGACCGGGAACTTTTTTTGGCGCGATTTATAACAATGGACGAAACATGGCTCCATCATTACGATCCAGAAACGAAACTGCAGTCTATGACATGGAAAAGGCCATCATCTCCAACTCCGAAGAAATTCAAGGTGAGCCCATCTGCCGGTAAGGTCATGGGCTCTGTTTTTTGGGATGGTAAAGGGGTATAATGATTGAGTATCTCGAGCATGAAGCCACTATTACGGGCACATTATACGCCAAACAAATAGCAACATTGCGCAATGAGATCCGCGAAAAACGGCGAGGTAAACTCTCGAAAGTTGTGCTGTTCCACCAGGACAATGCCCCGGCACACAGTCCGCTGTTGCTGGGTTCGATATCCTTAAGCATCCTCCGTATTCACCAGGTCTCGCTCCCAGTGATTTATACCTATTACCGAGATTGAAACAATACCTGAGAGGCCAGAAATTTGAAGACGACGACGCGGAAGTCGCTGCAGTACAAGATTTTTTAAGTACTCAAGATGAGACCTTTTTTAAAAATGGAATTTTAAGTTTAGAAAAAAGATATACTAAGTGTATTATGCTAAAAGGTGACAATGTCGAAAAATAAAATGACATTTAGTAAAAGTTGTTTATAAAATACTCATTCTCACTTTTTATTGAACGCCCCTAGTATGTACGTCATAATCATTTCCATGAAATACACCTAAGAATACTACTTTGGTGACAAGTGATTTTGCATACGCATAAACCGCCTAAACTACTTTGTACTTTCATTATAAGAAGCTTGCATGCCTGTTCAACCGGCAAATCGGTTTACATTGCAGATAGCAAACGAAACTACTCTCAAAAATGTAGAGTCCCCGTGAGCAGAAGCGGTTACCGGGAAACGGTAGCACGTTGAATATTGGCAGGGAGCCAATACTTCCCCCGATATGTGGGACCCACATACGAGAACAACCAGAAACAAAAAAATGGCATTAAAAACACACCCCGTCGATTCCAATCACTTCGAGCCGACACTTCTTTTTTGGCAACAGGTTTACGTCCATTTTTCCTAAAGGCACTTCGGTTTAAATTTTTGAGCAGCCTCTGTAGCATAGTCAGATTTGGGCCATACGTTCACTCTTGTAGTAGCAAATCCAAATCCCTGGAACTGCGGCAACCTAAAATGTAAAGCCTTGGATTGCATAAGCGGATATCTGAATGTATTCGACGGGTTGATCAAACAACAATGCTACCATAACGCATCATACGCTGTTCTGGATTGGAAATACCGTTTCCGGGACTGGAAATTAATAAAATTGGAATGCATTATTATAAACAAAACAAAACAAAAATAATGCTGACTACTATTCCATAGTGTAGGTAAGTATTAATTTTGGAGGACAGTATACCCTAGTGGTTAGAAAACCCGGTTGCAAAACTTGAGGCCCCAAGGTCGTTCCCCGTTCGGGCCAGATATTTTTATGAAATGTACGAATGTTTTTCTAGAGTTTTGAGTGTTTAATATATATTTAAGTATGTTTATCCGTTGTCTAGTACCCATAACACAACTTCTACTTACTTTGGGATTAGGTCATTTAGTGTTAATTTTCTGGTGACATTTTATTTATTTTGCTACAGTTGTTGCAGGAGTCCCTAATATCCATTAAGTGTTTTACCTTGCATTATGGTATTATGGCTCGTCGAACGCGCCCGTGGACAATGCGATACTAGTTATTCCATCTTCGCAAGATGTATGATTCCAATAGCGATGGAGGTCGACAGACAATTTCCTGTGTGTGGACCGCAATGGCTGCTCTTTCCCGCGAGACTTGGCTATGTCTGACACAACCTGTAAGTGTTCGACGGAAATGGGATGTCGAGACCAACCTTTGCACTCCGCCGACGCGAATTGCTTCCGGTAACGCCCTCGGTGCACAATACGTAAAACTGACAGGTTATCACCGTTTAACAACAGAGCTTTGTACTAGAAATGTAACAAATTCAAACGCGCAATTGAAATTATATTTTTTCGACCATTGTGTGTGTTTTACCATTTTAATGACAGTTCCTGCATCAGAATAAAAACAATAAGGCTGACTGTCACATTAATTTGAATAGGGTGGTAAAGGAGTTTCTTGGGCTAATGTTAAAAAAATAACTTTGAAAATATGTTGAAATATTTTTTTGCTGATTGTGCTTTTTGTTGATTGTACTTGCGTTGCCATCCAAACTACAAATTTTAACGAAATTTCAAGTCAATCCGTTCACTTGAAGTGGGGTAAAATTCGACTTGCACGAATTGATCTTAAGAAACATACAAACATTGCAAGTTAATAAAAGTTTCTTCTCTTTGAAAGTTTCCGAATTCCTGGACTTATTTAAATTAATATATTTACGACTCAATTGAAACTTACACAAACAACCACAAGCTTTTCAGCTTGCCAGAAACCCCAGGTTGGTTTCAAAATTATTATGCGAAAATAAATACAGTAATATTAGGCACGAGTATTTTAATGACAATACTCAGAGTTTAGAAGAACTACGAGAGCAAGTTGTTTACGCCTCAACAAATAGCTACCGTATACGAACATTTAACACACGTCAAGTTTTCCTAAGCGCGCGGTTTCCCACTATGTTTTTAACTCGGCCAAACTCCGACCGGAGTACAGTTCGCAAAATATTTTCCGTGTCTAAGCTCTAAAAACAGATGTATGCGGGAGAAGTACTTTTTTATGTTTAACAGAATGTGCGTCTTCACCCCTGAACATTTTCGTTACCGATAGCCAAACGCATCAGTGAAAATGCGCATACATAATTCAGGAGGAACGCGATTGCGCCACGCTTCCTTTTGAAGAATTGCCAGATAGATACGGGATTTATGCGCGAACTGTACACAAATGAGGCTGAAAAGCCGTTCCTTGAGTCTCCTTTCG
The DNA here is from genome assembly GCA_947859365.1 of Archips crataeganus. NCBI lineage: Eukaryota > Metazoa > Arthropoda > Insecta > Lepidoptera > Tortricidae > Archips > Archips crataeganus. Next base: position 16,061,992 of record OX402048.1, on the reverse strand, counting down.
TGGATTTTAAGATAATATTTATCTCACAACAAGAATGCAGGTTGTGATAGTCTATCACTTTGCTTCGTTGTTATTTTTGCAATAAGTACAAAAGTGAATGGAAATCAATCAATATTAACATAATAACATAACAAGACATGGATAGATAGAATCCGGAACACTAAGCTAAGCTCAAAAACACGTTTAGCTGACGTTAGGAAAAATATTGCTAAGCTAAAATTGGACTGGGCTGGACGGGCACGTCTGTTGTATGCACCCACAAAGGTGGGTTCACGCAGTCACTTGGTGGTGGCCAGAGAGCGGCCAGCGACGATGAGGCAGACCAAGGAGATCATCATCATTAATTTAAGAGCTTAGCTCTTGTCGGTGGAGTAATCGCCACTCTTTTCGGTTCTTTGCCAGCGTTTTCAGCTCCTGATACGACATCAAGGAGATGGCAGTGGCAGGACGATTTAGACGTGTAAGCAAAGGACGGGCCTGACATTACGCCAGATCGAGAGATGTGGAGATCAATGTGGAGAGGGCTTTGTCCAGCTGTGGGATACTATAGTAGGCTTAAAAAAACATAACTAAAACTTTCTGAGAATGCTGGTAGATTTGTTTTTCATTTCAACAAAAATGTAATAAGAGTAACCGCTGTGAAGGTGCATCTCAAATGCATAGCAGCTGCGGAAAAAAACAAATAAGCGACGCGACGTTTTTAAAATGTTCGTCTCAGTTACGCGTATTTCTAGAAAATAACAAACATTTCTTATTCATGACTCTGGTCCAATAAGTGCTACTTCAAACGAATATGTTTCGGGTTAAAATTCAGGACACGTATTTATATCTAAATTAGAAGTGCCGAACTTATTTGTATTATAGCTGTGCCCGTGAGTTCGTCTGTGTGGAGTCGGATTTATCACAGTCATAAAACGAATCATGCCTTGTTTGTCTGTCCGTTTATGGCCGAAAAGTAACAAATTTAAAACATAGATTCCTCGGTTTATTTCAAGCAAAAAAAAAATGTGGGATCAAATCAGGTCAATTTAGATTAGTCTGAGAGATATTAATTTTTTGAAAAAAATATTTTTGATAACATTGCCCTCTTCAATTATTTTTTTTTAGGGTTCCGGACCCAAAGGGTAAAAAAGGGACCTTATTGCTCGATATTGATAACGGCAACAGGTAGACGCTTGAAATATTCACAGAATATTTAGTTATAATATTCACTTTAAAAATAAATAATTAAATTAAAATAAAACAAATATTTAAGGGGGCTCCCATTCAACAGACATGATTTTTTAGCCGTTTTTATAGATAACTAGCTGTTTCCCGCGACTCCGTCTGCAACGAATTCGTTTATCCCGATCCCGCGGGAACTATGCTATTTTCCGAGATAAAACTATCCTATGTCCTGCCCAGGGTCTCAAACTATCTCCACACCAAATTTCATCTAAATCTGTTCGGCGGATCAAGCGTGAAGAGGTAACAGACAGACAGAAAGAAAGACCGACAGACACATTTTCGCATTTATACATTACTATGGATGTGTTACAAGAATTACCTTCGCCTAACTATATCGCGGAGAACCAATACACACACACACACACACACAAATAGGCAAAACATGAGTCTATTTATGTGAGCCTATTGATTTAGACCCACCTGAAATCAAACCTGCCTATTAAAATGGTCTCTCTAACTTGTGGAGGCGGATCTGGGAAACCTATCCTAACTAAAACGCTTTCCATTCCGGTATGTTAGTTTATAACTTCCGACTTGCTCGATGACACAATAAAGTGATACTTACTTATCAGTGAAGCCAAAGCGTTCCGAACTGACGACACGTAATAAGCAAACAATATCGCCTCCCAAGTTCGTAAAATTTATGGCGCGGTTATTTGCTAAGACGTAAACACGGCAGCTCCATAGCAATAACGAAACGTAACAACGTAGTTAGCGTTCGGAACGAGTAAGCGGTGGTTTAATAGTGCTGAAAAATTAAGCGTGTGTCAGGCCTAATGCCATTACTGCGATTAAGTAAACAGTCATTGACAAGCAGGTTTTTAATTGGAATAATGTAGTTACACAAGAGGGATACAGGAAGAGTAATTAAATAGCAGCATTAGAATTCTCCGTAAAAAGAAATCACTAGGTTCGTTAAGTTACTTTTCTTCTAAATTGTCTTTTGAACCACATTGAATGTAGGCTTTGATGTAGGCAAATTAATTCATATTTCTACGTATCCTCGAGAAAAGTAATCCCCAGTAGCTTCACTCTGTTTTATTTCATCAAAGTCTTGGGTCGCGACTTTTAATTATTTAAAGGACGTATACAAATTAGAAATTAGCAAAGTTTAGCTTTTTCATCTCGGGGTCATTATCTGCCTTAGGCATAATAGGTACATTTTTAAACTAGGTCACGCATTCGGCGAGAAGTAAGCAGACGATTTGCTTAGGAACCGAAAGTCAGTGCGATAAAGAAACTTGACCCTTGGGCGGCCGGCAAGTCCTTGACCGGTTTATTTGACATATTAAAACCGCTTGTCACAGCCCGAAAGAGGATCACATTATTCAAGAGTGATTAATGCTGCCTCATTAAGTTTATCCTCTTCACCATCCTTCAAACAACGAACTGCTCATCACAGAGGAGACCCAGTTCATGGAAGTACATGTTTTAAAATGTTGTTACGATATTTTTTGTAAATAAATATGCAATTTTTACACAAATAATAATTGTATCTACTGTAATGATGATAATATCTTATGACAGGACTATTCTGTGCTTTGTTAAGAGACTTATCACTTAATGAAATAATTATGATTACGATTAAAAATAGAAAATGAAATACAGCTGAAATCGCCTTTTCAGCGAATAAAATAGGGGTAAAACGTAGAACTAGATATAATTCTACATATAATTCCCTCTATTAATTATATCAAATTCAAGACTGTTTTGAAGTATACTACGTTTGTGCCTATCACAATTTCATTACAAAGACTTCCTTTGATTGATTTCCTATGTTATTGTGTGTTGTTGAGGATTAAGTGAAGGATGTTGATATAGGGGGTAGGTGTCTACTTATACAAAGTATCCCCCCTTAATCGGATCGTAACACCCATCTCATTTGTTTTCCCATAAGCGAAACCAATTTTTGAACGAAAATAGGACGAAGTTCATGAGGGTAGCAAAATTGCGGTTATGATATTTTGGGCCCGGTATTAACACGTTCAGCGATACAAACAACTCCGATATTGGGCAATTATAATCGTCTATGGTCCATATTCCGTTCAACGGGAGATTGTTACGTAGGTACGTACCACTTGTATTTTCAGTTACAAACTCATGTAACACACTAACATAGTAGAATTTTAGATGTTTGCTTTTGAGTTGCAATGTTTCATTTTCTTCTCAAGCTATATATCTTACACATGTCGAGAAAACAATAACTTTTCAAGAGCTCCCTGAGCCGACACGTGGAGACAAAGCAGTACCTTACCTACGTCATAAATATTGGATGCCAGCGTTTTACTCGACATGACCACTTTTCTGCTGATGTGAAAGCTACCAACGACGCTTCTAACGTAAACCCAAATGTAAATAACTCAAAATAACACGCAGTGTTGTTTTTATTCCAAGATTGGAGCGGAAAGTGCGGTTTATTTAGAGTCCAATTAAGCTTTATTTAAACATTTATTCTTACACAACATGGTGATGAAATGTTAAAACTTTCAGGACTCAACAAATATATACCTACCTATAACACACCTGAGTCATAAACATCGGGACGACGGCAAACCTTAAAGTACATTCAATATAATGTTGTGAAGCAGTACCTACTATATAAAAAGCTGCGGGCCAATCACTGAACAGTACACTATTCAAAACTATCAAAGCAACACTATCTATAAAATAGTCACACGAAAAAAATAGAAACCCTGCCAGCTAAAATCTACTGCAATCGTAAAATACGGCAAGAATAAATATTTTACGACGTGATAGAGTACGCGTGAGGTTGACACGCCGTTCCAATCAACCGATTTTACTACCGACACAAAAGTTCACGTACCTAAATGGTTACGTCATGTAGCGCATATCGGCATACTGTAATACTCATATGTGACGACTGAAACGAATGCACAAAGCAACAAAGTCCAATGTCATTTCACAAAGTAAAACAAATCGTAAAAATCGTTTACCCCATAAAAGATATCTGCGAGTATGCCGCAGCGCATCAAAGAAGCGTAAAAGTCATTGCTTCGTGTAAAACTACACGAAGGCGGGGCTTGGAATAAAGCCGGTACGATACGAGACGTGTCCTGGGATCCCGCGAGACCATTGTTATGACCAAATAAAACTAGTTTACAGCATGCACTCTGGGCCCGCGCTTAGCAACTTTATCTGCGCCTCTGCGCCCCACCCGGCGCCTCGCAAACGTTGAAAAATGCATTTCAAAAGATGCCGCCAAGTATTTTTCTCACGGTTGTTTAAATAAGTACCTAGGCGAACTGTGACACGAGCGTGTACATAGGTACATGGTGGTATTTCATGTTGCGACCTACAGGCGTTACAAATGGTTTTTTTTGTTTAATTGGGTATCAAATTAATTAGTAACATGGGTTTAAATAAAGTAGTACAAAAAGTAATTAAGAGGGTACGATGGCTGAGAGACTTTTGAGAAATAGGTATTTTAATGAAATGTCGCTGTCTCGCCCGAACCCCTCCGTGTCAGTACAGCGAGAGTGGGACAACTGCAGCTCAGACCGTTATTAGGCGCGTAAAATTGATAAAAACAGCATTTTTTTTTTTTTATGTAAGAGGTGGCAAACGAGCAGACGGGTCACCTGATGGAAAGCGATCACCGTCGCCCATGGACACCCGCAACACGGGGGGCATCACAGGTGCGTTGCCGACCCTTTTAGGAATTGGTAGGCTCGTTTTTTAAAGATCCCTAAGTTGTAACGCTCCGGGAATGCTGCCGCAGAAAGCTGATTCCAGATCTTTGTCGTGCGAGGAAAGAAGTTTCGCTTAAAACGCACGGTACTAGAATGCCAATCATCAAGATGGTGAGGATGGAAAGACAAACGGTTCCTCGAAGTGCGGTAGTGGAATTTAGCCGCAGGCAGCAATTCGAACAGTTCGTCAGAACACTCCCCATGATAGATACGGTATAATATACAGAGAGACGCCACATCCCTCCGCAAAGCCAAAGGATCGAGTAGGCCAGAGAGTGCCTGATTACCGACAAATCGAACAGCTCTACGTTGGATGCGGTCAAATGGAAGAATTTGGTACTTGGGGGCCCCAGCCCAGAAATGAGAGCAGTACTCCATGTGCGGCCTAACCTGCGCCTTATAAAGTTGTAAGCGATGGGCTGGCGAGAAGTACCGTCCCGCTCTATTAAGCACCCCCAATTTTTTAGAAGCTAACTTAGCTTTGCCTTCCAAATGACCACGAAACTGAACATCACTCGAAATGTCGACACCCAGGATCCCAATAGACGATTTGGCATCAAGGGGAGTACCATCAAAACAAGGCGAAACAACAAAGGGATCCTTTTTAGTGGAGAACGCGCATACTTGAGTATTTTGGGGATTAAACTGAACTAAGTTTAGTCTACCCCAATCTGCGACATGCTTCAGCATGATCTCAATTTGAGACTCAAGTATATTCCGGTTTTCAATGACGTGTTCCCTGGATAAATTAGCGCGACCGGTATAATACGTGTCCCCAGTACTGTCATCTGCATCTGCATTTCGTAATCCCCTGTTTTCTTCTCGAAAACTGGACCAACAAAATTATTTTTTTCAAAAATAATTAGAGGACAGATTTAGCTATGCCCCTATGTTTTCCTTTTTTTGTTTATATCAGGGATTCTTTTCTGATGAGTGTCTGAAAATGACGTTGAAATTGGGCAATTTTTTCAGTTTTTGAAAGCTCATATTTCTTATGTTAATTGAAATATGGAAAAAAACGAAACATAGGGGCATAGCTGTAGTAGATACAGATTACACAGTAAAAAAAAATTGGCTCTAAAGCCATTATCCAGGGAGGAAACAGGGGATTACGTTTGTATGGAGAAATGGTGCGCATCGTACCCTCTTAACGTAAGTTTAACGTAATGTAATGTATGTAGTTTTTACTAACGTAAGTAATGTTTCAAACAAGTAATTGTGTTTTAAAAATTAACTATTATTCAGAAAATGACAATACATAATATATTTTAATATAGAAGTATACGACTCTTCTTCGTCACAGTATTTGTAGAATATTTTACAAATATCAATCCATGAAATGACAACGAAAATAAATTCAAGGACGGCTTTATCCTCTGCATGTTTTATTACTCCCAGAAATTGACAAAAGGGTCAAGCTTAAACAAACTTTGTTTTGGCACAAAATATACACCTGCCAAAAATGGACAGGAAGCTTTAGGCTGTAATTTTAACCTTTGTGATCTGTGTTACTACTACCTGTATATATAATGGTAATCTGTGCTGTCCACTAACATTAGCCACATCCACACACGGGGAGAAGTGAAAATAAAAAATATACGTAACTGAATTAAACCAACGAAATTCACACATCCCCACATGCCACATAGGTGTACCTATCATGAAACTCACCCGAAAATCACCCGATTTCTATTTTTGAAACGACAAATTTTCTCTTGTTACAAATCATATCAAAGGCAATAAAAATCTATACCTATCCGAAAATAACAATAGAAATTTTATGGTTTCACTATAAATTAAAACAAAACATACATGCAAAATAAATACACACGCGACAGTTTGTAAGTCAGCCTTACCACTTAATAATTTATACCGGCAACTTCTCGTATCCACGTAAATTACAATGGAAGTGCTGAGTGCAGCGTTAAGTAATATGAAATGTTGGTATGTCGTAGTATTTGCCGGGCCGGTGTGTAACATTATTTCATAAGCTCTCGAGTCGCGGCGTGCTCGCGAGCCTCATGTAAAAACATGAAGCTGGCGATTGAAATGTAAATTGGATTCGAATTGGTCGGCAAAGCCAAAAACGTAGAGAGAAAAAAGAGCGCTCTCATGAATTGGGACGTGTCGAGTTCTGAAAAATTATCATGATAAATTAATACGCACGGACTCGGTGAATTGTAAAACGTAAATATCACAATGTCTGATAATCACCGCATTTTATTTTACGTTCATGGTACGAAATAATGTGTAATTAACTTATAGTGTACGTAGAAGATGAATTAACTGATCAAGAAAATGTCTTAGTTTTATGTAGTTTTGATTTCTTATTGTTCTGTTTCGTTCTTATTAGATAAAAAGTATTTTTCAGACTTCGTTCTTGCAAGTTAGTACTCTCTTGACAAAATGTAAAGCTAAGTATCAATCAAATCTCACTCTGTCGAAGTTAGTCTATGAAAGCAGCGATTTTTAAGAAAAACACGACACATTTGAAACTCCGAATATGTAGTTCAGTCGCCAGTGGAACATTCAAATTACCTAAAAAATAACCGCTCGTCTTTGTGAAATTGTTATACATTTCGCTATTTTATGTACTAAAACCAAAGTGTTACAGATCCTGACCCGCCGTAACTATTTTTATGTAAAGTCAAAATTCACCACTTTTACCAAAATGTAAACAGCATTACACTTTATATACTTACGGCGGTTAGAATCTGTAAGACTTTAGTTTTAGTAAATAAAATGCCGAAATCTATAACAATTTTACAAAGACGAATGGTTATTTTTTTGGTAATTTGAATGTTCCACGGGCGACTGAACTAGAATACCAAGAGCACAGATTAAATTAGCAAACAGATATGAATACCTATGCGGTATTACCCTGTATCGCGCACCATAGTTACGCGTTGTATCGCGGTTTCAATTACGCGCCGTATTTCCCGCCTTCCCATTTTCTAAGCCTCTGGAGGGTGATAAAGCTCGTGCTCTTTAACGCTATACTACGTTTAAACAAAACCGAGCAATTTAGTTGCTAAAATATGAAAACAAAGGAGCACGATATTTGAACGGCGAGTAATGGTTGTAGTTGGTTGGCGTTCTTCAATTTTCATGATTAATCTTTCATCATTGAAGTTTCGTGTACTGATTCAAAAGTAAATAGATGGGGTAATGTCAGAGTAGTAGGCACTAAATGTGATCATCATTTACTAATTATTGAGCTTTTTTCAGGAAAACTTGTAAATCCTAAAATTACTTAAAAGCGCCAGGAAGTTAACAATAACTAATATATCTTCCTATAAAGTTTTGTTTCAATAGGGAAGATAATAAAAACATACTTACATGAAAGACATGCAAAGAATTAATGATCTGTAATGGCCCTTTTTGATTACCCAACTGAACATAGACGTTATGTCAAGCTGATGAAACTGCTAAGGCTAAAAAAATCCATCATGATAAAACAAGGCTCTATTGCTGCTTACCTAGTTTTAAAATAGGTATAATACTTTAACGTTTTAGCGGATATTCCTTCTTGCCAATCCGGCAAACAAAAACCAATGTCTACTATAGGTAAGTAATATTTTTCAAACAAACAAAAAAGTTACCTTAGATCCTTTCCTTTCCACCTTCTAAGGATTCTGAACAGCAAAACAGTTTAAACCATTATTCTCGTATACATAAGCTAGATATAAACACAATTTTATTACTTGTATGTATTTGTATATTTGTAGGCGGTAATGTATTAGATAAAGCATACCCATTTAGGAACTCAAGACTGAAAATCTAAAACCTTAACACGTAACGGCATCGTTAAGGCTCGAAGAAATTGAACGAAGGATGTTCGGGGTCAAAGTTTGGTTTGTCGGCAACATGTCTTGTTCAGGAAGCTGGATAGTCGCCAGGTCTCGGCGACGCCTCGCGTTATTATGAGAGTACCGACAAGGATACCAGGATGCGACTTATTAAAAGGCTATGAAGGAAGTTTTGAAAACTCAAAACACTACGGTAGTAATAAAATTCAAGCAAGCTTTAAGTATTCGCATTAAGGAATTTATGACAAACTTTTTAATGGCGTTAATGCGTGGGTCAGTTGTAAAAAATATGGTTCTTTTACTAACTTCTTGTTGCGGAATTAGCACAGCGTGTACTTGAAAGCGGCTAAGTATTCTGTCTTTACCTGCAACAAACACAAAAGCGTTTCAATATGTGTTATAAAAAGCACATTTTTTCTTAATCTTCATACTTTAAGACGTAGCAATAAGCAAGTACTACAATACAATACAAATATTCATTATTGGTCACCAAAAGCAGTACAGTGACATTATAAAATTAAAAATTTAGGCGGACAATAGGCGGTCTTATCGCTAAAAAGCGATCTGTTCCAGACAACTGATTACTCAGAAATTAATAAATATAAATAGACTAATGTAGGAGGTAGAAAAAACAGACAGGAGAAACGTACAATTAATAGACAATAAATATTAAAAAACAATACAAAAATAATATCTAATATATAAAAATCTCGTGTCACGATGTTTGTTATCGAACTCCTCCGAAACGACTTTACCGATTTTTATGAAACTTTTTTCTCTGTACTCGGTAGGTCTGCGAATAGGTCGCAGGCTATTCTTTTTTATACCCCTATTCTTCGCGGACGGAGGAGTCGCGGGCAACAGCTAGTCTAATATATAAAAATCTCGTGTCACGGTGTTTGTTATCGAACATCCAGCTCGACCGATTTTTAGGAAACTTTTTTCTCTGTATTCGGTAGGTCTAAAAATAATAGGTCGTATGCTACTATTCTTCGCAGACGGAGTCGCGGGCAACAGCTGGTAAATTATATAAATAAACAAATACATCAAATATATATTATTATTATTATTATAGTTAAGATAGCGAATAAAGTGATTCTTCCAATACAAGCGAAGTCGCAGCAAATGTGACAATAGTTGTTGTCAGGTTACTGCAGTCGAAACATTTGCAGGCACGTGTTTCACTTAGTGCTGCAATTCCAGTCAGTAATAAAAATGGAAACGATACTCCAGCCACATTCAACATCCTAGCCTCTCAATCAGGGACTATAATTGAAACTTGTTTATTCCCTGCTGTTTGTTTGTTTACGAGTCTGTGAAAGTCGTAACAAAGTTATTGTTCGCTCGCGGCCGCTATCGCCCGTTCCACCGACCGGCAGCCGGCCACTCTATCTGCTTAACTCTTTAATTGGCTTACGATATCATTATCTATGTTTAAGCTGATAGTCCGTACAAGAATGTAAAAGATCGTATAAACTTAAGTGCGCTTAGCATCGTTATACGCTTTATTTAAGCGAATTAGACTTGTTAAGGCGAACCTTGTTTTGAGTAAACTGATCAGAAGTTGTAAACTGAAATTATCGCTCGCACTACTACCTCAGTCTGACTTTGACAAATATAAAGCAGCTATTACTTTTGTCTGTAGATTCGTTGATTGATTGATATTTATGTAATTTAAATTAGCAATAAGTAACGAAATCTGTAAAAGTTCATCCCGGGACACCTACTTGGCCGAGCTACTTAGTTTTACATAGTATTTATTATTATTACCAAGATACTAAGTCAGTATCTGTTTATTTTGAGCACAGTAAGTGACTAGGTGTAAAATATTTCGTACACAATACTTTGCTGACTATGATAACCGTATCTGCTAAATTCTAAAAATGCTTTGAAACGGATTATTGTGTACCCTCTCTGCACGATATCTGGTCGTGAAACGTCCCCTGTGTGCCCTCACATCGGACCAACAATATTGCCAATGAAGCGTGAAGCGCTGTAGCGGGCAAATTTATTTAGATTAACTGTCACAGTAACCGTCTATAAAATTATGGGCTAACTTTAACAAAATTCGCTGTGACGATGGGAGCTTAAATAGAAATACCTACCTATCAACGCTTTGTTTTTTGTTACGTAAATTATTCGGGATAAAGGTTAAGAAGCTATCTGAAAACATATCCTTTATCTTGGTTACTTCCACGTAAAACGGAGATAATGCTTTCGAGACAATAGACCAAATCTTAAAAAAAAAAATTACTTCTGATCAATACTAACCCCAACTAACAGACAGTTCCCAGCCCGTCATGGTATTTTTCGTCATAACGAATACGGAATAGCACCTGGCTATCGCTCTACTTCCATTACAGACGAATTTGAATAGAGACCACATCATGGAAGTCACAATTTACTAAATAAACTCATCATTATTTTACTCTTTAATAAAATCTGAGGTAAATAATTCTTTTGCTAAATAATGCTCATCTTTGAAACAAAAATATACTTACTTGATCGAAGTTGAAAGAGAGATTATTTTCACACTTAAATACAACAGCTTTTGCAGACTTCAAGTCTGTAAGAGTAGTTACTTCTAAAGATCCTTTACACTATGTTCGAAGGTTTTCTTAAAGGCTTTGATAAATATGAAAAGAGCCTTTTAAAAGGTATACCTAAGTTAACTTGACGTAGCACCGCAATTCAGCAATTATTTATAATTAAGATCACCGAATAAAACTAATAAGTCTTGTAATTTGTTTTCCTCCTAATACAAGTGCTTTACTTAAAAGGAGGATTCGACACCACCTGTGTAAACGTTATGTTAAATAAATAATAAAAAAAATAAAAAAAAAAAAAAATTTTCTGATCACAACTAGTCACGTATACACGTAACATGAAGCTCAAAAAGTCGGACCCCTTGATTAAGTATAAGAGTAATTTCCGTGTCACAAAGGAACTTTTTCCAGTGAGTCGTTTTGTGTGGCTAACAACAATTTAATGTGGTCTTTTTTTTGTCTTCACCCAAACATGATAAGAAAATTCTCATTTTTAATTTCATACCTACGTTAACAGATTTCCAAAGAAAAGTACTTCTCAGCACAATTCCAATCGTAATGTAATCCGATTAGATATTATTATGTAGGTAAGTATATGCCTTTTTTGTGATAAATTCAACATAGATACAGTTTTTAGAAATTTAAATAAAGCAAGACCATCTTTAGTCAAGAGGATGTCAGAACGAATAACGGCTATAAATTTTGCTCACTCCAAGCGTTTTATTGAAAACGTTAAACAAATGCTGTAATATTTATAAGTACACAGTGTTGTGTATTGCTTGCCTACTTTTCACCCGACTGTCGAAGGATAATTATTTTAAATATTAAAATAAACTCATTTTACTTTCACTTTCAGTACATCAAATGTAATGTAAAACTTTTGGACTACATGTTAAAAAAAAAACTTAAAACGTTTTTGTTAATACACTGCAGGGAATGAAAATGGTCTTGACGAAAAAGTTAATTTCTGTTTTCAAGATTGCTCCTGTAAAATAGATTTAATACTTTAGTAAGTTCTTTGCTTTCGTAGTTTATTCTCCTCGAGGGTCGATTTCGGAGCGTTTTGACCTCCGCGTTTTTTTTCATTACCGTCAACGTAAATATTGCAGAGGGGATGATGATCAGAGTTAACTTTTTATATAAATGTGTGGCGGTACCGAGGCTTAGTCTGATTTTATCCAAAGTTGTCGCGATTTATCATTATTTTACAGCAATAATCGAGTGACACTAATGAAATTTAAAAAACGCTGACAAAACGCTCTGAAATCGACCCTCGAGCATAGATACATTATTATAAATTAAACAATATACTATCTAAACACTAAACAACTAATTTACACTACATTATTTTAAACTAGTTGAAATATGTCAGTAATGCAATGCAATCACTACCCACTATAGATAACTTTGAAAAGTATAAAAGAACTACATTATCCTATTTCTAATAAAGTGCAAAATGTAATTTCTTTTTGGCGAATGTAAAATTGAATCTTTCTACCCCAACCTATGTAATATGTGAGCGACATGACGCAGAAATTCAATAACGCTATTTCCTTGCGAAGTCCGAGTTGTCTGATTCACTAAAGCTTACTGGCTGTTTAGAGTTGAGCTCGTTGTCCACTGCAGCGCTATTCTTTCCTAGGCTTTACTTTATTATGTCCAGCCTATAACTATACTATATCCTCTTCCAATGAGAGGGCCTGTAGTGCTCACGCGGGCCCAATGGGAATTGGAAACTTCATACACACCATAGACTTGCTTTGCAGGTGATTACAGGTTTCCTCAAGATGCTTTCTTTCACTGAAAAGCTCATGGTATAATTTCAATGTAATTTCGCTCATGAATTCCGAAAAACTCACAGATGCAAGCCTGGATTTGAAACCACGACCTCCTACTTGAGAGGCCATAGGTCAAATCATTAAGGCTACCGCAACTTTTCACAGTCAAGTTGGCCGAGTGGTTTTCCTTTATAGTTTAGTTGCTATTAATCTAGTTACTCTCCAAACCACCAACCGCCACACCACACACCACCAACCACCACCACAATTGAATTCACGATTTGTTACCAATACATATTTTTAGACTAGTTAATTTTTGTTCCATATAACTTTTCTAGCTCATAGTTATGTTTTTGCATAATGTTGTTATGGAAAGCAAAACAAGATGCGAAGACGGAAGAGAAGCGTTTAGTAAAAAAACTTTTTAACAAAAAAATTTAACCACCTTAAAAACTGAAAAGCAAAAAATAACACCTTTTTTGTTTGACCTTAATCTAGGTACCAGTTTGAAGTCGGTGCCTCAGCACGAGCCAGGAGGAGTGGACCTATAATCGTCTACTTGATTGGCTTCTATCACTCCTCTTGGCTCGTGCTGTGCTGAGGCACCGACTTCAAACTGGTACCTAGATTAAGGTCAAACAAAAAAGGTATTATTTTTTGCTTTTCAGTTTTTTCGGCGGTTTAATTTTTTTGTTGAAAAGTTTTTATTTTATACTTTTTTCCCATTCTTGGGGTAAATTTTGTTTCCAAATTTATATAATACCAACTTCAAGGTACACCCTAATCCAATAAAAAAGAATTATGAAAATCAGACTACTCTGTAAAAAGTTAGTCGTCAATCATTCCCTGTTTTCCTACCCTTAGGGTAAGAATAATATTTCCAAATTTAAATGGGACCACCGTCGGAGTATACGCTTTCCAATAAAAAAGAATCATCAAAATCGGACTCTCTCTACTCTCTCTACTCTGTAAAAAGTTATGAGTGATCATAGATAAAAAAAAAATACGCGTCGACTTGAGAACCTCCTCCTTTTGTTTTCGTCAGTTGATTAATATTGTTTGACGCTTATGGCCACTTGCTGAGAAAAATTATCTCGATTTAGTCGTTAGGCCTGATTTGAAGTTGGATAGCACTAAATCGAGATTAATTAATTTCCTACAAGATCGTCTCAATTACTCAACAACGTAATTTTAAAGCATTGGCTCATTGCATAAAGCGTCGAGATTAACCTTAATGGAATTAATTTTAATTGTATTCTTAGTTACTAAGCTAAAACTTAACACCTAATCAACTCACTGGACGCATAACTTTTCATCGTTTTGTACCTCAACTTCCACACTTCAGTCTATTCAACGATCACCACATCTCACAACTGTCATATTTTTACTGCTTGTATAGTATTAAATATCTTGTCATAGAAGTGATATAGCAGTGCAATGGCTTGCCGGCCGTTAGGATTCGCTAACGTGTGTTTGTTCCTAGCAAACCGAGCTCCGCGCGCTCGAGTTAGTATTGGCTATACCATGCTTGATATATGCCTGTACTTTTTCATTTAAATTATATAGTTTATTCTTCTATCCTTAAATTGATCACGGTAAATCGATAAGACGGTGAAATGATTTTGTGCTCAAATTTCATTTTTACAGCGAGCAAACAACATTAAAGTTTAGATATTCCGACAAGTATAGAATGTATATTTTAAACTTAAATGGGTCGATTTCAGAGCGTTTTGACCGCCGCGTTTTTTTTCATTACCGTCGACGTAAATATTGCACAGGGGGATGATGGTCAGAGTTAACTTTTTATATAAATGTGTGGCGGTACCGAGGCTTAGTCTGATTTTATCCAAAGTTGTCGCGATTTATCTTTATTTTACAGCTATAATCGAGTGACACTAATGACATTTAAAAAACGCTGACAAAACGCTCTGAAATCGACCCAAATATGTGACTTACGCCGTATGCTGTGATTAATTTGTAAATAGATGCATAGTGTTTTGTCAGTTATTGGTTTAACACTCCGTTATGTTATTCACTAAATTGAAGCCAAGGTCCCCGCTGAGCGAGCTGAGGCATGATTTTGTTTGACACAAGGTTCAAAATCGCAACGAAAACGGCTGCCTTGCGAAGCAACTCGCTCAGTGGTAACCCAACAATTGATAGTCAATTTACGGTTACGTGTCTATTTGAAAACCAATGAAAAATATACTACAAGTTATCAACTCAATCAATATGAAAACTCTCAAACCTATTAGAAACATTTTTTTTTATTATTTCTCGTTATTTCATATATTATACCTACATGTTTTTTTCCTTATTAATATACGTTTACTCTTACTCAGGACTATACAATTACCATCATTAAGGGAGTTCTGTTATTGGCCTTAAAAATAACTTTGTAAATGAATAGTAACGCTGTAGAACACCTAAATAAATAGGTAAATCTGGGCCTTTAACAAAATGTGGTAAAAAAACATCTGCCCCGGTTTGCTCTAATTAATTAGCAACGAGATTTATCCCTAATTTACGTATGTATACATGTCACCTAAATTAATTTGACCTTTCCGACAAATCACCCAGCCGTGCTATCCGTTACATGACAGGGAACCAGTAGACCAAGGTTTACAGGGCATTGATACAGTAGACCGGAATAAACAAGCAATGTCAATCATAGCCGATGACTCCGAAACTCGATGTCAGATCCATGCACTAGCAGCGGGTGAATGTTGACACAAGCGTTCCAGAGCTGAATACACTGAGCTAGAGTTGACGTGACGCGACAGACATTTAATATCATTTTTTTGTACTTTTTAGGAGACCAAAAGGGGACGTAAATGCATCTCTGTATTTATAATTTATGTACAGGTCCAGCAACAAGTACTTATGATCCATCGTCCCTGCCTATATATGTCCCACTGCAGGGCTCAGGCCTTCTCTCAGAATGAGAGAGCTTGGGCCGTAGTTCCCACACGGGCCCAGTGCGGATTGGGAACTTCACACACACCATTGAATTTCTTCGAAGGTGTATGCAGGTTTTCTCACGATATTTTCCTTCACCGTAAATCTCATGGTAAATTTTAAATGTAATTTCGCACATAAATTCAGAAAAACTCAGAGGTGCGAGCCGGGACTTTAACTCACGACCCTCTGCTTGAGAGGCCATAGGTCAAACCACTAGGCCACCACGGCTTACGATACTAACCGTTTAACTGTTTTAATGTGTCGTTTAATATCGGATGATAGAATCCATTATCCAAGATAAATACTGAAACACTGTAACTTGAAGTTAGTTTTAAATGGAAAATAGTTAAAGTCGGAATACAAAAGACTTGGCTGTACCACCAACTAGAGGCACTCGGTTGGCCTAGTTGAATACACAAACCACAACCGCTCTTATCCCATTTCGAGGCAAAATGTTACTAAGGTCTGAAATATTAGTTTGGCTATATACCACTAGCCTCGTGAGAAATACATGAGTTGAGATACCCCACTAGTGGCAGTTCAAAGTTGCCGTCGTAAATCATAATTCAACCGGCAGTTACGGTAATGGTGACGGTTTACGGCCTGACTAAATCATTCATCATTGCCTTCAACAAGAAGATAGTTGAGCATTAAAGGCTTTGGTTTATCTTCGCAATTTATGATGTGAAAGGTAGACTGTAGAAAAACGCAGAAAAGTTCAAAATTTTATTGAAGACGTTTAGTTGACTCTGCTTGACTCCAAGAAAAACTTTTTATAACAACTGAATGTTATTTACGTCTTTTATAAACTAAGCCAGAAAAAAATGCCTCGGGAAAACAAATCGTCGTGGGTGGTAAGTCAATGAATGACCTCAGAAGTGAAATTTTCCACGAAAACTTCTCTAAATAATTATAGCGAACTAATAATAAACCCACTTTAAACTGAGAGACAGTATTTTACTTTGATAATTAAATAATAGTACATTACTGCAGAGGCCGCAAAATAGTGGATTGCCGGCCGAGTAGGTAGTTATAGTTATAGAAAAGCCTATTTATTAATTCATGAGCCGTTAAGAAACTTGGAATTAAAATACTCAAAATCTGAAACTAATTCCAGAATTTCATTATTTGTTTCCAAAACAATTAGGAACTTATAGATTGAGTATCACATAATTAACACAAAACTAAAACTGTATCTTAAACCCCAGTCAACGTTTAGTAAAAACGAAGCAGGTACGCTAAACAAAATTAATACAGGTACGAGAGGTTTCCATCAGCGGAAGGAAGTGCCAGTAGTGGAGGTAAGTTAGTTTGTACAATGTTGCCTGCATTTATGGACTTTGTTCAGCTTCATAGCCAATATAGTTTAGAAAAGCTTTCACAATTATTTTACAAGGAGCACTTAGAACGTGAAAGACGATAGTATAGACTCACTTAGTTAAAGAAATTCATTGTTTGCTGAGAATATATTACTTAAATATTGAATTACTCATTTAAACTTTAGATACGTACGTTAACATGGAATTTTAATATAATGATCCACTTCAAATTATAGGTTTAAGTAGATAATCTGGAATTATTTACACTGTAAATTCCAATTAGTAATTCCACTCTTTTATTTTCATACTGTAGACAGTTGGTGGTGAATGGAATCCTCTTAGTAGGATATACCGTGATACAAATATATACCATCATCTATTATTTAATGATGACATAGCTTATATGTTAGTAGACTATCCCGCGACTTCGTACGCGAAGACAATAACGTTAGTTGTTTGGATGAAATTTGGCACACAGGTAGTTTATTATTACATGGATTAACACATAGGATAATGCCAGGAAAATGCAAAGTTCCCGCGGAATAGGAATAAGTGTCTTCTATAGCCGCTAAGCCGTGGTGGCTTAGTGGTTTGACCTATGGTCTCTTAAGAAGAGGATCGTGGGTTTGAGCCCGGGCTTACATCTCTGAGTTTTTCCGAATTCAGGTGCTAAATCACCTTTGAAGTTTACCATAGTCTGACTAGACCATATTTTTACCTATAGTCTGACAATAAAGTTTTTGTATTCTTGTATTCTTGTATTCATGATCTTTACAGTGAAGGAAAACATCGCGAGGAGAGCTGTACACACCTGAGGAGAAATTCAATGATGTGTGTAAAGTTCCCAAATCGCACTGGACCCGCGTGGGAACTCGGTACGGCCCAAGCTCTCTTGCAATAATATAGTCGCCTTGACAAAACCACGTCACAACCATAGTGTCAAGAGCTAATGTTAAAGCCGGATCCATCATAACGCATATGCAATTATTAATGTACTTCTAACAAATAAACTTTGTCATTATAATAAGTGAAGGATTGTATATGTATTTCTATTACCGTGCCATGGAACATTGCTCGCTCCATACTGCAGATTGCCGATATTTGCAACACTGGCAAAACACTAGCTTTGTCTGAAACCAAGCGCCTACAATCAGCTCCCAGAGCTCGGCAGGACAAGCAAACGATGCACGTTTTCAGGCCAGGCGCTCGTCCGTCTTGCACCTCACTATTAATTTCCACGTCAAATTCAACTGCGATAGATTAATTTCTCTATGTTGTAATAGTTTTCTGTGGAAAAAATCTCAATCAAGAACCTGTTATTGAATTATAAGATTTAAATTAAAGCTCTTTTCATCATCATCATCATCATCAGCCTATGTTCGTCCACTGCTGGACATAGGCCTCTCCCATGGCACGCCACTGAGCACGATCCTCGGCCACTCTCATCCAGCTCTTGCCAGCCGCCCTGCGAAGATTATCGCTCCACCGAGTCTGAGAACGTCCCACGCTACGTTTGCCGATCCGTGGTCTCCACTCAAGAACTCGTCTACCCCAACGGTTTTCGGTTCTTCGGGTTATATGGCCTGCCCATTGCCACTTCAGCGTGCTAAAGCTCTTTTACTCATGTCAAAAGGGTTGGGTCCTGAACGCCTTACTTGCATTTAGCCTTGGCATTCAATACGTCTCAGTAGTACACTGACCAAGTGCCTGTGCAAAATGACTTGTTTATCTAATGCCTTATGCCATGATTACAAAATTGTCTAAGTTTCAAGAAGACTTTCTTAGCAAAACGTCTAGGACGTGAAATGCACAAGTAGGCAGAATGACTCAATAGTAGTCTCTGATACTAAACTATCCTCATTACAACTGTGATTGCTTTGTTCCGATCGATCCAAATGTGCACCACACTAACTCAAGAGTAAAGACTAATCATTTTTCTTTCTTTTTACAAGCTTATATTTAAGTTACAATGTTCGTATAGCCTTAACCTTATTTGATTTTATAAATGCAAAAGTATCTCTGTCTGTCTGTTACGTCTTCATGCTTAAACAGCAGCACCCTGGGAATCCCTGGGAAGGACATACATAGGATAGTTTTATTCCGAAAAATTACATAGTTACCGTGGCATAACGATAAACGAATTTTCTGCAGACGAAGTCAAAGAAAAACAGCATCATAATCTAGGTTAGCTGGAAAAGATCCCTTTTTAGGGATAAGCTCGCCTTTGTTCTCCTCTCTGTGTATTTGTATTTTTATTTTTATGTGCAATAAAGAGTTTACATACATACATAATATGTACAGACAGATAAGTAAGTCGGCTTCAAAATTTGCAAGTCGAATTTCACCGATTTCTAGCTATCGGATTGTCTTGAATTTTGATATGGATTGTAGATAGGATGACAATGCAAGTACAATCAGTAATAAAGGGTCTTTAAAATATTTTTCTACAAAAGCTTATTTTACGCTAGAAAACGTGAATACAAACAAACGTGTAGACAAAGTGACATTTAGGTACGTTATTTCTAACGTTTATTCTTTGGCCCTACAATCAGTCGTATTTCTTTCTCGTTCTGCATGCTTGGCTGCAGAGTTCGTTAGGTTAGTTCGATAGCCAAACATTCAGGCAATTCTCCAAGACGGTGTTTGCCCTCTCCTAGTTACCTAGATTCCGCCTGGATTGCCTGAGCATACCAATTTATGAATTATGCCTTACTCGATACATGTTCCAGGCATGTAGTTAGATATGTAATGCACTTGAAGTTCGCCACAATTAGCATACATATGTATATTTAGGTCAAGCTGGTAAAATATTAAAGTAAACATAGTAAGAAGTTATGTTAAAAAATATTTTTTAATAGAAACTTTTTTGCTGACTCTACTTGCATTGTCATACAATTTAAATAAAAAATAAAAAATAAATAAATATTAGGGGACAATCTTACACAAATCGACCTATTCCCAAACTAAGCAAAGCTTGTACTATGGGTACTAGACGACGATAAACATACTTATATAGATAAATAAATACTTAAATACATAGAAAACATCCATACTCAGGAACAAATATTCGTGCTCATCACACAAATAAATGCCCTTACCGGGATTTGAACCCAGGACCTCTTGCTTCGTAGGCAGGGTCACTACCAACTAGGCTAAAGCGGTCGTTAATCTACATAATAATCTATTATAATAATATGTAGGTATATCAATTTTTAAGCCAATCCGGCCACTGGAAGTGGGTTAAATTAGACTTCCAAGATTTGACCTAAACATTATTACTGACACGGCAATTTAAATAAAAGCTTGTAAGAAAGTAGGATATGATAGGCCACTTAAAACGTCTATTTTTCTTTGAAATGCTTAGCCTAACGTCGTTTTAGAAACCCTAATTGGCAAGAAATCCGTATTCATTGTAGGCGTTTGTCTGAACGCCTACGCTCAAGCTGAGAGCATACTTTAACGTCGAAGGATTTCCGCCTCTGACAATAAAATGCTTGTCGCGCAGATTATTTCTGTCACGACCAATCGTTGACGCTGCAAGTATAGGAAAAAATTGAAAAGGGAAAACGTTTTAGTTAAAAAAAAATCATTTTTAATATAAGCTTTTTTCGCTGACTGTTCTTTTTGTTGATTGTACTTGCAATGTCAACCAATTTTCATATGCATACAAAATTTTCAGGTCAGTCTGACCACTAGAACTTGATTAAATGCTTTAAAAATTTGGTTAGACATAGTCAGCGGGATATGTAAAACAAAATAAAAGCTTGTAAATTATTTTTATCATTCAAAATACGATATTTGTGATATTGGTACAGGAAGATCAACTTCTGGCGTTTTATGCATGTATGCTGGTGGAGCATCGTGTAGATCGTGGCTAAGTCAGAGACAGCAGAGTGTTGCGATATCAACAACAGAAGCTGAGATAGTTGCAGCAAGCGAAGCAGCAAGGGAAAGCATTTGGCTAACCTAACCCGTCTTATCAGTTGGTTGCCAATTACAGAAAAGGTCTTCCAGTGTTGTATGACGACAACGACAAATATACTTACGTACGTAACGTACGTACTTGTTTATTTTTATTTTTATTTAAAATCAGACAGAAAATAATATATTTTTCTTTGTACTTATATCGTACATTATTTTTCGAGATAATTGAATAATGTTTTGTTGGAAAGGCTTTTAAATTTTAAATTCAATAAGAATAAATCGTTGAATGAAATAGCCAGATTTATCAGTCCGTAAGGCTGCGTTACCACCAGAGATGTGCGAGAATGCGTTGCGAGGGATGTGTGTCATGAACCAACAGAAATACTTCATTCACTTAGGACCTTTTAAATGACGTGTTTCTATTGGTTCATGAGACACACATCCCTCGAAACGCATCCTCGCACATCTCTGGTGGAAACGCAGCCTAATACACTTCAAAAGAACAAAGTCACCTGCATTTATTTTTTAACCGACTTCAAAAAAAGGAGGAGGTTATATGTTCGATAACTTCGACAATTTTACTGACGTCCAAATTGGAAAACATTTTTTTTGTTTGTATAGTCCAGAAGTGGTCTCTTAAATAAATTTTAACAGAATCGATTCAGCAATTATAATTTCACTCACATTTTAAGTTAGTTAAACTAAAGTTAATATGAAACGTAGTTCCGTGAAGATAATTTTTACCCTCTCTGAGATATGTCGGCCGTCGATGAAAATGGTTTAAATTTGTGTTTTAAAAAAGTTCTAGAATAACAAGACTGCAGAGCAGACGTACTTGTAGACTCATGAGTACAATTTCATAAAGGGTGCTTGTTCCCAGATGATAACAAATCCATACAGCTCATTATTGTCAATTGACTCCATACAGTTGCGCAACTGGTAGATTCTACTAAATTATTTACAGCTCTACAACAACGGGTCATACTGTAACGCCTTAGATAGGTATACTCCATTGGCTTTTAAATTAGCAGTTCAACTCAATGCTTTTGCACTGAATACTTTTACTTCTAAATTTGTCTAACGTCTTTAATTGGCTTCTTAATTTACAGTAAACGCAATTGGCAAATTGTTTAAATTTGGCTTGAGAAATTGTTTGCAGTTTTACGATATAATAGCGTAGTAATTAATAATATTATTATTTCATTTTACAGTGCAACCGTCTGGCCGTATACAGCTGACGAAACCTTCTATTTTCAACACAAGGTGTCCAACGAAAACAAATCTCACCGGGTATCTGTTGTTCTAGGAGATCTTAACAAAAGTCCGAATATAGGGCTATGGTTAACAAAGCCACATAAGTTTTAAGTGGCCTCCGGGCTCCAAGTTTCCGTCCGTTTATCCTTCACAACAAAGTTATCTGTTAAAGTGTCTACCTAAAACGTTGTTGATGCTTACACAAGTTTGATGTTAAGTTGTAAAGTGAAAGTACAGAGGACGGACCCGCAATCGTACGCTTGCCGTGATTTAGACGATTTCACTACTGCATATATAAATACCTCCCAAGAAAACGGAAGGCTTATTTACTGCTACTCGTACTTGGGTAATAGGCTATTAAAATAAATAAATAAAATCATACATAATCCTTGATAGTCGGTACCATCATTTTATGCCATATAAGCTCGACAGAAAACAAACAGTATTGGGCATATTGTAGTTTTACTGAAATTTTGATGATAGTAATAGTTTCAAGTTACTTACTTGAAGATTTCACTATCACTATCATCAAGATTTCAGTACCTAAAACCCTTTAAGGTACCAACTAGAAAAAAGTAGCGCACAGTTACCATTGCTGAAAATTATTTAGTTTTGCTATACGAGCCATGCATGCTAAGGGCACTACAAACTTTGACAGGCTATATAAGTACTTGAATGTTCCAAGCGAGTTAAGTTCTAAATTACTTCGAAATGTACTTGTCCCGTTTGTTACATGTTAACTGTCTTCCATTCTGAAACTAGTTTCAAATAAGAAACTGCGACAGATCTTAAGAAGAAGTCTTTTGTAGTGCAACAGCATGAGTTTTCTATCAGAACATTTTGTGGCTTAGAAATTTGATTTGAATAAATCCTTTAAATGACCACAACAAAGACCCAGTCTCGTCGAGTTTATAAGTCGCGGAACGACAACTATCCAGTACCATTCTTTTCTTTTACGCACTATTTGCTTCAGCTGAATGGACAACCTTTAGTTCAAGAAGGTATTTTTACATACCTTCCTCTTCATGTAATTGCCTCGCAAGGTGACATCGGACAGAATCCTTTGGGTGCACGAATAAAAGACGACCTCCATCGCTTTTTGTCATTTCTTACCCTTGTCAGGATTGTTAGAAGACGTGTAGTGCTTTTAAATGTAAATAATAATGGTCAAATCTAATTCAAATATACAACGTATTAAACTGCAATGAATGTAGTATATAATTTACGAGTATTGATACTTAAGGTAACAAAATGCGACGCGAGTTTATTGGTCTAAGCGTAGGTATTTATATTATTCTACTCGTAAGCTTTATGAATTTGCCAATTTTGATATAGATAATAAGGAAAGGCAGACCTTAAGTGGCTTAAAGCGAATGAATAGACAGTTATGGAATACAGTTCGTCCTCTAATATTACACGTTTGACCTGCATTTTGATAACGTCAGATAGCATCACGAGGGTTCAAAGGGAAACCGCAGCGGGATCTTATATCTAACAGAGATACTGTAGGCTAGGCAGGCATGAATAGTTTAGGCACCCTAACTTATTTAAGATGCGAAGGTTGGAGAAGGCTCCGCTGAGGTAGGTAATATTATTCTAAATTGTAATTTGACCCATTTGTACATTGCTCATCATAGTCTCGGGGACCTCATATACTACATATATTAATAATTTCCATAAGTTCAGTACCTGTTTTCTTCAGATAAACTAAATATTTGAATAAGTCAATGAAAAAGACTGCATAGAGTAG
Source organism: Archips crataeganus (assembly GCA_947859365.1). Taxonomy (NCBI): domain Eukaryota; kingdom Metazoa; phylum Arthropoda; class Insecta; order Lepidoptera; family Tortricidae; genus Archips; species Archips crataeganus. The sequence continues at coordinate 16,037,714 of OX402048.1, read as the reverse complement.
GCGATGAATTTTGAGGAAAGTTAAACACTTTTAGGTACCAACCACATTTCATTTTGATTTCAATTTTGAATCCGGTAGAGTTAGCGTTTGTCTAAAAACGCTGATTCCACACGAAAAGCTCGTTCCATAGTGAAATATTAAAAAGTCAAATGGCAAACGCGGGGCTCCGAATACTCGATGCGATGAAGCCGAGTGGAAAATTGATTTCCTGCTGCACATATCATTTTCATTTGCGAAAATTAATGTCGACGAAGTGGAGGTGTGCCGATTCGTTTTTTAATGCAGAGAGATAATTGACTTCTATTATTTATTCTTCTTAATTTAGGTGGAAACTTTATATAAATACTTACCGTGTTTTCTTTGATATCCGTATAAACTACCTGTTAATTAACATTCTGAATAAATCTTTTTTCTTTCTTTTTCATACCTCATAAATAAATATAAGTTCACAGTGAAATATGATAGTGTGTTAACTCCGTCATCACAGCTTATCTAAGTTGTACGTAATGTACCGCGCATAATTAATTATTAAAAATACAATCTTGATTATCTTTTGAACAATAAGAGTTAGGACACTAAAGAAATTAACTTTATTTGACCTGTTAAATGCCCTACATTAAGGTCAAAGGAAATAAAAAAACGCCGCGGTTGTTACACCTAATGCAGCTTTTGCCCACAACACAACGAGAAATTGCTAGAACTACATAATCTCCTGATATATTATGTGTCAATCCATGTTTTTAATTATTTACGTGACGTGCTAAGCTCCGAAGCTGTTTAGTCGTCGTTGAGAACACACCGCTGCTTTAGAACGATACTGACAAAATTCGAATTATTGTCATTTCAAAACTAAATCGGTTCTTTTTACATAAAGTTTATTTTTGAAATAACAATAATTCGGATCGTCCGTATCTTTCTAAAGGAGCGACACATCCAAACATTCTCATTTTCACTTAAGTAGGATTGAACCCTTGTTTTTTCATCTTCACAGCATTTACCAATAAAACTATAAAATCTATACGAGCATTGATTACTTATTTAAGTTAGAAGTTCCGTTACTAATACAGTAGTATTGCACTGCCGAGACGGTCCAACTGACGAGTGTGCCGTCGAATCTATTTTAGGCACACAAAGCCGGTAGCAATATTGTATGTACACGTTTAAATAGAGTACAAACTCTGTTCGTCCAAGAGGCAGTTAGCAAACTTGTCCAATCTTATAGCGCATCGATTAATCTGAAACTTGGTGAGCCCGGCGACGCATTCCCGTAGAAGGACGTTCATAAAATAGTTTTGAAACGGCTTCAAATGAATACTCAGTAATCAATCGAAGAAGCATTTGGCAAGGGTTAGGTAAGGGGTTTGATTGGATATTCTGAATAGATACGCTTTGACTATGAAATGGAAGGGTCTCGCCCATCTGAATTAATCACATTGTGCCTATTCAGATATTGAAAAATCTATCAGCAAATGAGATTATTTTACGAGGCGGAAAGAAAATAGATTTCTATAAAGAATTTGAATAAACATTCTTTTCAATTCAACAAAGGACGAGAGATAGGAAAAAATAAACAAATGTATCGATGTCGCGAAGTGATGTGTAACGGGTCCACTGTCGACTTGTGTTTTCCAGGCGACAAGACGGCCGAATAAAAGCTTTTTAAGCTGTTTCTCTTAAATAAATATGAGATAGGTTTTATTTGATTAAGGAAATGTTAACTAAAACCTTTTCAAACACAGTAAAAAGTTCATAAATTAAGGCCTGAATAAATCAATTGTTTAAAGAAATGTGCTTAAATAAATTTATACTTTACTGTGAAAAGTCTAATTGACCGAGCGAGCGCAAAATTTCTGCCCGACTTCTCATATATCTGTCCTCTGCTTCGAATATCTGTCCGACTGCTCCCCTTTTCAGGTAGGATTTCTCAACCGACTCTTGTGAAATTTTGTGAGCAGGATCGATATAGTACATTGTTGTAGAGGCTGGAAAGTAAGCAACAGATGGACGAGTTTGTTTGAGGGCCGACGCGTAGCGGAGGCCCTCGAAAGTACGAGTCCATCTATTGCACTTTTGGCCGAGACTAAACATTGTGCTTTTCACGACTAATGCGAGGAAATCATTATCATCATCATCATCATAATCATCCATCCATCCATCCCGTACATCCCGTCCATCCTGTCCATCCGTCCATCCGTCCATCTATCCCGTCTATCCCGCCCATCCATCTATCCCGTCCATCCCGTCCATCCCGTCCATCCGTCCATCCGTCCCGTCCATCCCGTCCATCCTGTCCATCCCGTCCATCTACCCATCCGTCCATTCTGTCCATCCCGTCCATCCCGTCCATCCCGTCCATTCCGTCCATCCATCCCGTCCATCCGTCCATTCCGTCCATCCCGTCCATCCGTCCATCCTGTCCATCCCGTCCATCTGCCCATACGTCCATTCTGTCCATCCCGTCCAACCCGTCCATCCCGTCCATCCCGTCCATTCCGGCCATCCCGTCCATTCCGTCCATCCGTCCATCCCGTCCATCCTGTCCATCCCGTCCAACCCGTCCATCCCGTCCATCCCGTCCATCCCGTCCATCCCGTCCATCCCGTCCAACCCGTCTATCCCGTCCAACCCGTCCATCCCGTCCATTCCGTCCATCCGTCCATCCGTCCATCCATCCCGTCCATCCGTCCATTTTGGCCATCCCGTCCATCCCGTCCATCCGTCCATCCGTCCATCCTGACCATCCCGTCCATCTGTCCATCCGTCCATTCTGTCCATCCCGTCCATCCCCTCCATCCCGTCCATCGGTCCATCCAGTCCGTCTGTCCGTCCGTCCGTCCGTCCGTCCATCCATTCATCCATCCATCCATCGCATGCAGCAGACGATTACTGTTGATTGGTCCAATAATGTCGTTTCAGCACGCCAGGAATAAAATTCAGAAATTATCTTTCAAAAAGTCGTATCGTATAATGAAATACATATACTGATACGTCCTGTTTTCGATTAGTGTAACTTTGTTGTCGTGTTTGTGCGCCATAAATGAGTCAGCTGTTAAATGTACATATATAGGCAGTTTTGAGTACTGGATTTAGGTTATCTATGGCCACATTTTCGAGCAGTGTCGTGAAAATTATATTTATTGTCAATTCGGTTTGCGGAAAAATTTCCAAATTGAAGGAGTCATATGGGCGTTTAAAACGTAAAAGATATCATATTTTGTAGTTTCTACTAACTAACATAGTCATTAAGTACCCATTGTAGCTAACAAATAATGGATCCGAGTTATCTGAATAAATAGATTTATTATTATTATTATTATAGCATAACTTAAAACTTAAGTTAGTTTGTACTTTACTGTTTTTAATGATTGTGTATGATTTTTGTAAACAAATAAATATTTTTTCTCAAACATGCTATGAAATATTGACGTTATGTTCCTTATAATACGCCACGAAGTGTCACGTTGAAGGTGCGGGCTAGACGAGAGGTCAATAATGGAATTTCATACAACATTGCTGGCCTTGGCCAGCAAAGTGATCGTCTATTGTTTTATACTATGACGTTTATAGGTCTATGGCATCATAGCATTTAGCCATTAAAAAAAAACTATAAGCAATATTTTGCGTTTTGGTTCATTAAGACATTCTGCCACTACGTTTATTTAAGGTAAGGTAAGATGATGATGATGTTGGTGATGATGATGGTGATGTTGATGGTGTCGATGATGGCGGTGATGATGATGGTGATGGTGGTGATGATGGTGATGATGGGTGATGATGGTGATGATGATGGTGATAACGAGATGATGATGATGGTGATGATGAGATGATGATGATGATGATGATGATGATGATGATGATGATGATGATGATGATGGTGATGATGGGTGATGATGATGATGATGATGATGGTGATGATGAGATGATGGTGATGATGGGTGATGGTGATGATGATAGTTCTGATGATGGTGATGATGATAATGGTGATGATGATGGTGATGATGATGATGGTGATGATGATGGTGATGATAAGATGATGATGGTGGTGATGGTGATGGTGATGATGATGATGGTGATGATGATGCTGATGATAAGATGATGATGGTGGTGATGGTGATGGTGATGATGATGGTGACGACGACGACGACGATGACGATGATGATGATGATGATGATGCATGTTTGAGAAAAACTCTATACAAGCCTCGGCCACGAACAGGGATTGCCGGCCTCGTATCTCTAGATGGCCTCGTTAACACTCGGCCATCTATAACTACTCGGCCGGCGATCCCCTGTTTCGCGGCCGCTGCAGTAATGTACTATTATCTGTTTGTGATTGTGCTGTGAAATAATTGTACCGCCAATTTAAAATTTATAAAGTGTGTTTATAAAGTGTGTTTGTTCTGTAAACACTCACATTTGTATGATTTGATATAAAAATGATCAAATCGACTGGGATTAAATTTTTGTGTTTGGCTTACGGAACCACTACAGCGTTTTATTTTGCCTGTTTATACGTACATGTTCCCACAATTCAGCTGCACTTACAGCAAATGAATAAATGTTACTATGTCGGCAAAAAACAGAACCTACGATGCAGCCGTGCACATGGGGAAACCCAATTGATTTCCTGTTGTTATTTCGTTTCGAGCGAGATTAATTGAAACAATGATGACATCACCTACAATACAACTTGCGATGTATAATTTCAAAGTAATTTTTCGTATGCGACAATAATGGTTTATTTATTCAGCCTGGCATATTTAGCTTTTGTTATGAATGAAGTTAAATTCAAATGTTGGTATAAACACAAAGAGGGGTTATAAATAAGGCGCCGAAATTTCATTGAAGACAACGCTGTGGGAATTCGGGAAGGCTTTAGGCTCGCATGCCACCAGAACAAAGGACGTTCGCCAAAGCGAGCCCTACGAATGGCAAAACAAGGGCAAGGAATTTTAATAAAATCCTTATTATCTATTCACAGCAGCAGTTACGTTCTTTTACGAGCTAAACGGCCACGGCGAACTTCGGTGTCGGGATCGCTTCACGCTCTTCCTTGTCGCAACTTTACTAATATCGTTAGAAATACTTAAGCCAACTTAATTGCTTGGTACAACAGACTCACGCAATCTGCTCCTTTACTCCTGAATTGGTCAGTTCTAAAAAACTATTTATAAACCGACAATATTTTTTTATGACAATTGTAACAAAACGTTGATATGGGAGGATTTAAACCCTATTCCAGGTAAAGAAGGGCTGTAACTCTGCAAGTTGATATAAATAAGTGAACATTGAAATTTAAGTAATAGTGGGCAGGGCACATCGCAACTGATGGCCGATGGGGTCAAAAGGTTCTCGAGTGGCGTCCACGGACTATGTTCAGCAGTAGACGTCTATCGGCTGAATTGATGATGATAATGATGAACATTGAAATGATGTAAACTGGATTAGATTTTCACCACAAGCTGTAGTTTTCTGGTTTTCCTACGAATTCTAGTTTCAGTATAGTTTTAGAAAGGTAATTGCAAACACGAAGATCATAAAAATAAAAACAAAAAAATTGGAATGTTAAATTACTTATTGATCGTGAAAAATGTGGGCATTAAATATAAGCTATGTATTCCTTTACATGTAGCATAGCTCACAAAAGCAACGCTTCATGATTCTCATTCGATCAGATTTTATTCATTAGTAAAATGCAGACAATTTGTCTGATACATGTGACATTTGGCTCTAGAGTGGACATTTATGAAACAGCAATAACAAAATGGCAAAGCTGGATAAAAATTGCGAAAAGCAATATATGGCTTGCTGAAAATACTGAAAGTCAAGTATCTGGCTGGCTAGAAATTATATGTCAAACTGGAAAGTTATATGAATTTTCGAATGTCTAGTAAAACGTTAGTCCGTGATGTATCAAATCGACTGCTAAGGCCATAAATATGGATGAACGCAGAAATACTTCGTATAGAAGGTATTTAACATAATACTGAGATAATCTCTGAACGTTCTGTACTTTGGATCGTGCTACGATTGAACAATTTAATTTCAACTGTAACCGTACTTACATCCATTCTACAAGGTATTTTTTACTGAACAGACAGAGGTGACATTTAAACTCGATAAACGACTACCTTTTGGTTGAAAAATCAAATGAACAACGAAACAAATGGTTATACAAAATCCCCTCTATCTGTCGGCCATTCCTCATTCATCAGTGTCACGATGTTCTACAGAAAGTAACCAGCTTTTTCGCACAAAGCCAAAACGTACGTAAAATATGAAATTCATCGCGGGATGAGAAAGGTTTCATTTGCTTTTTGGGATCCTGAGCGTCAATGGGCTTACCAGGCTTTTTACGACATTTCATCCGCACTTCGAGTACCTACAGCAAAATTAAAGAGCCTAATATTCTTCAGTCTAAGGCATATTTAACTGGTTATGGAAGCTCTAACAGCATAAGGCTAAACCTACCAGAGTTGTGCGAGGAAGTGGAGCGGTGTGCGAAGAAAAAATGCACCAATAGGATTAGATATTTCATTTTCCGTGCCTCGCTAAGTACCGCTATCCTGTTGTTCGATTTTTCCTCGCACAACGGTCCATTTCTTTACACATCTCTGGTGGATGCGCAACCTTGTTTTATTTTATTTTATTTATTGGAGAAAAAAAAACAGATACACACACACAATCATTATCAAACAAGGCATATAAAAAAAAAACAATTGTTCTAGATTAAAATCCCAACTCATACCTATAAGTTATTCTGAGCTTACGATAAAATATGTGATTGTTATATATACTTGTGATTTTATTTTGTACCTATCGTGAGTTTTTTCAGGAGAGAGACCATAGCTTGTGCCAGCGTTTTCGATCTCGTGTGGGAACAAAAAATAGGCTATTGGTATTTTCGAAAAATCTCCTCTGAGAAACATACTAACACATAATCCTCAAGGTCTAAGCCAAATTTGTAAAATTTGAAGTCTAGTTTCAGTGGGTTGACTGTCAGTCAGTAACTTCATAGTTATAGATCTGTAATAAAACAGATTATTTGAAGGTAGAAAACTTTTGGTACTTAAATTTAATTAATATCCATTTACTTACTAAGTAGCCATTCACTAGAATTCAACCGCATACCTCCTAGCAAGGTGATAAACTTGCGAAGCAATTTAAAATATATTCGGACCTGCGCGTATGAGGGCGGGGAATAAATTTTTGATTACGGCTCTCAGGTTCATTGGTATTCTTGCGAGAGACTACCGATACGACCTTCAGTCCGGGTCCGCACTTAGCGGTAATTTACAGTTTAATTACTGGTCCTCCGGCCACCAGGGCCAGGGCGGGGCGGCGAGACGCGTGCGCCAGATACACGCGCCGCTCGCCACCACATTCCTATCCAACGAGTGAGACTTGCCCCTCCCAAAACATATAAGCACCATCAATGCTACGTTAATTTTAATTCAGCTCACATATTTAGGCAATTTTTACTCGAGCGCTAAATATAACGATGTAAACAGGCACACATTCTGTGAAAGTAATTACGCTGCTAAGTATTTTATTTTTTGCCATGTGAGGTATGGCGCAGAAATTCTGTTTGCATACCTACCTACTGTTTAATCTCGTTACTCAAATTTACGGACGAACGAGGGCGCAGATGAAGATATTAAGAAACGAAGTTAAATAAGAAAAGATGGTATTAAGAGTGCATCGACGTTGAAAAATTGTCACCAATAAGTCTCGTTTTGCGCTCGCAACGATCGTCCGTCACTGTCGCGGCGCGCAGCAGCCAATAAACGTCGCACGTCGCCGCGCTACGTGACGCGTCGCCGCCGCCGAGAACTAACCACCCTAAAATCACTATCGTTTACTACATTAAGGTGCGACCAAACCGCCGCTTATAAAACGGTGACGTTACGGAATCGCAGTGACGCATCGTATCCGTAACGTTTTGTTTGCATGGCTCCCACACCGCTACTCAAAATACGCAGACGCACCGTAAATTGAGCTGCGTCAAAATCGCAAAAAATAGTTACATCGAGTTCTTATGGACGACACCACACCGGCGACGTAAATGACGCAACTGTCTCGTAAATGCAGCATTTTTTACGCAAAGTAATAGGAATCGGGATTTGTCGGTTATTGTTAGTAACGCTTCGTGTTTCACACAGAGTTTATCCAATTCTAGACATGACCTTTAAAAACAAATTTATCACACCCATTATGTATCATGGTTTCAAGAAAGTTAAAGCATCGATCAACCGTGAAGAAACCGGTCAATAAAGTCTAATTGTCCCCCCTGGGTTGTAAGTTACTTTTGTAAAACAAGATCCCATGTTAAATCTTGGGATATCATTATCATCATTAGCCATCAGCCGCCTAATACATCACACTGTCGGACACAGGCTTCCTATCGTGAACGAAAGGTTTTGCATTTTTATTTATTATAATTTGGATTTTAATTATTATTTAAATAGATGAAAGTTTTAAGCAGTGTTAGTCATCTTATGGGTTTTTTGCGAAATAGCATAATAAAATGTTTTGACGCAGCGTATTTTAAGCATCGGTTTGGGAGGTTCACGTCAAAAATCTTTCGTATGGGGCACGTCACTGCGATTCCGTACTGTCACCGTATTTTGAACAGCGGTTTGGAGGCATACGATAAAAACGGTGCGTATACGATACGTCACTGCGATTCCGTACTGTCACCGTATTTTAAGCAGCGGTTTAGATGGCATGCGATAAAAACGGTGCGTATACGATACGTCACTGCGATTCCGTACTGTCACCGTATTTTAAGCAGCGGTTTGGAGGGCATGCGATAAAAACGGTGCGTATACGATACGTCACTGCGATTCCGTACTGTCACCGTATTTTAAGCAGCGGTTTAGATGGCATGCGATAAAAACGGTGCGTATACGATACGTCACTGCGATTCCGTACTATCACCGTATTTTAAGCAGCGGTTTGGAGGGCATGCGATAAAAACGGTGCGTATACGATACGTCACTGCGATTCCGTACTGTCACCGTATTTTAAGCAGCGGTTTAGATGGCATGCGATAAAAACGGTGCGTATACGATACGTCACTGCGATTCCGTACTATCACCGTATTTTAAACAGCGGTTTGGAGGGCATGCTATAAAAACGGTGCGTATATGATGCGTCACTGCGATTCCGTAACGTCACCGTTTTTTAAGCGGCGGTTTGGTCGCACCTTTAACCATTTACTGTTAAGTTAGTACTCTTGTTTTATATTCATAACTACCGAATTTTTAAAGCTGAAAATAATTCCCCGGTTTTATGTTATTTTCCAGGGAAACCCGGCTATCCAGAGAAACGTTTCTTAATTTTCTAAAAGTTACTCAAATCAGCATAACTTTTCGACTAGTCGTCAAAAAAATTAGCCCTTGGCTTGTAATTTACGGTAGCCAGCCGTGATATCTCCTTTATGGAAATTGTCACAAACCGTTGAAATAGTATGCGAGAGGGTTTAAATCCAATCCCAGATAATTGCCTAAAGATAGGCTGCAAGTTAGTGCGCCAGTCGAATAATTCAGCACTGATAGTATCCAATGAGCTCCACTGTAAAGTTCTTTCGAGTTTTAAATGCCTTTAGCTGGTCCCAATGAAACTTTAACGTTCATCGTAATACTAATAAATACGTAGTAAGACCTCATTTTTAAGGTTTTTTTTTACAAGTCAATCTCAACAAGGTTGCAACGTTAATGTTTTACTATAATAGTATATAATTGAACATCTGACTAGCTAGATAATGAAAACCTGTTCGTTAATGTTAAATTGATTACACCATTTTTTTTGCGTCGGTATAGTATCAAAGATTACCGGCTTTCATTGGTTCAAAAGGTGTGAGAACGAGATTTAACCTACAGGTAAAGACAATGGCACAATGTAAGCAGGCAAGGAATGGCCGGCGTTAGCATGCATAATGTGCACGGAGAAAGCAAGATTTATTTCAGCGACATGCTAACGGATCTGCGGCAGTTCAGTACAAGGGGAATAATGAATAAACAACATATATATGGAACCTTAATTCTTTTAAAGTTTATTACCCACGAAATAAAGCGTTCTCTTTCTTTGTGATATACAACTGCACTTTGTGAAAACGCTAGCAATGTAACATTAAACAAAAACTACAATGAGCTCTCTCTAAAAAATTAACACGAAAAAGGTTCATGATAAGAAGAAAATTTGCTTGCATTTTACTAAAAATTTAGCTATGTTTCTTTGTAAAACTTTCCTTTATGATATGAGTGTACTTAAGAAATAAAAACTTTTCTAGCTAGATCTTGAATACTACTATCAATGTACCGCAGGGCTTTCGTTCAAAATACACTAACAGCTTTTTTGGTCCGTGAAAATATACGAAAAGTCTGTTCTTCTATTAACTACCTTTTAGTTAGAAAATATTGTAGAAAAATATGGAATAGGTAGGTTTTGACTTATTTTGCATAAATAAGCATATATCTTCAACGCAAACCTAGCTATTTACCATGACTAGGTATCGCTACTTCTTGGCGGAGCAAAATAAGTATTCCATTAAAATTAATATGGAACTTCCCAAAGTAGCGCTTGAATCTATAGAGTATTTAAAATATTGTATTTTTGCTAAAATTTCGTTCCAAGCACGGGCTGAAGATAGTATACCAACTTTGTTTTGAATGAAAAGGAAATAGGAACTGCAGAAAAGGATGTAAGTGGGAAGGAAATGCTCCTACGTTGCACGGATAGAGCGGAAACCCGTCCTGCTCGTGGAGAAACAATGTTTGTTTTAATTTAACGCCCGAGTTCAGCAAAATGCCAATAACATTGTATTCAGTCAAAAACAACCCCATATATGTTTACATAACAATTAATTAAATTGTTTTAGAAGGCTCAAAAAATAGAAATATAGGAGTTTGATTGAGATGAGACCCAAGCCAACCTCCCCGCTCGCGATTTCCTCTACAATTGCTAAATCCCTGTAGAAACAGACAAGAGTGGCGAAAAACAGTAACTAAACTAGAAACATAACAAAACTGTCACTTTCTAGTAGGTTTAATGCTCTTAGATTCAGTAATCTAACATTAATTTCTTTGTCTTTGATATATCAGGTCAATGTCATGTCAGTACATGACATTGACGTGATATATCAAAGATAAAGAAATTAATGTTAAACAAATCACACACATCACATCTTTAACCTTTTTTTTTACGAAATTTGAAAAGAAAATACCAAGTCATAAAATTTAATTAGAATGCAGTACACTGGTTAACCACGCTTGTCTCATTAAATTGAATAGTCGAGTCGACTATCTTTTAAATGGTACGAGCTAGGGAACTAGTGCTTATTGTTAGAGAAAATAGGTTTATTTGACGTGAAGAAGCCTCCCAACGTTTGTAAACTGAAAATATTAAAGAAGCGTCCATGAAGCGTCCTTCAAAAGTCAAATACTCGTAGGCCCTCACGTAATAAACCAAAAGCTATTCCATCTGGTCCGAATTGCGATATCGGTCCTTCGATTGATAAACAGCTACCGCCGCTCCATTTACCTGTGAACTTAACTGCCGCTGGTCCGTAAACATCGTGACACCAGCTTTGTCAAACAAACTGACATGACGGACGGGATGCAGTCAAACAATATTAACCATGGAGTCGGTCGGCCAATTATAGATAGTGTTCTAACTGATCGTGAATTTAGAGATAGCCTACCTGAGAGAGGGGGTAGATTTTGAGATAAAATATTCATGGCATTGAACAAAAACGTGATGGTTATTAATTTCATTTAGGTACAAATTGTCGGGGATAGTGCAAATCCGCTAAACTGGGCTTGGATAATTCCGCATATCTGACAAATTTAACCAATTTCCAATATTTACTCTAAATTTGTGAAAATAAAACAAATATGAAGTAAAAATCATCATCTGTAAAAAAACTACATGTAGTGCAGATACGCGGTATATAGTATGGTAGTTAAGTGGATTTAGTCGAAGATCGTCCGAGATAGTGGATCTCCGGTCGATATCATGAAGTTTATTTATTGGCCGTATCAATTAAATGAAATCAAATTCAGCAGCTTGCTCAAAAACGCACTTGCATTTGTAGTAGGTTTATCAATTATCTATCAGTATTAAACATCATAAGTAAGCTTGTTAGTAAGTTTATTGCATACATCGCAATGTTAGAGGTCTATGTTCATATTTTGACAGTAAAATAGCACCAGCAAGCACATAATTCTTATTCATAACCAAACATAAAACTGAATAAGAACAAGCGTAGTTTAAGGGCCCGAAAATATTAAATTTCTTTTCTTTGTTATTTTCTAAGCAGCTGCCTTTGTTTCTAAACTCGAGTTCTTAAGTCGTCCGTTCGTCGCTTCCTGAACTTTTTGATTTATGGAGTTGCCCCGTGTTTCGCACGCTTACACTCAGAGTGCCAAATGCAAAAAACGATTTACATTCAAATTAAATGTAAAACGCAAAAAATAATGCCGTTCTTACCAAATAAAACGAAGGCAAGTAGGTACGATTACTTGAGAGATCGTTTTATTTTGTAAGATCAAAGCTGATAGCTTGATGCTAGCTTAGCTACACGGGCTTCAGTTCCTGTTCAGTTTTTTTTATCAATTAGCACAAATTAAAAGTTCTAGCAAGTACCTAAATTGCGCACTTTTGTAGTAACAAGAACTTCGATCCGAAGCGAATTGGACATAAGCCAAATTTCTTGGAAATTTTACCTGGGTACAATCCATTTAAGTTTTTGTGCTAAAGTCCAGGGTTTTCTAGCTGCTAAATGGAAAAGCTAGCACGTTTAGCAGACAAAAGAACAAAACAAAAACAAAAAAACTGATAGAAAAGTATGCACCGGCACATCGAACGTTATGTTCTCAGATTTATTTTTTTATTTTTATCCATATATCGTACTTAAGATAGTCAAAATGAGGAGTAACTTCCTTCCACAAATAATTCCTATTCAGGAACACTTTGCCATAAGCCAAGAATAAACAACGTAAGGTACCTACACGGATATACGTTGTTAATGCAATGTATGTTTGAAGCTATCAGCAAGTTTCCTGTTAAATCGTATGAACAAATGCAGAACGAAGTTCACGACAGTCGACACACTTTTGCTGAAAGCATTTTTATTGTTCAGCTTGTTTTGACCATCATCAAAAAACATTTAATTTACATAAACCATCTTAGATTGGATTAAGCCAAAAAGGCTAGGCCATTTTTTCTCAAAAAAAAAAGATAAAAATACAAGTCATAACGCGAAGCTGGCAAGTTTACGGCGTCGTTACGCCGGGATAATCTAAACAAACGCGAAGTCTATTCCATCCGAAGACGTTCAATCAGACTAGACGGCGTAACTTGCTCGGTAACGTAACTTTATATTCGCTAAGGAGGATATTCCAAGTTTACGCATTATGCATGCAAAGAGAGGTCGTGTGGACCTGAAGCTCGCGTATATTGCGGAGCGGACACCTAACTCACTATGATATTATTGAAAGTGGGGTGGTATTGGAAGTAATGGCTCAGGAATATTTGGTAACAGTGATCTTGTAAAATCATCATACTGAAGGTACATGCTGAACATAGAGGTTTTAGCCCAGCTACGTTTTAGCTCAGCGCATACTGACTACAAAAAATCTATCTACGCCATAATTAAAATACGGTTTGACATTTTACCGTGTTTTACAAGAGGAAATACCAATGTAAAATATTCGAGTACCCAATTACACATTATTAAATCAAATACATTTCCGCTACGCATCGCATAGCACTGGCAATCTCCCCAAGCGGAAAAATTGATGCAATCGCGGAGATAAAGTTACCAAACAAAATGACTCCTTAAATTATTCATCGAGCACTCTAACTGCCTGAAAACGCGACTACCAAGAAATATTCAATTAAATGCGCAAAAAGCTCTCAAGAAGAACGAGGAATTAAAACAATAACAGCTCACACAGGTCAGGTAATGGGCGGAGACAGAGACGTCGTTTTCCTGTAAGAATACTTAACCGAATATTTTTTACCACCAAAGCTACAAAGTCTCAACTAATTATACAAAAGAAAAATAAAACTTCCAATTGTTACTTATAACCAAATAAAATCAAGTTACATAGTCTTTTGAATTAAGGTGTTAGATGAAATTACAAACTATCGCTTTAGGAAAGCCGAAATTGCAAATCAAGATTTAACAATAATTGCAATGAATCATTAGGGATTCTTTTTTACCATTCTCATGGCGAAATAACTCACGCGCAGAATTCATTTTTTATCTCGACTCCAATTAATCATATACCGTTTACCAGCTTTTGGCCAAAGGGGTAGAGAGCATCGAATGTTAATGGCTCTAGTGTAATATTTCAGTCGTACATGACAGGAGGCGAGTCCAATGCGGTTCTCCGTGAATTTAACACGTGTCCGAATCGCGACGTTCCGATTGTAATTTTGGTTTACCCGACAAGGCAACTAAACACTGCAATCGGTCGCGATCCAATAAATTTAGAAATTAAAAAACCGGCCAAGAGCGTGTCGGACACGCACAATGTAGGGTTCCGTAGCCATTACAAAAAAATCAAGTAATATTTTTCTAAGGATTTCGTATATGCATGGAATCATCCAAGTTTAGGTATGTTTTATAGGTACCTTAGGCTACTATTTACTCTTAAACTACAAATAATTTCCAAGCAATCTTAGCCGCTATAATTTTCCTAGTAAATTTGATATATTTACTACAATTCTGAATTTTTTCAAATTTTTCCACTAAACAGTTTAGATTTTAGAGGGGGGGGGACGCTCGATTTTAATGAAAATTTTCACTTTAAAGTTGAATATTTCGCAAACAGATCACTGAATAGAAAAATCATGTTAGCAACCCCGCAATGGTTTTAAAAGACCTATCCAACAATACCCCACACTATAGGGTTAGTCGAGAAAAAAAAAATCACCCCCACTTTACGTCTATGGGAGGTACCCTAAAAAAAATTGTTTTAGTTATTTTTATGTAATTACTTTGTCGGCGTGACTGATATATATATTCATGCCAAATTACAGCTTTCTAGTACTAACAGTCTCTGAGCTTAGCCGCGGACAGACAGACAGACAGACAGACGGACAGACATGGCGAAACTATAAGGGTTCCTAGTTGACTACGGAACCCTAAAAACCACATGAATCTAATATATAAAAATCTCGTGTCACGGTGTTTGTTATCGAACTCCTCCGAAACGGCTTGACCGATTTTTATGAAACTTTTTTTTCTGTAAGTATTCGGTAGGTCTGAGTAATAGGTCGAAGGCAATTTTTTTATACCTACCCCTATTCTCCGCGGACGGAGTCGCGGGCAATAGTTAGTCTAATATATAAAAATCACGTGTCACGGCGTTTGTTATCTAACTCCTCCGAAACGGCTTGACCGATTTTTATGAAACTTTTTTCTTTGTATTCGTTAGGTCTGAGAATAGGTCGTAGGCTACTTATTCTTCGCGGACAGAATCGCGGGCAACAGCTAGTACTATATATTATACTAGACAAATGCTATTGCTTTAAATTAGTTTCAGTTGCTTTTTTATCCATAAAAAACATAACATTAACAACAATAACACAGGCAGTATCACCAACATTTTGTTGGTATTTCTATGGTATCCCGCTGGCGCCCGACATTATTACGGTTCACTAATTGCAAATCACCTGAATTTCCTACCCACGCTGAATTGTTATGTAAAATAAATGTTGTAGGTCGATGATGGAAATAACTTACATGACTGAATTTCCCTTTTCGCTCATAAATGAATTGGTTTGGTTTCAGCATCAGATAGCGATTTTGTTAATCCTGTGTCCGATACAACTCAATTTGCTTTAGTAAGTGCTTCAGTCTCGATTCTGGCGAAAATCCACTCTAACCGAACAAATGATTTAAAATGTATAGATTCCAGCTGGCCACTCTTTGCTGTGTAGATTTGAGATCATGGAGCGATCGAGGGCAATCCAATTATTGGCTCAAAGAAATGAAAAATCAAACCTATTTCGCGCGAACCGAGGAAGTAAAAGTACAAAGCGTAAAAAGAAAAAGTATATAACCACAATTTATTTCGGCACAAACTATTTCATTGACACTATCTAAGACTTTTTATAGACTAAAAAAACAGAGGCGCGGAGGAATTATTGTAGGTACATTACTTCGGATGACTAACAGATTGCTGCGCTATTGAACTCGGATCAAGAGAGTACGCGGCGGGGTCACTCCGGAATGAGCCATCACCGTTTTACGATTCAATTACTCCGATGCGATCTTCATGTCTAAGTATAAATTAACTTCTGTCCCTTGTCTGCTATTAGAAGGGAGATGATAAGGCAGATCGCAGTATTTTGAATTTATTTTATGTGTCATCAAGATTTTTATCTGTCTTGTTTTCCGGGCGGAAAGTAAAGGAACATTTCCGTTGAATACATTTTTGCTTGCTTTGGGTTTGGTTTTAAGTTACATTACCCGCTATGTACGGTTAGAATCTATATTTAGCGTATCAATGTGATATAATATTCACATTATTTAGTTAAATTCAATTAATCTGTTCCAACAACTGTGCGAACTGTGCCACAAATGTAGCCACGCATGTGTAGCTTGCGTAGCGTCGCGCTAGCAAACTCCATTAACACATTACAATAATCTATTATAATCAAGTTTCCCTGATGAATTAGCTTTGTATCTAAACTCAGTCTCTATGTATGATGAACGGTTAGTTCCACGAAATCTAAATTATAAGTACCTAGTTCGTAATTGGTATTACGTGTTTTGTTGGTTTTATCATAATGAGGGTCGCTTTTACTTTGCTTCACCACACCACAACGCAACAAATTGAATTTAGTTTGTATGTATGTGGAAGGGGCATCATCATATAATCATTAGTAGTATAGTATGTCCTTGTTAGTACACAACAAATCAACTTGTATAGTTGAGATAACTTGAAGTGGCGTTGTTTGGAGAGCAGTAATTACTAATTTAACATGGAATGTGCCTGTGTAAAATATAGCGGTTGACCGCAGTTGGAGCGATTGTTGGCATAGTTGAGGCAGCTACAACCCGGCGGCCGTAACTAAACTATTCCATGTGCTCGCGCTCGTCTAGGATAATCAGCATTATCATTAGAGCTATTCAACTTTATCTGTTTATGAATAATTGATCACTGCCTATCTCTGAAGACGAAGCTAAGCCTAGACACAGGTCAACGATTCTTGATTTAAGTACTTACTAACATGTACCTAGGATTACATAGAGTTCGCTTTGAATGTTGGTCTGTAATAATCGTGAATGTTGCATGGCTTTTGCCTGTGTCAAATGCACCACTATCGTAAATATTAAATTCCGATCAGGAAGTTCGATGTCCGAGCCCCGATCAATATTACCGAAATATTCTAATCTGTATACTTTGCAGCCCTTTTTTTCATAAGTTTTTATAAGGGGTATGCGTAGAAAAATGGAAGTTGTGAACGGACCCGGCTCCGACGGGATAAAAGATAAAGTTTTATTCAAACAAACCGACAGTTTCGGGCGCCATCGCCCCGCGCTGCGCTAAGGCGCCAGCTGTTACTTAATTTACACGGACGATGTGACTCACACCGCAACATTCTAGTCTATGCTCAAACTACACAAATATTTTACATTTTGCAAAGTTTAACTGTGTTTTGGGTTTTTACTTAATATACTCTGGTGTCTTTGTATTATATATTACGACGGCTAGTTGGCTAAGCAATGCACTTGCGCAGCTGGCAGAGCCAGCAGAGCGAGCGCCACGGCGCGTTTGTTTAATTTATTTCTAATAATGAATTGTACCTATTGTATGTACACCTTTTATTGTACAAAATAAACAAGTTAACAGAATTGATAAACAATGACTTACAAAGGTAGTACCTACCAGCTTACCTTTATGTAGATGAGAGGAGCGTTAAGTTAGGGATCGACAATTAGTGAGTTTAAAAAAAAGTGAAAAGAGAGGAAAATTTAAATTATTCATAGTGAAAAAATACGGAAAACTCATGTCTACGATCGAGTTTAGCTCGACATGTTTCGTGCTAATCCGTAGCCCTTTATTACGGAGCACACGCCACTGCGGCTGCAGCCAAAAGCGCACTGCGCGCCACCGCTCTGCTCGTACCTTTACAGAGTGAGGCTGTTAGTGTTGTGTGCTACCCTATTTTTGACAATGACAATAAAAATGACGATGAAAACGATGGTAGTTTTATATTTAAAATTATCAGTCAAATATGTCTTACTAAAGAGTAGTAGTTGAGCCAAGATAAAATATATATATCCGAAAAAAACAAGAAAGCTTATACGAGTATTATATTACATTTTTAAGATTTACATGGTTTTTCTGTACTGAAACTCTAGTTGTTACATAATACTGAACGTATATATACAATAGAAGCTTTACCGTGTAAGCTTTATTGAATACATTACCTTGTTAGTTACCATAAATTTCTTGGTGACACGGAGTAAGACGATCCTTTAACAATAGTAGCTTATAACTCGATTATATCAATCTTATTTACCTTTACAAGCTTTTGTAAGCTAGGTATCTGCAAAGTAAATCGCTATTACCTTCACTCTTGAAAATATTTTACTATACAAAGAAAAAGACGTACTTATACCAAAAAAACAATTTGTACGAATATGAAAATAAATTAAACTCTGTAGAAATAATATCTATAAATTTTAGAATCTGGCTGGTTTCGTCAATAAAATGGAAAAAAATTTGGGTAAGCGCAAAACAAACAAATACTTTTGAGTTTAAAAAGTTATTGGTTTAGGTTAAGTTTTAATTTCGGTTCTGTTTACTTTTCATTGTAAGTAGGTAGGTATCTCTTATTTTCGACGTCCTGTAAATCGTTCAAAGGTTAACTGGAAGTGATCGCTTTAAAGGATAGTTAAGTTCGCCTTTGTACATCTGTTTCTCTTGTAATCTGTTAATTTCGTGTTTTACGCACAGTAAAGAGTTTTACAAACATACACAACAGTATTATCATAGATTTCAGTAGCGTCATCCATATCCAGCCGTGGCGGCATCCTACCTCGTTAATAACAGACGAACAACGTTCTCTTTGAGTCTGATATCAGCTTCCAAAAGGAAAAGATAAGACAACGAACGAATGTGGGGTTTGATCAAGAGAGAACCATCACTTTTATTGTGGGCCGAGTTTCGGCAGCGTATCAGCGTACGTGTCCAGAATGCCCACAAAGCCAGCCTGGTCCGTGCAGAGGCAAAAAGGCCATGTAATTAAGTCTCATTAATCCCTATTTATGGCGTCAGCTAATCCCTGCGGATAGTGTTTTCCGCTGAATTTATTTTCATTAAAGCAAATAGGACGTGACACGAATGCGGCGGTGTCAACCATAAATGATTGCATCGAATATTCCCGGCGACGACGTACGCTATTTATTCATAACGGTACTGCGCCGGCAAATCCAGACGCAATTAGTTGTGTTAACATTTAACAAACAGATTTGTCAGGTTTTGAAATGTAAATTATAAGCACAATCCCATTACTACGGGAGCGCATTTATAAATAGACAGCTTATTTGTACCGGTTGCTATCTAAAGCGGTGTAGTAACTAATACCAAAACATTTTGAAATTCCATATCCAAATAAAACTGCAACTGAATCGTAACAATAATGATTTTAAAAAATCCACCAGCTAACACGCTTTACACTCATAAATTTGATTAAACTCAATTCTTTTACGTTTCACCGCAATAAATAAGCAGTTTACAGTAAAAATGGGCAATAAATACGGCGGGAAGGTGCGTCGGCGCTTCAAATTTGTCCCCGGCGTCCTCTCGGCTGTCGCGGCAGCATGCCGAATGCCGTTACCGCATATTTTATTGCATCTGCATTCATTATTCATTTCATTAATGTTTAATTTGGATACAGAAGTATCAACAGACATTTGACAATGTTTACAGGAATGATGAAAACGTAATTTACTTTTTTTACATAAAACTGACCGTGACTGACTAGTATTCAACACGTGAGATAGTCTACTAGTTTAATACCTCACGTGTTGAATACTTAGTGCAGAAGAGGCCAAAGATGTATCTCACTGGTTCAGTAACGGCCTATTCACTATAGCCTTGAATAGTCCTAGGTCGAATTTATCTGAAAATACAGATAACGGGAGCTAAACTTATGTCATCGCACTTACCACCCTCACTAACAGAATTAATTTGTATAGTCCGGAAAGCTTTGCCAAACTCCGAAAAGCTGCCATGTTATAAGGTAGATGTTAGTGAAATCGGAGTAGCCGATAAGTTTAAAGAACTTACAAAACAATACTTAAAATCGAGTATATCAACGTCACTTACTATTTGAGGCAAGATCCACTGAGCCAGCGTCGTATAAACCTTACGAAAGCATCTTCTTACCTGAAACAGAAAAAAGCTGATTACACACCATTTTTTTAAGTAATCTACGACACTGTGTCTGCCTTATCGAACAATTCCCCGACTAGCGCGAGCGAGCCCATGAAATTATTCCGACCGAGTTATCCGCGGGACGCTACGTAAAGGAAAAACCCGCAAAAGCGGACGGCTACAAATAATTAAATAATAAAATTCGGGTAGCAGATTTGGAATTACGGCCGCTTGCAGACGGGAGAATAAATGAAACATTTATCAATGTCAGGCTTTAAACCGAGCCGACGACCCGCCTTTACATCACCGACTTGTAGGGCGCCACACGCGTCCTTCCCGAATGCCCACCATGCCATTTGTTTTGCCTAGCTCCTATAGGCACTCGATTAGAAAAAGGCTTACTATAGCCTTTAGAAAGAAGGTACTATTTTTTGCGCCAATTTTGTTTTATTATCCAATTAAAACGCTGTTTTTAAATATACATATTTGGACTTTAACCCTTAACCCTAATTGAATAAACAAGATAGCCCTTGTCTGACAAAATGTTACAATACAATACAAAATATTCTTTATTGATCACCAAAAGCAGTGAAGTACAATTATTCTAATTTCAAAATAAGTACCTACTGAATTTCCATTAGAGTGTTTTAACTATTTCTTTTCAATAAAAACTATGTTTTAAGCAGGAAGACACGTAAACAGATTGAAATAGGGTAAATTAAGGTAAGAGACGGAGTAATTAACCCAGATTACCTTCACTAATGTTGTATTCACATAATGTACACACTTAATCGGTGTTAAATTTCACGCACATTATACGGTAAACTTTTAATGAAATGTTAACCCAGCGTTGCGCGTTGTTTGTACACCGCCCGTCACGAAGAATGTCCAGGCATGCCAACAGGGTGTTCATAATGTGAAATGAATAATCCACGCGAAAATAGTAAAAAAAGTACTTTTTGTTGACAACTTTTAATTTTTAGGTCAAATAGATAAAAAAAACTTAACACTTGGACGTTAGGGTTAGGTAGTGTCAAAATAATTAGGTATTATCATCTGCACCCGGTCTTAATTTGATCTGTTAAATTCATTTGTTTAATTTTGTGACGCGTTATAAGGTCAATTATGTAGGTGATGGATTTTAACTCTCTGGGCGCCGAAGAAAACACTTACTATTCTTAATGCAGCCATAAAGATGCTATAGGGGCTCATCAATTTGCAGACAAGCACAAAGGCCTTAGGGGAAATGTGGTAGCAGTTACGTAAACAGACAATCTCTTAGGTTCTCGCATTTACCATTTCCGTTCTTCATAGGGAAAATTTATATTATTAGGTATAACACTCCGAAAGATCCGTTGCTTATTTAATTTTGTTGCCATAGCAACACCCAATCAACATATCAATCGTTACATAACCAAATCCAGCCAAGCGCTAAACATGCCTTCAGCCAAGTATATCTTCCACTGGTAGCAAATATGTGCTGCAAACTAAAAATATATGGAGCAAACTATACACCAGCTCTATTGTCAGTTCAGTAAGAAGTTGGATATAAAGACGTTTTCCCGGTAAGGAAATCCTTAAGTGATATCTAAAGAAGACAACGCACAATATATTTAAATGTATTCGCAGCAAAGCGACCTCCGGCCTCAGAAGCAAGCATCCCAAATAAAATCCGAACGAACCTTGGAAAAAACTTCCACTTCGTCCCCCGAGACGGGAGCAGGTTAAAATAAACTTTCACAGAACCTCGTATTTTACCCTTTAGGGGCGTGAGTGCGTTTAAGGTGTCATACTATGTGTGTCTTTTAAAAGTATACCTACCTACGTTAACTTCTTTTAAGGGGTACAATGATATACAGCGGCAAGCCAGTTAGATGGTGATTAACTCTTTGCATCTTTAGTACCTATAAAACACTAAAATGTCTATTTATTGGATGTTTAGGTTTTAAATCGTTGCAACCAGAAACCGGATCTAGTAATCTAGGTTTCATAAAATAAATAAAATAATGCACGATGACGCCTGGTTTGAGTCACTGAGGGAAAAACGCATAAAGCGCCACAACCGGGCCACCAATCCTCGACCATCTGGAGCTTCGTACACTTGTCGCGAGTGCGGCCGAGGGATCCTATCCCGTATCGGTCTTTATAGCCACGAGCGCAAGTGTCGCCAGGGTGTTACTTAAATTATATATGTCACAGACAGATGTAAAGGCTCTTAAGCGATAAGGCCGCCTATTGCTTACCTTGTAACTTACTCTCTGTGTACCTGTTTTCTGTATTGCTTACTATTCCTGGTGTACAATAAACAGTCATTGTATTGTATTGTATTGTAAAGGCCTATTATTATTATTATTATTTGACGCAAGCTGAAAACTTGTCTAATGCTTATGCCCCTATGCAGTACCACAGATCTGGCAGTCAGGTGGTGGGGCGGAGGCTAAATCAACCCTCATATTTTAACACATAATTTTTTTTGAAGAAATAGTCATGAGGCATTTTAAATTTTAATACTTTAAAATTTGACATTTAAATAGTGAGAAAATAAATAACTCAGATCATTTAGTCGGAACTTGAACTTTGCCAGATGCTTGCAAAACAATATTGCAAAAATAAAATAAAAAATGTTTTCGAGGTACGCTGAAATTTGAAGAGAATATTATTTATAAATTAAAAATAAATATTTCAAATAAAATACAGATAATTTCGGATGGACAATCAATCTACCAATATAAAAAAATAAGGGTTATTGATTTAGCCCCGCTACCCGTCAGCCAGGTCTGTAGTTCCGTGCTTGGGTATTATAGGAAAAGCATTAGACAAGTTTTCAGGGTGCCTCAAATGCATCCCCAAAAATGTCAATCAGCTCTCCTACTAAAAGTTGAAATTTCGCTAAAGACAGGGATATCGAGGAGAAGAGCGGCTAATCTCGTCGGGTTCACTCAATAACGCCACTGACCGTTTATTTTGCTGCAAAATACAAACAATGGCGTCGACAAGTAATTACGACAAAGTTACTGTGTACCGTACGTATACCCATATAATAATATATAACACAGACAAGCCGTGGTCAAGCCACACAGAAGAGACGTGGGACGGGACGCGTCGCAGTCGCGGCGCCTCATGAGTCAGTTTTCACACCAAATATACAGAAGCGTCGCGATCAAAGCAGACGGAAGAGACGGGGCAGAGACGCGGCCTGCGTATAAACGACGTCCGTCCCACGTCTCTTCTGTGTGGCTTGCGCCTAAAATTAAAATCGGTTACAATAACCCATTTTATTTCAACGCTGTAACTTAATGCGAAAGCTTTGTGATTCCCTACTACATACAAAACTAGGTGTGATATTATAGAATGTGTCTGTCTACACATACCTGTTATTAAAATTTCTTGCCATTGTGAAAATATTGACGACTGTAAACATAAATTAACTGCTTCCGACATATTAAACGAAATAAACAAACATATTCAGCTCGTATCAACCGCCGACAACCATGCATGCATACCTGTACTCACATTCTCGAGTTTATGCTGTTATGTGCATAGTCACTATTTTTTTTTTTTGTAGTTTCTACTAACTAACATAGTCATTAAGTACCCATTGTAGCTAACAAATAATGGATCCGAGTTATCTGAATAAATAGATTTATTATTATTATTATTATAGCATAACTTAAAACTTAAGTTAGTTTGTACTTTACTGTTTTTAATGATTGTGTATGATTTTTGTAAACAAATAAATATTTTTTCTCAAACATGCTATGAAATATTGACGTTATGTTCCTTATAATACGCCACGAAGTGTCATGTTGAAGGTGCGGCTAGCCGTGCGGGCGGCCGTGCGGTCAATAATGGAATTTCATACAACATTGCTGGCGAAGGCCAGCAAAGTGATAGTCTATTGTTTCATGTGACACAGCACCATGACGGTTATTTATAGTACTATGGCATCATAGCATTTAGCCATTAAAAAAAAACTATAAGCAATATTTGCGTTTTGGTTCATTATGACATTCTGCCCCTACGTTTATTTAAGGTGAGATGATGATGATGGTGGTAATGGTGATGATGATGGTGGTGATGGTGATGGTGATGGTGATGATGGTGGTGGTGATGATGATGATGATGGTTATGATGGGATGGTGATGATGGGATGGTGATGATGGTGATGTGATGATGATGGTGATCATGGTGATGGTGATGATGGTAATGATGATGATGATGGTGATGACGATGATGATGGTGGGTGATGGTGATCATGGTGATGGTGATGATGGTAATGATGATGATGATGATGGTAATTGGTAATGGTGATGATGGTGATGGTGATGATGATGATGATGATGGTGATGGTGATGATGATGGTGGTGATGATGATGATGGTGGTGATGATGATGATGGTGATGACGATGGTGATGGTGGGTGATGGTGATGATGGTGATGTTGATGATGGTGGTGATGATGATGATGGTGGTGATGGTGATGGTGGTGATGATGATGATGGTAATGGTGGTGGTGATGACGGTGATGGTGGTGGTGATGATGGTGATAGTGATGATGATGATGACGATGATTTTATGATGATGATGATGATGGAGGTGATGGTGATGACGATGGTGATGGGGGTGATGATGATGATGGTGATATTGATGATGGTGATGATGATGATGATGGTGGTGATGATGATGGTGATGATGATGATGATGGTGGTAATGGTGATATGATGTGATGATGATGACGACGATGATTTTATGATGATGGTGATGGTGGTGATGATGATGATGATGATGATGATGGTGATGATGATGCAAGTTTGAGAAAAACTCTATACAAGCCTTGGCCACGAACAGGGATTGCCGGCCTCGTATCTCTAGATGGCCTCGTTACCACTCGGCCATCTATAACTACTCGGCCGGCAATCCCCTATTTCGCGGCCGCTGCAGTAATGTACTATTACTTTTACTTACTTACAACAACTACATTCATTATACCCTTTAAATAATGCAATATTTCTAGGCTCTATGGCAAATTTATAATTTTCTGTAAAGCGGATAGTTAAATAACGTGTTTACTTGTTCATGTCATGACTTGAAATGTTATCACACGCCACTTCAGTACCAGATTTCATACCACTTAACGTTAGATTATGTTACTTAGTGCTATTACGGCTGACATACTCGTGTGATGCTATGCTAAATCTGAATTGCTGTGTTAGATTGGTAATTATACCCTCTCTCTGTAGCAATACTGCAAACTAGAAACTATTTAGTAGAGGCAAGCCCGCCAGACATCATTTTTCTGGTGTACAGCAAATCGCAATACCATAAAAATTCAAATTCCTGGAGTTCTATAAAGAATGATGGGCAAATTGGCCTGCATATTCAATACGAACCGCATGCATACCAAGTGAAAGCTAGTTATTTTAGCTTAATTTTATAACATGGAAACAAACTTCAAAAACCCCGGAGAAGCGAGTTATCAGCCCTGAAATATGTGAGCTTGCAAGTCATAATTTTTGTTATTTCAGTGTATTGCGTCCTAAAATTAAGTGGATTCTCCCAGCCTTCACAATCTAGTCGTCTTTAGTAAATGGTAGGATCGATAAATCTACATACATTACAATTCTATTGGCGATCAGGCTGGGTTCCATACATATCTGCCCACCATTCTTTAAGTAACATTTACATCACAGATAGATTTTAATTGTATCAATTACTAATAAATAGACAGTTTAACATTTGGTAGCATAGCATACGGTTGTGATAACTCTGAAGATGAGCTCTGGTTGAGTTCGAAACGCGTCAGTGTAGCTTGGTGGTGGTGATGGTTGGGTTTATGTGATTTGTGTGTGTTCGTACAGTGTGGAGGTGGAGGAACTGCATGAACGCACATTTCTTGCATAAACGTAACTATTGTAAGGTCGCGGGTGAGCAAAGTAATTGTTTTAGTTCATTAATATGGACCTCCGCAAAGTAACGCCTGATTCAATAAATTAATAAATAGACATTAAAAGTTTCTACGTCAAAAATGTTAACAAGTCCAAAAGGCGCGTAGTTCTCCTGAAATGTTTTAAAGTAGCGGAAACTCATTTCTCGCCTTGGGGGGGTGAAACAAGACCGTAAATTCACGTTACCGTGTCATTTTCCATAACAATGTCAAAACTCTTAAGTTATGAACACATTATTTTGTTTGAGGGTAAAAATTATGCGAGAAATGGCATTGCTTTGGTAACAACGACGGGCGGTGGTGCGGGAATAGTGGCAAGAAGACGGTCGAGTTTAAGAAATGCTTAAGCAAGCTTGCGAATGGTTTTACTAAAGTTGAGTTTGAATATGCTTTGCAAAACGTGAGCAAAAGATAATTTTACTACTTTTTGCAGTAGGTAAAACGCAAACGAAGACAAAGAAGTAGAATAGGTTTGCATGTTTTAAATATATTTCAATGCAATAAAATAATATTTCAGTAAGTATTTTAGTAAGTAAATTTATATAGTTACAATTATAATTCAATGGTCAAACGATTAAAACTGCAGAAATCTGCTGTATGGACCGAGAATTTAGTATTTTAGGCTTAGTGAATGCTTCACTTCAACTTAAATCCAGATTCTAAAACCTGTCTGTGCCAGTAAACAGTGTTAAACAAGAATAAAACATTTCGCTACAAACCTGAGTACAAAAGGGGGTCGGATAAACTAATAATACTGGTGCGTACTTTTATGTTACGATCCCGAAATACCTCCATACAAGTGAAAGTGAGACCGGAGACTTTATAACTTCAGTAAAACGTAGCAACCGCAACGCATTCTCGGGCACATCACGTTTGGAAAAATCTTTTATGGACAACGAAGGGTCAACAAGGGCGCATAAAATACCTAGCTACGTGTGTGTAGATCCGTGACTTGTTTAGCATTACCAGCGACTGACGTCCGGCCCATATTATGGTCTGACTAACTTTTTACCACGACCGTGACCGGAGGCGTTCCTTACTAAACGTTCAAGTATCACCATTTTCATAGTTTTTGTAATTGGGGATGTCTATTTTTTTGCAATGTATAGTAAATCGAAAACCATTTCGAGATAAATGGTTTTTAACTCGTTTTCTGTAGTTATTTAATTTTAATATTATATAATGAATTTATTACATAACAAATAAGCAATGACCTTCATTTGACTTTGGTGTAAATTGCGTGACCGGTCCAAGTCGTACTTTATTCTGTGTGGTTAGAATTCTTCACAAATTTACGCGTGGATTATAACTACGGAGTTTGATTTGGACCCACTGCCTGACATCTAGCACTTTGACAGCGCCAGTAAAGTGACACTAGTTACAGTGTACCACCACGCAAAAAATAATTAAAGGGGTTGCCTTATCGTACGCATTTAGATAGATTTAGAAATTTGGCAGTGTGGGAGCCCTCAATTACAATCTGACGTCATCAACCAAAATAGTTTCAATAATTAATTTTGAAAAAAGTAGTGAACTAAGTGACAAAATATTGAAATTAGTCTCTTATAATTGACTTTTCTATACAAAAAAAATATAAAAACCACTGGTAATTTTCTTAGACATTTCCAATTATGTCAAATGACGTTCAAAGAAGCCACGAACTGCTCAGTTATGAATTCTGATCACGTGTACACATTCACGCACGTGCCTCTTTGTGGACTTGAAACTCAAGGTAGTAGTAATAAACTCTATATACCTACTTGTATATGGTAGCAAAACACTTTAAAATTTCAAATGTATTCTTCCGAATCTAGTGTGGCTAGAGAAGTGACGTTAGGTACCCACCGAATTGTTTAAGTTTCTACATACGCTAAAGCTTGACAGTGTCGTCGACTGTCAAACAGTTAGCCAAAGTCAACATCGTTTCAGCGAACGCTAATTCCGATCTATGATTTGCTAAAAACTGTATAATGTATCATAACATTGTTTATGGTTTTGTCAACGGACGTTAAGAAATTGTAAAACTGAGTTTAGACCTGCAAGAAAAATCGTGCAAGTTGCATTACATTGCGAGGCGATAAAGCGAACGAGATTGAAGTTATCAACCGAGCGCCGCACTGTGCAACTTGCACGGTTTTTATTGCAGGTTTTTCTAAACTTTACTTCAGAGATTAACGTAAGTCACATGATCACAAGCGTTGTTGTGTATTGGTCAACTAAAGAGTAACAAACGGGTCATCGTTCATTCACCATTACATACCTCTAATATTTCGTTTTATTATAGAATTTTTACCGAATATTCGCAAAATACTACTTACACTAGATACTAGCAAAATTTTAGTTTGACGGACTGATATATGTTTAGACAAGACCAAATAGAATATTGGCTTTATTCAATAATAAAATAGGACATGGTAAAGAAACGTAGTTGCTGATAGAATGACATAGCGACAGACAATGTCAAACACCATAGACAATAAGGTATCTACAAGTCTTCTTATAAAGACGCAAGGAGGCTATTATCACATTCACCCCCTCTACAAAGAGACGTAGTCCTGCATGAAGGCTGGAGGTCTGCGATCTCTGCCCGATCGCCGAAGTTGACTGATTCCTGCATCCGGATCGATGTTGGCAGGCGTGTCTTGAATGGCAGGGATTTCTTCGGATTGGCTGTCGTCAACTTCATCATCCGAAAGGTCATCGTCAACTTGTGGTGCTGGAGCTAACGATCTATTGGAGACTGTTGTCTCTCGCCCATCAGGCAGTCTTATAAAGGAGTATTCTGGATTACTCTGCATTAATTGGACTTCCTGTACAGCAGGGTCATACTTGGAACTTCTTACGTGCCTTTTCATAAACACCGGTCCAGGTGAATGTAGCCAAGTCGGCAAAGACTGTCCGTTTTGCGAACGGCGTGGGTAATTGAACATGCGTTCATGCGGCGTTGTGTTAGTGCTCGTACACAGGAGAGATCTTATAGAGTGCAGCGCCGGTAGCAATGCCTTTTCCCAGTTTACTATATCTTCATTGTTTGATTTGAGGTTTAGTTGGATCGTTCGCCACAGTGTGCCGTTGAGACGTTCAATCTGTCCATTTCCTTGGGGATTATAGGGCGTAGTGCGGCTGCATGATGTCCCGAAGGAAGACAAGAATTGTCTAAGTTCATCCGATAAGAAAGATGTACCCCTGTCGGAGTGGATGTACACTGGAGTACCGAAAGTGGAGAACAAGTCTTCGAGACTATTGATTACCGTTCTTGAAGATACATCCTTACACGCATAAGCGAAGGGAAAACGACTAAACTCATCAATTATTGTCAGTATGTATCGGTTCTGGGTGTTAGATGGTATTGGTCCCTTAAAATCAATGTTCAATCTTTCAAATGCGGCTGTCGCTTTGATAAGATGTCCTTGATGTTTCATGTAACGTGGTTTTATTTCCGCACAAGTTGGGCATGCGGCCGTCATCCGTTTTACATCCTCTACGGAGTACGGTAGGTTCTTCGATCTGACCCAATGAACCATGCGCGTGACCCCTGGATGGCAAAGATTTCGGTGTAGTTCCACTAGTTTAGAGTTAGATGCGGCAGTATTTATTTGCATGCATACTCGTGAAAGTGCGCCAGCGGCGAATTTATGTTTCCCAGGTCGGTAGACTATATCATATTTGAAACACGAGAGCTCCAACCGCCACCTTTCGATCTTTTCATTCTTTATTTTGTTAGAATGTGTTTGATTGAACATGAATGATACAGATTGCTGGTCTGTAATGAGTAAGAAATGTCTTGCTATCAGGAAATGTCTCAATTTTCGCAAAGCTTCGAGTATGGCGCAGGCCTCTTTCTCAATCGAAGGTTGCCTTTTTTCGGAGTCGTTGAGAGAACGAGAGAAGAATGCGACAGGACGACCCTTTTGTGATAGGGTCGCTGCGATGGCAAAATCGGAAGCGTCTGTCTCAACTGAAAATATTTCACTGTCATCGATTCCTGCTAATGCTGATTTCGATATATCAGTTTTAAGGTTTTGAAAGGCAGTGATAGCTTCTTCAGATAATGGAAAAGTAACTTCGATTAAAGGTCTGATTTTCGTAGAAAAGTTGTCGACCCACTTTGAATAGTGGGCGAAGAGACCGAGCGCTCTCTTCAGTGTAGCAGTATCAGTGGGGATTGGAAGATTCGTTAGCGGTTCCAATCGAGACTTGTCAGGCTTTATAACGTTGTGCGCGATAGTATATCCAAGCAAATTGATTGATTCTGATTCAAATGTGCATTTGTTCATGTTTAAGGTTAGTTTGTATTTTTCAGCGGCCTTCATGAACATTTCAAGATTTTTGTCATGCTCGGATTTGCCCTTACCGCAGACAGTTACGTCGTCAAGGTAAGCGAAGGTACCTTTAAGTTTTTCAGTGTCAATTACGTATTGCAAGGTTCTTTGAAAAGCCGCCACTCCATTCGTTACGCCAAACGGTATTCTTGTAAACTGGTAGAGATTACCACAAGCTTCGAATGCAGTGTAAACTTTTTCTTTCGGTAAGATTGGGACTTGGTATCTACAAGTCTTCTTATAAAGACGCAAGGAGGCTATTATCACACGGACATAGCAATATTTTTTTTAAACTAACTAAATATCAAACGAGACGTGGCCGTTTTGACCAGCTGAGTTCACGTTTATATCGAACGAATTAGCCTCCTCAATACCTTTACAGAAGACGGCAAAATGGCACATGTGAAGGATCCACAGAAAAAAACATGTCTAATCATCTTTTTTTATGTTAGAGAGGCCAGACAAACGAACTAGTGGGTCACCTGATGTTAAATGAACACCACTGTCCATAGACACTCGCAGCCCCTTACGCGATACCAGTGCGTTGTCGGCCCTAAAAAATGAGATTTTAATCTCAAAATGTAGAACTCGCAAAGCAAAAAATGACTTACAATTTAATTAAATGTGGATATGTGAAAACAATATAATTATATGCCTATGCCATAGTAATTTGTTCGTAATGATTATTAACTTTCAAACCGCTCTAACACAAAAGGTGGCTTAGGTGGCTAGAAATGTTCTTTCCGTGGACCCTTCCTGTTAGGTATTTGAATTATTAAATTGAATGAATCGGCAAAAATATGATAAAAGTACTTTACCTGTATTTAAAGATAGAGTACACCAATATACGTGAATATATATCAAGGAAAACAAGACGTGGGAAAAAACACGTGGAGGCTCAACTATCACTAACCCTACGCGAAACCTTTTCACGGAGACCAAAATATTTGTAAGGTTAAGGCATTCATACAAAGTTCATCGCATCTTCGTAATATAAGTAGGTATTGGTATAAAACGAAAATATTTTTGGATAGGTAAAATATTTGAGCGCAGAAAGGGTAGCTTGGATACACGTACCTATAAATACCTACCTATTCTGGATACCAGGAGAATATTGGAATTTCAAATGGCGTCGCTATTTTCTCCGTTTTCGATTATTCTCTTATTGTAGTTCATTACTTTCAAGAGTTTAACCCGTCTAAGCTAAATGCAAGGGTTATGATTTTATTTTATTTTATTTTAGTAGTCTAGAAGAACGTGTTTCATGATTTTGACTCGTTTTAGCTGCTCTTAACTATAGTTGACCAATGCAATGCTTTACTTAATAAAACTGGCTACTCCTCTCATTATGATCAAATGATCAAATAATAACAGTTACACAATTACTGTAACAATCTGGAAATGGTAATATTCCCTCTGAAAATAATGACGCCAGCGAAGAATGATAGCGTAGCAAATGACATCATTTTTATTAAGACAAGAAATAAATTATTATGAAGAGTGGTTCGCACGAATAAAAATGCCCGCGATATATGAAATTAATGTTGGATCATAATCTCGGAAATTGCAATTACTTTGGCTTAATGGTTTTGGGTTTGAACATGATATTGTGAACTAAATACGGAATACGTTTTTTAATATTACTTATTTTTTGCAAAGTTTTCATTTGCTAAAACAAAGCAGCCGAAGTTTAGTTGTTCTTGGAAGACAACTTGCTAGCTCGTACCTTTGAGAAGGGAACGATGTTATTATAGTTCTTCAGTGAGGTATTGTGTCCTTTCATGAAGAACAACCCATTATCGGTTATCTATTTCACGTAGGTATCAGACGTTCTGGCACTAACAATGACGAATTAAAAAATAAAACATTTCAGGGATACAATTTACAATGACAATTCTTAATTTTATTCCTAAAACTTAGAAAATTATGTGCTTTCTCTATTCTCTACTAAATTTTTGTTTCAAATACGGCCAGAGCGCTTAGGTATTTCTTACTTATCCCGTGGCAACTTTTATAAACTTCTTTGTATGAAATAATGAGTCGTGCCTGTGGCCATAATTTAACAGGAAAAATGAGAAAAATTCTTTTAGAACTTGTTATGAATGTCCATTGTTAAGGACTTAGTAGGTACATAAGGCGTGTGTAGCAGAGTTGAAGCGGTGATTTTTTTATAAGATTTTTCATCTCGTCGGGAATCTTCTTGATTTGAAAAATATTTGAGAATCTGTGTTAAATGAAATTGAAGAAAAGTTTCAAAATAATTATATAGATCCTACAAATACCTATCAAACCTAGACCTAGACCTATCAAATTACAGTCACAGTTGTAGCTGGTAACTCCATGCAACTCTAAACCAACTATAAACGTTCAATTTTAACAATATCAACGTGAGCGCAGTTTCATTTTGAGTTTAGTTTATAGAATTTCAACGAGCTACAAATTAATTCCGTACTTACAAACAATTATACAGCAATGCAGTGTCTTGACGCCGTAACAAAACGATTCCTACCGGGGTGTTAAATTTTTTTACGTGACACTAACTGCTAGACACCTTGCGTCCCACAACGCGGAAATAGAAGGCCCGCTCCCGGAGGGGGGGATCAAGGGCGGGGCCCCCCGCAATCAAAAAATATATTTAAATCACCCCACCCGTTTAACCCGGTATAGGTTCGTTAGTTACCTGGCGTCCCTCAGAGTGGAAATAGAAGCCCCGCTTCCAAAAAAATTTAACCGACCACAATAAGCATGAAAATATCATGCTACTAATCTGTTTGAAGTCGGTGCTACAGCACGAGCCAGCAGGAGTGGTAGAAGCCCTATAGATAGTAGGTATGTAGGTAAATTAAATTACTAGGTCCACTCCTGCTGGCTCGAGCTGAGGCACCGACTTCAAACAGATTAGTAGAAAGATATTTTCATGCTTATCGTGGTCGGTTTCATTTTTATTTCTTAATTTTTTTGGGTGTTTTTGAAGGCATTTTTTTATTTCAAACGTCCCTTTGTGTAACTATTTTTTATGTTCTGTGGCAATATTTCTTGCATTTTTTAGACCAATACCTATCACCAATGTGATCATAATCATATATTTATATTTATTCACTTGAGTAGCGGTTACAAGGATGTTCGATAGAGGTACATAAAGTGAGTATGTTCAGCGCTCTCGCCGGCATCACCAGCATACGAATAACTACTGCCTGAATTTTCCTCTTTACTAACAAATATGACAAAAAATTATTCGTGGACTAACTACGAATAATTTTTTTACTGCCTAAACTCCTGTATTTGTGTGCTTTCGCTTTTTCGGCACTTCACAAGCTGCACCAGATCCGCTGCAGGTTCCATAGAGACGGGAAGGAACCGCCGTGTCTGAGCAAGTTGCATCCCATACTCAGTACTCGACATATCTTCCATGGAATCAGACTCATAACACAGCAGTATTACATCCAAATGCATAATTATGTACATAACTCACGATTCTCTTACTCGCTTTTTCTCACTCGCCGCTTTAAGATTAAGTGTATTTTTTTATTTTCAAATGGATATTATTATGCCACGCCACTGTAGCAATGGATTTTTAATCATTCGAGCTGCCGGCACCGATATTATATTCGGATTTGATACTTGAGGGGCATCATTCATTAAAAAACGTTGTCGTAAGTCTATTACGCGGTCCAAAAATATCGAAGGATCAATCACGCATGATTTGATATATTCGTTTGATCTCTAGACGTTTATTTTTGATGGTGGTATCTGTTAGTCAGCGAATCACTTTCAAAGGAAATCATTTTGATATTAGAAAACGATCCGTAAAAAATAAAGTTAAATAGCCGAGGGTTATTTTTACAAGCTTTTATTTAACTTGACGTGTCGGTTAGTATCTTTGTGCAGGTCCAATTTCGCTAGTTATATTTATGTATTTCACTTTTAGTGGTCGCATTAAGGAGTATAGTATTCGGAGTATAGTATTCGTCAGCAAACTGTTTCGAGCAAAATTTTTAGACAAATGTAAAGTAATAGTTAGGTCGAAATAATAAAATAAATAAAATAAAAAACTAAACCAAACAATCTTCAATGAAGTGTAAGGATATGCATAAAATTATCAGGAATTAAGGGTTCAAATAAACACGAACCTTTTTGAGTATGCCACTGCTGGAAAAAAACCTCCTCTTTTTCTTCCACTCGTCTCTCTTAATTGCATGCTCCTGCCACTCTATTTTAAGTGCGTCCAAGTAACAATAACACTAGGCCGTTATATTCACTCACCTAGCAACAGCGTCAAACTTCATCATGTATCTATTCTATCCGTTCCCCTAAAACAGCAAAAGCACGAAGTCCTCAGCTCGTAGTCGAGCTGACCTAGAAAGCGCAGTTTCGGCATGAAATATGTTTTGCCATCAAATTTGAATAAAACAAGCTCAGGCGAATAGAGGAGCTGCAAATAAATTAACATGCCTCCATGAATTTAGCTTCTCAAACGGAGTTCTCATATTACATTCTGTAAAGTACGACGTATGCAATAATGCATCTTCTACCGTTCGCAGTAGATTTACACGTGGGGAAGTAGAAATTTGTTTAATGTTATGAATGTATGTTTACAGCTTTATATATTTTTAGTGTTTATTGAATAACTTGGTGTCGCACAATGACTAAATAACAATTGACATCTCAATCCACTTGTTGATTACAGGGTTCGATCACACCTGCCAGCTACCTGAATACTTTATAAGCAATCTCGTGATAAAGTAATGACGGAAGACAGCTAACAACACGCCAGGACAGCTTTATTACAAAACTAGCTTTTGCCCGCGACTCCGTCCGCGTGGAATTAGTAATTTGGGCAGCTTATTTTTTTTTAACCAATTTGCTTTTTCATCAATTATGGCTCTCCTTAGTTCCTCGATATAAAAAAAAAATACCCGCCCCCGCACCCCCCCCCCCCGCACACCCGCGTTCACATGCAACACCGTACTCCCAAGTCAAGCGTGCCTATAGAAGTTTTACTTCAAAAACCCCCGATTTTTAAACATTCTTCCGCTCCGCTCCTATTGGTGTTAGCGTGATGATATATAGCCTATAGCCTTCCTCGATAAATCTGCTATCTAACACTGAAAGAAATCGGAGCAGTAGTTCCTGAGATTAGCGCGTTCAAACAAAAAAACCTGTTCGATAAATTCTTAAAATAGACGTACCTTTCTTATTTGTGAACCGATTCAAATGAAACAAACACTAAATGTTAATCCAAGAAAATACCAACATATTAGTGAAAACCGCATCCTTCTAGGTTAAGCCGTTACTGAGATTAGCGTGCACAAACGCACAGACAAACAGACAAACAGAAAATAATTCTAAAAATCATTGTTTTGGGTTCTATTGTGCTAATAAATAGCCCTAGTGACAGTTTTTCTCAAATTTCTTCAATGTACAGACACCGACTTGTTACAGATTTATTATATGTATATATAGGTTAAATTTCGAAATGCTTAATTCGAGTAAAATATTCATAAATTTGTTACCGACTTGGTTGCTTATTATGAAAATTAAATTTCAGAATTCGGTATAACTAACAGGATAAATAAATTCTTAACTAAGTACCTTACCATAATTTGCAATTCTAGTCACGTGTAATTTTTTTATTCATAGAAAAATACACATTTAAACGTGCGTAATCAAGTCCTGTGTCGCCCATTTTTTCAATATCACAGCTTGATAACTCGCATATTTCTGTGCACACTCGACTTGAACAAGGGACCCAGGAAGCGGTAGTTAATAACGATTTATGGAACCCTCTTGTTCCATGTCCCTTATCTACGCCGTGTGTGCTATTCACGGTTGATTTATTGGGCTGCGGTGTCAGAGGCGAGCGGAAAGAACAGGAGGCCTCTCTTTATCCTCATAAACAGGATCATGTCATCCGCCATTACACGGCCATGGTGAATTACGGAACGACGACATTTCTTAGCTCTAGCCGGAACGCAGCCCGAAGCGTATCTCTTTGGATGATGGTAATTGCTTATTCAAGTATGACTTGGCTTGGAACTGTGACTGAATGTAATCATTTGACATTGAAATCATTGAATGTGTTAAAATATTAGGCAGAAAATGTAATATTACTAATATTATATGGTGCCTTCAGTGAACGTCTTACATTTAGTACCGATTCCTTTCACACAAAGAAGTTTTTAAAACTGGGAAGATTAGTTCATCAATCAATAACCTAAACAACTTATAGTCACAAAATAAAAAGGTACAGAAGTCAATCAAGTGTATGTACTTCACTTTTCATACCTACGCTCGGCGGTCGCTCTAGGGTTGTCAATTATGGCATATGCAAAACTTATCGTGATAGTGGCACTCGTATCTGGTTGTCTGATTTATTGTTGATATTCAAACGGGAAGAATGGTAATATAAAATAATAATAATAATAATAATTAAAATACCTACCTACAAAATTTAGCGTTTGTCAATTTTCACTATCGAAAATCCCTAATAACTTCTAAACGGATTATCCTAGTTACACAATTTCCATTGTCCTATCGGTTTTAGACCTAAATCTATCTAATGATACTAAAAACAACACAATATCTATACAAACAAAAAAACATGTTTTTAACTTACGTAATATTAGTGGCATGAATTTACCTTACAAAAATGTAGTTAGGTACTTACTTCGTTTATACTGATTCAAAATAGGAAACTATTATTACTTTGGGAGTCGGGGCGAGGTGCTTACCTATCTACCTAACTATTCTATATAACGTTAAAATGCACCATCGAAATACAAGGAGATAACTACTAAACTTAGCTCTCTGAAACCACTGGTAGCTTAAAAAACGACCATTCACTGTTTAGGGTTGAATTTAAACAACCGTCCACTGAACAGTTATAATAACCTTTTTTTTGTTGCTCCATTATTGCACTCGAAAAATTCCACAGACGCGCGACACAAAATAAATAGGTCCGCGCGACCACAGCGCGCGCCTCGAAAAATTCCACAGACGCGCGACTACAGCGCGCGCCTCACGC
Source organism: Archips crataeganus (assembly GCA_947859365.1). Lineage (NCBI taxonomy): Eukaryota > Metazoa > Arthropoda > Insecta > Lepidoptera > Tortricidae > Archips > Archips crataeganus. The sequence continues at coordinate 16,000,021 of OX402048.1, read as the reverse complement.
GGATGGCAATCGCGCTCGGACTGATCTTAACTGATCCGAGATATCGTGTCTGTGAACAGTGTCTATGTGTGCGTTGCTCGAGCACACTTTGTATGTAGATTTACTTCTGTACCAATTTTGTGTTATAGTTGACGTGAAACTTTGTTAAAATCTAAATATTATTTATTATTAATTCTGTATTAGCTCCTTGATAGTAGATAGTGGAAAAGCAACGCTAACTTAAGAAAATAAATTCCAAAACTTGGTTTTTACTCTAGATACCTACAATAAAATTATTGCTACTTATTATCATTTGAGCCCTATACTAACATGACATGTATGCACCAAATTTCCGGTCCGACTACTGGAAGTGGGACAAAAATTAACATACACGAGTAATCTAAATTACTTATGCATGCTCTAAAGCAACAATCTTATTATGTACTTATATAAAATTCTCGTGTCGCAGTGTTTGTTACCGAACTCCTCCGAAATGGCTCGACCGATTCTCATGAAATTTTGTGTGCATATTGGGTAGGTCTGAGAATCGGCCAACATCTATTTTTCATACCCCCAAATGTTAAGGGTGGTTCACCCCTTAATTTTTGACGTAACAACGTCTAATAAATCGATGAACGCCGGCTGCATACACGAAAAAGTATGACGCAATCTAAGTACATGAGCCGCGAAGGCCAGTTGCAAGAGAGCGGCGAACGCGTTGCAAGAGGATGTACAATGCGGGGGGGGGGTGCGGCGGTATTAAAGGGGCTTTTATTTTTTTTGCCTCTACTCTAAGGCGGAACAAAGTTCTGCCGGGTCAGCTAGTAAAAATATAAAGAAAGAAATAAAATGCGAAGCGAATAAAACATTTGCGAACAGGCCTAATAAAACAATGTACAAAAATATCTTAGGAGCAAACACGTTGTCATCGGTAGATACTTTTAATGTGTGTATTTCTAAAGGCTGTCACGTGATACCTCCTCAATTCGTCTACAAAAAGAAATGTGTTTAAGACAAAATGGTTGATACAAATGGCTTCACATTCTCTTAAGACCGGCCCGACCTTGCTCGGTTGCGCGCTGCATACTGATCAGTTAACTGACGCCTGCTATTTTTAAAACGATATAAATTTCTTCATTCAATTTTAGTTAAAGAGCCATTTTTATTGCTTTATTAATCGTACCTTTTTGTTCTTCTCTTGAAATGTAACCCAATCAGCCGTAACCTTTTGAGATTATGTGGGCGATGTTGGGGCCGCCGTAAGAAAGTCGATTGTTGGCACATAAAGCAAATAAGTGTAAATACAAGGCGCCGACGGCTATTACCGCGTAGCGTTATTGTGCACGCTCCGTCACGTCCCTGCCACGCGAATGTGACAAAATAACCGCCATTACACGACAAACATCGCCACACTTTTCGGTTCAATGCCATACCTTATGTGGCTTTATGTCAATGAAAAGGGTAATTTAATTTTACACTCGGCTGGTTTTTCCGCATTGTTCACCTACAATTTTTTTTGGAATATAAAAACCCTTAGATTTGGGTTTCAGTATTCGACAACACCGTGCTGCCAATAAAGGCGTGTACAAGAATTTCACTCTACAAAAATGCACGGTTGCAATCTTTACACCGGATTATTTTTCTCTTTGTATTTTGCTGGAGTAGTATACGGTAACTACAGTCGATTGACGCGGGCCTGGTGCTTTTCGAGGGTCTTATTAGCATACGATTGTTTTCTAAAAGCTGAAAAATACGGCTCGGTGCCGCCATTGAAACTCGAGTGCTGAGCTCATCAACTCATAAATTATGTAGCTAAAACGGGATGGATTCCCAATATTAGCGGCAATACAAAACAATGATGACGTATGTAGACGACATTTGAAAATATAATCAGCGATATACCGTTTGCGTATTCGGCACGTCTCCAATTTATTATTTATGTATTTTAGTATTTTACATAGAGTAACAGAAAGGAGAATTAAGTGTCTGTCAATTTAGCATTTGACCCACAGGTCACAGCATTGTAATCGGCGAATTTCACTGCCATATGTCATCTGCAGACACCGTTAGAAGTTTTTGAATACAAAAATAATCAATTATAAATACTTAAATAAATAAAACAATTGCACTCTGACACTATACACTATTAGTATTTGACACCTTTAGTGAAAATAAATTTGGTTTGAATAAAGCATAAAATCTCAAAGTAGGTATTTTTAAAACTATATATTACGCGTCATGTTTGTGTTGGGTTGCTACGCGCTTCTACGGCGACAGCGTAGCATGCATTGCGTTTGGTACGGATGATTCGTAGCACCCTCTACACTAGTGGTTTCGTAGAGTTGAAGAACGCCTCTAGAATTCTGTTCCTATTATACAATACCTTAGGCTGCTGCCGGTTTTTTCTTTTAACTTTAAAAAGTTAAAACAATACACTATGCACGCTAGCAACTTTGTGGTTACTGTTCGGAATAAATGACGTATTATTATTATTATGAGAATCGTATTATTATTATTACGGTCGAAGAGAGCTAACGAATTTCTAGATTTATTGAAATTAAGTGGTACAATAGTTGCATCAATAAAAATATGAAGTTAGGACTCCACTTCGTGCTAAGGTACCAGGGTGGAAACCAATGCAAATGCTTCAGAGTTCTGAAATTTTGAAATATTTTAAGCTGGCCTAGATTTACTTACGACAAGGCATCACAAAGCACAAACTTTATAATAAAAGAAAATGCCTCTTTTGGTGGAAACTAGTTTTGTTTTCGCATAATCTATATCTATGTATACAATTATAATAAATCTGTAACAAGTCGGTGTCTGTACATTGAAGATATTTGAGTAAAACTGTCACTAGGGCTATTTATTAGCGCAATAGAACCCAAAACAATGATTTTTAGAATTATTGTCTGTTTGTCTGTTTGTCTGTGCGCGCTAATCTCAGAAACGGCTTAACTTAGAAGGATGCGGTTTTCACTGGTATGTTGGTATTTTCTTGGACTAACATTTAGTGTTTGTTTCATTTGAATCGGTTCACAAATAAGAATGATACGTCTATTTTAAGAATTTATCGAACAGGTTTTTTTGTTTGAACACGCTAATCTCAGGAACTACTGCTTCGATTTGAAAAATTCTTTCAGTGTTAGATAGCACATTTATCGAGGAAGGCTATAGGCTATATAATCATCACGCTAACACCAATAGCAGCGGAGCGGAGCGGAGCGGAAGAATGTTTCAAAATCGGGGGTTTTTGAAGTAAAACTTCCATAGGCACGCTTGACTTGGGAGTACGGTGGTGAATTTTAAACGCGGGTGTGCGGGGGGGTTTGATGGGGGGTTGGGTTGGGAGGGGGGTGAGCAGGGGGGGGGGTAATTTTTTTTATATCGAGGAACTAAGGAGAGCCGTAATTGATGAAAAAGCAAATTGGATAAAAAATAAGCTGCCCAAATTACTAATTCTACGCGGACGGAGTCGCGGGCAAAAGCTAGTTTGTAATAGAACCGTAGTTCGAAAAGTTATTTCAGTGGATTTGATTTTAGTGAGGCTAAATTTCAGCCGCCAGAGGACTTTCTTGAAACATGAGTCGAGAATCAGCTAAGACAAAGGCCCCGTTCAACTTAACTCAAATGAACTTCGTATTAACAAGGATGATATAGACTGGATTGGCAGTCGCCATAGTACGCATCGGCCGCGGTTTTTGTAGTTCGATTATTAAATCTAGATGGCGTTGAAATATAGCCAGAGGCTTTGAAGGCAAAACAATAAGACTACAGATGTTTCATATCACTGCAAATGCATTATTATGCAATATTTTTGAAAAATAATGCATTTGTAGTAATATGAAACATCTGTAGTCTTATTGTTTTGCCTTCAAAGCCTCTGGCTATATTTCAGCGCCATCTAGATTTAATAATCGAACTACAAAAACCGCGGCTTTATTAGTTTAAAAATAAACGTTAACGAAAATAAATTGTAACACATAACACGTGTTAAATACCAAAGTGCCTATCTACCTACACATTATGAAGGTAGGTATAACAAACACTTTTTGACAAATTCTGATTCTGAGGCTTTTAAAATCATAACATTTGTTTCCATTTATCACATATTTTATATCCAACTAGCTATTGCTCGCAACTCCGTCTGCATCCCGTGGTAAGTTAAAACGTTCCCGCGGTAAAATGCCCATAGATGTTACTCGCTAATAATAAAGCTTTCTATAAGTACGTGAAATAATTTTTGAAATCGATTCTACAGTTTTTGCGTTTATTCCTTACAAGCGAACAAACACTTTTAACTTTATATTATTTTTTAGTTAAGACTGGTCATTGAAAAATCTAAGTGTGTTGCTAACAGGTTTTATGTGCCTAATCATCATCATCATCCCAGCCTATATACGTCCCACTCCAGGGCACAGGCCTCCTCTCAGAATAGGAGGGATTGGACCGTGGTTTCCACGTGGGCCCAGTATGGATCGGTAACTTCACACACACCATTGAATTTCTTCGCAGGTGTGTGCAGCTTTCCTCACGATGTTTTCCATCACCGCGAGCTTTAGCTCATGGTCAATTTCAGATGTAATTTCGCACGTAAATTCCGTAAAACTCAGAGGTGCGTGCCCGGGCTCGAACCCAGGACCCTCTACTTCAGAGGCCATAGTTCAAACCACGGCTTTTTAATTTTTACGCGCTGTGGGTCTTTTTTTTATGTGCCCATCCAATCCTATTTCAAAATAAAGATGAAGAACCTGGAATAATGGCATCACTTCGCTCCCATGTGGATAACGATAACCAGAATTACTACACTAAACGGGACTTATCACGCACTAAATATTTATTTATTTACCTCGACGTTTCGGCCACATTGCAGCAACCGTGGTCACGAGTCAACTGAAGTGTAGGGTGTCAAGTTCGTTTATCCGCATGAGTCTTTCGAACTACCCGCACTTGATCCCGATTAGAATCAGCACCCGTATCTCGAACTACCCGCACTTGATCAAGATTTTTAACGGCACCCCATCACACCGACACACAACACTCACAACATCCGACGACCTCTCCGAACACTCCTGTCGACGCCAACATTTGTTTATAACAGGATTCCACGCAGACGAAAGCTTATATCCATCCTCCCGATTAAAATTTTTGTGTTTATTAATTTCAACCGCTTCACGCACCATTCTAGAGTAGAAATGACGTTCCGTTGACAGAATTCTGGGATTGTGCAGTTCAATCCAGTGGTTTGGTCCTGACTCCAACAAATGCTCGGCTTTGGCTGACTTATTTACTTGGCGATTTTTAACAGCCGCGATATGTTCCTTGACCCTCTCATCTATTGTTCTTTTTGTTTGTCCGATATAGGAACTACCACAACTACAATCAACCTTATAAACACCCGGTGTTTGGAAGGGAACAACATCCTTGGGTGTCCGCATATGCCTCGCAACCTTGGACAAAGGCGTGTAGACAACCCTGATGGAATACTTGTCCAAAATAGCGCCAACCTTGTCAGTCACTCCCTTAACATTTGATGGGGTGCCGTTAAAAAATCTTGATCAAGTGCGGGTAGTTCGAGATACGGGTGCTGATTCTAATCGGGATCAAGTGCGGGTAGTTCGAAAGACTCGTGCGGCTAAACGAACTTGACACCCTACACTTCAGTTGACTCGTGACCACGGTTGCTGCAATGTGGCCGAAACGTCGAGGTAAATAAATAAATATTTAGTGCGTGATAAGTCCCGTTTAGTGTAGTAATTATGAGTAAAAATCACGAAAGTTTAAAACAGTATAACGATAACCAGATTCGCACGAAATCCTTTTATTGGAAGATATCACGGCGTTACTCGGACAGAAACAGGTGTATTAACTGCGACTATCTATGAAACAAAGCCCGGGTTGGTTTGTTTTGTTATCCCGGCTACGTTACGGCAAGCGGCGGTTAATGACGCGGAAAATTCCCGGGGCTCAGCGTGAGCGCGGTTACCAAAACGCGGGATTATGCAGCGTAACATTATTACAGCTCAAACTGAACGACTTCTTGACGCAAGGTATTATTTCGGACGAAATGTGTTTCGTCGTAATACATAGTTATGAAATTTCCGAGAAAAGTACGAATTACGGCCGCGTCGGGCGGGCTCCGCCGAAAACTTGTTAACTTCTCTGTTGTTTACCAAATAATCAAAAGGAAACAGTTGGGTTTATGTAATGATTAATTTATACACGTGCTAATTTATTTACATATAAATTGATCAATATTTAGTCGCGAGGAAATATCTCGTTTGATGAGATCGCGCGCAATTCATCGCGCTTCAGTTGTGTTCATTAAAATAATGTTCGTGCTGTTTGTACGGCACCGACTCCATCCTGAAGTAATGTCTGTTTATTTTCATCCCTGTCCAGCAATATCATGAAGCGAGATGTTCCTTCATTAGCTGGGAGTAGAAACAACACACTAAATTGTAACCAGTTGTCTCAGTAGGTACCTACTTTAGCATTCTTCTTCAGCATAGATACGATGATCTTATCTGATCTTAAATATTTTCAACCGACCTTCATTACCATTTAAAGGCGCAAAGAAAAGGAAGAGAAATTCACCATGACGGAAATTTCATGTAAATTGGGTAGAAGTACGTGACTCCAGTTTTAAAAATATCTAATTGTGTTGTAGAATTTACAGTGACACTGTTACTGCCAGAGCCGCGAGGCGCCGTTGAAAGTTAATTTAAAGGAAACGTTTGTTATTTGTATTAAACGTATTCTTTAATATAAAAAAAAAAATGTTTAAAAATTCAACGAATTTATCATGCGATAGGTTTTACCCGCAGCTTAGCTCGCGTAAACCATAAGGAACGAGTTGATTTGAAATTCCGAAACTTTACAGAATTCCCTTTGGAACTAACAAAACTTAAATAGTTTGTCTTCATTATTTGCGTTTTATAAAGAACACTCGCACACCTAGATCAAAAGAGCGTCAACTCAAATTAATATACCCCTTTAATTTAGACTTTTCAGAAATTAACTGAAGTCTCTAAATTAAAAAGGTATACATTATTTTGAGTTGATCCTCTTTTGATCTAGGAGTGCGACATGTGCAAAATTTAGATTTTGGGATTATACATGCGCAAACCCCGATCCCGTGGAAATATCGGGATAAAAAGTAGCCTGTCTATGTGTTATTCTCGAGAATCAGTCTGCCTGACAAATTTCCTCCAAATCCGTTCACCCGTTGCAAACATTTCAAACTCCAACTCAATTGCATTATATGTTGTGATGAAGAATAATAATACATACGGCTACAACATTTACCCTGTAAGGACACAGCAATTATCAGCAGAATGTAGCAAAGTAGAAGTCAAAATGTGATCTCTATATTCTATAATGTTTCCATTTGACGATATATCGCATAAAATACTTTTAGAATGTTATAAAAGCGGGATCTCAAATTTTTCGCGAGTAGGTACCGGTTCGCCCGCCACTTGTGAAAGATTGATATCCGTTCGCTAATGCGCTGACAATTTTGAACTAAGTACTTTATACGACCTAGCGAAAAATGGGCTAAAGTTGAAAATGATGGAGTTAGGTCACAAGGTGCTATTAAGTTTTAGAAGGCACGTTATATTTTTACCTACCTTTACCCGTGGATTTGCTTACGTGAATCATGAAGTCTGACAAAGTAAGTATGAAATACCGCCATATCAAATTTCATTTATCAAGACGTAATAGTCGCCATTTCGGAATTTTATATGTGGGAACATTGGGATAAAAAGCGTGTTTTTCGGATTCAACCAAATTTCACAGAAATCCAGCCGTTTTTTTTGCGAGAAACAGTATAACTAATGCACAGTCATAAACGTTTGCCTTTAAAATATTTCAGAATATAAATCTCAAGCGATACATTAAACATAAACACTGATCAGTTGTTATTTATGATTGGAGCAATTCTACTGAGAAAAGAATTTGCTATCATTGAGCTCATTATTACATTTTTAACTGACTGCAAAAAAAGGGGACGTTGTCAATTGGGTTGTATGTATAGATCTCGCCATTTATAAACCGATATGATTATTATTTTTTTGTTGGAAAGGGGATACTTACTTTGAAGTCCGATTGTTACCAGCTCAGTATCATCATCATCATCATCCCAGCCCATATACGTCCCACTGCAGGGGTCTATTTAATAAACGTGACAGGTAACAAGTGATATTGACAATTTGGTCTAAATTGCCCAGCGAATATAAAGCCCGGTAAAACACGGAAATTCTAAAGCAGCCATGTATTACGAATTGTCATAGTTACCTGTCACGTTTATTGAATAGGCGCCTTGGCACAGGCCTCCTCTCGGAATGAATCTGCGTTAATCTCATGGTAAATTCCAAATGTATCTGATAAGTGAATCCCGGGGAAAAATAAATGAAAATATGTTTCTGTGTATGTTTCCTTCTGATCACTTTGAAGTCAAAAGGTCGAAATATTGTTTCAATAAGCGAGTGCGGGACTTTCGCGAGTACGTCGCGAGTTGACAAACGGTATCCCAGGGGTAGGAAATTGCTAAATATGACTGCAATAACGTCGTGTTATGAGTTTGTTTGGAGGCTTCCGAAGCCAGCCAGCTGCGAGTGTGGCACAATCATACAGTTTTACAGGAGCTGGCTGACGTGACCCGACTGGCAACGAACCGAGCATCTTGTTACATTGTGAATGTTACGGCTGACGGTTTTATCGAAAGTGCTACCCGCATTTGTTTTGAATAAATTGTTGAGGCTTTGATGTATTGCATAACACTTTGGCTTATTGTTTGACATTTGAATAAAGCCTAGCATATAAGAGAGGTAGAGAGAGAGACAGAGTAGACACATATTCGATATACAGTAAAAAAAAATTATAGGAAAAGATACAAAATAAGTAATTAGCATTGCATTTTCATACGCTTGTGATTGATATAGATGACTGATTAAATTAACTACCTAACTAAGATAATTATATCATTTGTTGGAATACGTGAATGCTCCATTTCAAGCTTAAAACAAAGAGGACAAAGAGGTGACAAGCAAAAGTATGTACGTAAACCCTGTATTGTCCAAAAAAATAACACCATTGACAACAGTACATGCACAAACGCGAAATTATCTGCCAGTCATCCTTTGAATGGATGAGACGAGCACTTACTTAAGTAGTATAGATGGACCGACAAAAAATGATTTCAAAAGTTAGAAATAATGAAACTACCATGAGACTGAGTTTCGGGCAAACATGACGCGCTAGACTCGTTCATAGAGGTGAGTTATCCATATTTTTTCACAAAAACAATACAAATCTTCATTAAATGCAAGGGGACCCCACATGCGTGCACCGCCCCTTTCTTCCCTTCATTCTCTGCAAATTGAAAGTAAAGGAATTGCCACAAAAATCTTAATATTTATTGGGCACATGCTTAACGATCATCTAGGTTTTTTAAAGTTTACTGTGTAGTCAAAATGTATTAACTAAGCCAAACAAGAGTTCAAAATTAAAGTTGGTCGAGGGGACCCAGTGGCCTACTAAACCAGCTTTCACAACAACTAACTAAGGAAGCTACTTCGGTCCTGACCCCTGCTCTGATGTTTGAAACTCGGTATAATCCCTTGCCAGGTCCGGCCAAAATTTGCGATTCATTTTTAAAAAAAAACAATAGAAATTTAATCAATTTTGCAACAAAGCAATTTAGGTATTTTGATTTCGTTAGTTTAGAGTTCGAAGCATTATTAAAAGCTTTTTTTTTATTGTTGACACAAAAACATTTCTATAATAAATGCTAAATGTAATTTAAGAAATGTACTTACTCGTACCTACTGAAGGTTTTAAAAATTTATCAAAAGAAAAACTTTGCCTCACAATTCGTTTGGTTTCAGAATCGTAACTCCATTACAATTCCGTCGAAAATTGTAGCAAAGAACAGTAATACATTTTGCCATTTTCATTGTCTTAAAATACCTCCACGTCAACTCCTAACTCCCCGAGTGGCTCCGCCATCGCGAAGCGGGCGATTTTTGTTTGGGTGCCCATTTCACACTCTAATCACCGCTTCAAGTCAAGTGATTTCAAAAGTAAAAAGAGTAATTTCAGTCAGTTCAGCCGAGTGCTCCTCATTCCCCGGCTTTGCTTTGAAACTTGCTTCGGAAGATCGCTCGTTAAGATTCTGTGAAGAATACTTCAATGCACTTTTTTTAGTCTTACCTATGGAAGAGAAAATCGAAAACGTTAGTCTGATAGATCCAATTAAACAAAAAGTATCTTTTAAGAATTTCCTTATAGCTTTTGGAAATTAAATTCCAATAAGACAGTCATTTCATTGAAAGACACCCTTTCAAAATTAATCGGGCCCCGGAAAGACCTATTTGCTCGAGTTTTCATTAGTAAATTCGGCATTCTTAGTTTATCGTAACGAAATAAATGTAATTTTACACGGCAGTATACTGAAACAGCGACAGATAACTCTTTAATAGCCAAAAGCTCTCAGCCAAATTGAATTTAAAAATAAATGATACAGACAAAGAAATCGATAAGAAATTTAAGGCTTAAAACTTGGGAAAGTGCTAAAATTTAATATCGGACGCTCGCAGTTCGGAGGACACCAGGCTTTATGGCGGCAATTACTAACCTTCATCTTGGAAATACGGAAGATTGGTTTCGCCCTTTATAGGTTTTCGGGAGTCACGGTTATTGCAATCGCATTACTTTTATTTCTTTATTGGGGAGGAATTAAAGTTTACTTTGACCATTTCACCTTTTTTGCATCTGTTTTATCGATACGCGTTTAATAATTCCATCAATCAAGAGACGTTGATACTTGTCTCGTTTGATCATTTCGAAAAGTGGAAGGATAATATCCAATGAATTATTACGGTTTAGTGAAAATTACTTAGTTCATAAGTTTGTTACATTAATTAATCTTTGATTTGGTTTGGTTTGTAACACCAAACCTTTCAACGACCCAAAATGTAATGGATCCTTTTCATGAAAAGCCAATGGTTGGTGTACAACGTCAAAGCTTTGCAACAGAGCCAAAGCCACTTGAATGCCGTCCTAATTTTAAGTAACCAGGATTGAGTTCCAGCTATGCTGCGGCAGCGATATTTTGTATAGTAAATAGCAGCATTGTTTGCTTCAGTTAGCTGGCTTAAAGACAGAGTTAAAGACTTCATGGAAAATACAAAACATGAAACCAAAGTTCTCTATAGTACATGAATATACCTTAGGCTACTCAAAAAAAGTGCACAATAATATTTGAATACAAAGAAAGTACCTACAATACTCTATTCTCGAAGGCGTGAATTATTCAGAGTATTGAAAACTACATTACTATTATAATTTATTGGGCTTGTATACCTAGTATATACTGTAAGCTATAAAGGTTGTATCGCACTACCAAACACAATTTCAGCAAAATAAATAATCTGAAACAATTTTACATTATTTTCGTAAAAATAATATCGTGTAACGCTAGCTATATGTATAATACGGAACATTTATAAGATTATATGTATTCTAAGAAAATCCGGTATAAATCTTCTTTTAACGTCCTTTCACGGCTTTAACAACGCCGTGTCGTGCGCGATATCAGGCCAATCTTCTGAAAAAGTTCCTAAAATATTTTCTGAGGATGCTATTGGAATAAATAACTTCCAGTTCTATGTAATTTTTATTAAATAACAAGGAAAGAGTTGTTTTTACACCGAGGCTCAATTTTTAATGGTGCTGGCTTTATATATAACATAAAGACGTCCACAATCTTATACTTTTGACTTGAAATTTTAATCTAAGTTAAGAGCATGTTCACTTACAAAACTCCAAAGTAATATTATTGATTAAACGCAGACGTATTTAATTGCGTTATTACGAAGCAACTGTCATAGAAAAGCTATTAATAAAATCAAAATCAGAAACAGTAAGTCAAATACTCCACTCCCAATGAAATACGGGCGTCGACTCAAGCGAAGAGATAAATTGCATCTGTTTCAGAGTATACAAAATAAACAGTAACATGATCCAAGCACATATTTTGCTAAAGAGTTTAACGTACAGGTCACATCGAAGTACCGTCGACGAATATACATCCGTCCCTTACTTAAATAAACCTTGACTCAGCATGTTGAGCTTCAATTTAGGAATTCATGCGAAACTTGGCCCTATCATTAACAGAAGTGTCTGAGTTCTGCCTCATTACTCGTACCTTACCTTTTTCACTAAGCCGTATTGGAAAAAGGACGTTTCGTAATAACATTTTTGAATAAACGCTGTTGAGGGAAAACGATCCCTACGGATTCTTGTTTAAGGATTGCTTCGAATCGTCAGTCTCACGGTTACCCTCAGAAGGGTTGTTACTTTGTGTAAAGCTGACGTTGTCATAAACGATACTTAATGACGCATAACATTCAGAGTAAGTAAATATCTCTACATATGTTCTATAAAGTATATAATGCAGTACTCGGCTAGTCGGAGAGTACCTATACTCCAACTAAGCCAAAAAAATCGTCAAAAGTATTTCTGAACTTGAAATACAAAATATATGTCTTGATTTCGTGTTGATTAGCGATAAAATACCAACTTAAGAGGAAGGGATTAGCCCGAAACATGTCAACATAAACTCTTTTTAAGACGTAAGTAATCCGTATAATTTCACTAAGCGTAGTATTTTTATTGTTATTTTGTAGCTAATTATCCCATTATGATTATGTCAATTGAACACATACATATACACATACATGAAAAACTACATGAGGAATAATAACAACTACCCAAACCCAAAAACCACACCCAAAATATTATATAAGTAAAATGGTATAAAGATCCTGAATTTGTTGACTTCTTTCTAGTTAGTGCAAATACCAAATCGCAGTTAACTTGCGCAAATGATTATTATACAGGTACTTTCCGTACATTGGGTATTTTTTTTCTTACTTTGACTCAATAGAAAATTTAATACAACAAACTTGCAATAGAATACAATGAGATATGGAACGCCACATAGTAAGCAATCCAGAAAACAAGTACATAAAGAAAAAAATACAAACTAAAAAATAGGCGGCCTTATCGTTTCAGAGTGATCTCTTCCAGGCAACCTTTAAGAGAAATAAGTAAGGAATAACAAAAACATACAACACACATTTGTACAACAATTATAGATAGATAGATAGATACACAACAAACAAGAACATACATTATAAACAAATACTTCAACTAACTAAGTATAACAATCATGCATAAGAAGATAGTGGTCCCTAAGCATAGACTGACAGAAATGTAAAAACTTTGCAAGCCTTAAATCTATAAGAAGTTCCACAACCGAATAGCCTGGACAGTAGACAGTATATACATACATAGAATTTACAGTTGAAACTTAAATTTGTTCCGGCAATTTTTCCTTTAGACCTTACACATCAGTTGCCACAATAACACCAATTTAGCAACTAAGGCGAGTAATGCAAGTATTCATGAATTTATCTACGTGTACGCACAATTTTCCGGCTGCGGCCATCCGCAGACGTGATCTGATTGCGGAGCAAGCCTATCAGAGATAGGGTATTATATCGGCCAATTTTCCCACCCGGTTCCAGGTACACCTGTGCTAGGTTGTTTTTTTCTATTTATAGTACAAGTTAGTTATTTTTATTGAAAATAAATGAACATCCGCACACCTCATTCGACAGACCGATTTACCTACTAATACATATTAATCAATGCGAATTTTTGTGAGTATGTGGGTGCGTGTGTGCGTGTGTGCGTCTATGTGTTTGTTACTTTTTCACGCTAAAGCCTCTGGACGATTTTGGTTGATATTTTGTATGTAGATAGGAACACATAGGCTATTTTTATTAAAAATGGGAAAATTTGTAAATGTGCGCGTGCAATGCGTGCGTGCGTTTGTGAGTTTATTACTCCTTCACGCTAAGACTGCTGAATGTCTGGAATAACACATAGGCGTACTTTTTAACCTCATCTTCCCACGGGATCTATGTAAATCCCAAAATCATAACCGGTAAGTTTAGAGATACGGAATTTTGTGCCGGTGAACTGAAACAATAAAATTACTTTGCTCACTCGCGACCTTATGATAGCTACGTTTATGCAAGAAATGAGTGTTCACGCAGTTCCTCTACCTCCACACTGTACGAAAACTCACAAATCACACAAACCCAAATTATTTCGAACTCAACCAGACCTCATCCTCAGAGTACCGCAACCGTTCACTATGCTACCAGATGTTTGTGCGGGTATTTGTCGTAAATAGAACATAAAAACCATTCAAGTGCGAATAGGACTCGTACATTGAGGGTTCCGTACCTCCGTACAATTTATGAAAACAGTTCAGTAAAGAATCGCCGAAATGTAGGTAAGCACTAAATTCGCAAACTTATAGGTAGGTTTTCCAGCGGTCGCTGGCGCGTATGCGTAATTTAAAAATCTTCTACTAATAGAATACTTAGACACTAACTCTGATTCTAATAAGCTATTTTTATCCCGATAAAGTGCAAAATTCCCACTGAATGTTAAGTTGCGGGCAAAAATGCAAACGAAGAGAGCGTACTCTAACTGCCGTAGAACCATGATAACCTTATTTCTTAAAATTATAAACCCGCCCGTTTGAACATAACCTAGTTGTTAGCTGGCTTTCCAACTTCTTGCGTGTGCGTCGAATTGAACAGTGAAGTTCTGAGTCAGTAGATTGTACTTGTACGAGTAAGTAATAAATAACTTACTTGAGAAACGTACTTTTAAATCCTATATAACTCAAAAGAAGTTTTGTATGTATAAGTACGTTATACAAGATGTTCCGTTAGTGATTAATATTTAGCGCAATCTAATTTTGTTTGTTTTTTAGGGTTCCGTACCCAAAGGGTAAAAACGGGAACCCTATTACTGAGGCTCCGCTGTCCGTCCGTCTGTCCGTCCGTCTGTCTGTCTGTCCGTCTGTCACCAGGCTGTATCTCGGGAACCGTGATAGCTAGAGAGTTGAAATTTTCACAGATGATGTATTTCGGTTGCCGCTATAACAACAAATACAACAAACGTGATTTTTTAACTCGTTTTTGCTCGATATTGATAACGGCAACAGGTAGACGCTTGAAATATTCACAAAATATAATAAGTCATTAAATTAAAATAAAAAAATATTTAAGGGGGCTCCCATACAACAAACGTGATTTTTATAGATAATTGTACGGAACCCTTCGTGCGCGAGTCCGACTCGCACTTGGCCGGTTTTTTCTAACACTAGCCTAGGTTTGAATTATGGTTTCTCAGTATTTAAATTCGAAATTACACTTAAAACTTACCATGAGCTTAACGGTGACAGAAAAACATAATGAGGACCTAATGTTTATTCTGTCAGTCAAGCAATTGTGAAAAATACGTGTCTAATTGTATGTTACTTTATATTGTGTTTTAACTTTATTATAAAGCTTATTTGGATTATAAAGCTTGTTCATTACTCTTCTGAAACCACCACCTTCAATTCTCGCGCACCTGCTAAGAAATCCAATCGCGTGTGAAATTCCCAATCCGCACTGTGCCCGCGTGGGAACTACGGCCCAAGCTCTCTCATTCTGGGAGGAGGCCTGTGCCCTGCAGTGGGAAGTATATAGAATAGGATAATGATGATGAACAGTTAAAAACCTCGACAAACAGATAGCCATTAGCTGAATACAGTGTCATAAAAGGCGACTAAGAGCCCTGTGCGCTTAGTATAAGTTTTACCTCACCAAAATACTTCTCAATCGCGTTTACGTAAAAATTTCAATTCTATGGAAACATGGGCGCGCGGCGGCGGATGCGCTGTCCATGATTCCCTAGTAATTGATTTTTTTACGTAAACGCGATCGAGAAGTATTTTGGTGAGGTAAAACTTATACTAAGCGTACAGATGTAAGAGCGGGCTGCAGGGCTCACAGCGCGAGTATTCAATTTAAACGACCATCTTTTCAAAAAGAAAGATTCGGTTCGTGGAAATCTTTTTCATAGTTTGTTTTTACAATTTCTGAAACTAAACTTCACTTTCCAATCATTTTCACAATAACGTTTAGCAAGAAAATGAAACACGGATTTTTCAATTCGTTGTAAAAACAGGGGTTTATCAGCCTCGCTCTCCAAAGTTTAGCTTCAGGTTGCTCAAAAAGTCATTTACAAATTCTTAGGGCTGCCGAAAATAGAACTTGGAATTATTCTCAGGTATTTAAACTGATTTCATTAAGAAAGTCTCATGTAAGGATCATACCTACTCCAAGAAAATTTTGGAGTTTACGAGTTATATTCGGGGTCAATTAGGTTTGCTTAAAATACCGTCAAGTAACTCCTTAATGTTCATATCTCAAGGAACCTTATTTTAATCGCAAAATTCAGCTCCATTAAGGCAACAAGCTTAACATAATCTGCTAATAAGGGGACTAAGCGTTCAGGGGCAACTGGGGAAGATTCATTTAATGAAGATTATAAACTTCGACGATCCTAGGTTAATTTCTGTCACTGAATCTGGTTAAGTTTAAAGTGTGCGTAATGGATTATGTGAACGAAGTTACAAAAACCGTTCAAGCTTTATGGTAACTCCTAACTAATATAGAAATAAAGCATTTAGAAGGGCACTGGTGGGTACTGAGGAGTGTTGAATGTATCCCATTGACTATAAAGATATAAAAAGTAGTTATAGAACTAGCTTAGAAAATAAACGCAAAATTTGATTGCAGATTGTTTGCATCGATCGCAGTCGGAATCTGGCATGTACATTTTGTCAAAAGAGGTAGCAAGTCAGCAGTTCCTTATCTTCATAATTACGCAAAGGAAAGTAAACAGCCTAAAGCAACTTAGCCTTGATTACAAGAAAAACTTATATCATAATAACTTTTATATCGCAGGGATGAAGAAAACTCCGGCGGAATCGCCCTCGCCGCGGAATAATGAGTTAAATTTTCCAATTCGGTTTGAAGAAGTTTCTAGAAAGTATTCAATCTAATTGCTAACTCGTCAACTTTCATGGCTTCTAAAAAACAATTCGGATTGGTTTTTCGATATAACAATGTATATTTCATACTTCAAGAGACAATTAATATTTTACAACGAATGTTCAACAAAAAAATGTCAAAGCTCAGAGTAATTACAAGCGAAGTTTCAAAACTTAAAAATGAACTTTTCCATTGTGCCTGAACATTTTTGCTACAGGCTATTTTTAATCTTAATACGGATGAACAATCAAATTCAGTGATTGAATAAATAATTTATGGTTATTTTTTATCGTTTTGAATATGAAAAAATCACACTTAATTACTAACTTAGATAAAACAGTCACGATAGGTTATCATTAATTATTTAAATCAATGAAGCAGACAACTTAACAGAACTCCGTTATCAGTTGCTTAGCTATCTGTAACGTACACAATATTTTTTTGCCAATAGTAGATTATCAACACCTTGACCTGATATAACAATGTAAAACGAAATCAATGAGAAAAAAATAGTCAGCGGTTTTTTATCTTATAAATGCAGTTTTGAAAAACAATAACTTTTTGCTTATAAATGGCTGGGCCTCAGGATGCCTACATTATTTACGTGACGTCAGTGATCACAATTATGGCAAAGGTTTCCAAATCAAAATTTTCATTCTTCGCTATTGGTAGAAACATAATAATAATAATATGTGAATGTGTATAAGAACCATAGTGGAATTAGCCGATAGACTGGCAATACAGGTTAATTTCTCTTTCGTGAGGACTAACTAAAATACTTAGGTTATATCAATTGGAAGGGCACCTTGATACGACACGATAATTTTTTAACCTGCTGGAAGGAAAAATAGAAGGAAGACAAGGCAAAGGAAGGCCAAGATTGTTATAGGTATTATGACTAGGTGAATAAGAGAGAGGGGCGTGTGTTCGTAGCGTATCAGGAAGTCAAACAGCTAGCCGAAGACAGCTATTCCATTAACAGGGGCATAACTCTTCATTTAAAAAGGAGAAAAGAATTAGAAGGAATTGAAAATGGGACGACAATACACGTACTAACTGTAACTTGAGGTCTACGAGTGTGTATTATTCGCTACAGTAATATTGTTTAAAAATGTTCCCGTTTATATCGACGACTTATTATCACGGCGCCAGAACGGCGCGGCGCGTCATCCCGCATCAATGGAAGCCAACAAACGACAATCAAAGATACTCTTGCAATAGGACTCTTTAATAAACTATTAAGAGGAGTCATTACCGGTCATTGTAATAAATAAACCCTTGTTTAACGATGATGAAAAATAATTTTATTCGGTTGAAGGCGTGTTTTGGCTTACAAACGGCTATCCGTTCATTATAATATAAACATGATGCGTTCAATTTTTTTCACGTAAATGGAAAAGACTGTATTTAAGCTCAGTGATATCCAAAGTGGTTTACATCGACATCCAGGGATCAACGAAGCCAGGCGACGGTACATTTGAAAATTTAAAAATTCAAATCAATTTCAGGTAGGTAAGCCGGGGCCTATCTTAAATCGATAAATGTGGGTAGGGGTCTACGAGACGAAATCTATAAGGATCTCTGTTATAGCTAATCTAAGACTCTTCTTTTAGTACCTATTTATATTCGTCGTATGTTTTTTCTCCACCCTTTTAATCTTCTATTCCTGCTCTGGCTCTACATGTTTTTATTTTTGTCTTAGGTATTCCGTATACACCAAATTCAAATCAACAATTATTTTGAACTAGTTCTTTTATGCGTTGTTTGTATGAAGTTCACAATTAACATAATGGCGAACCTTAAAGCCTCACTTGAAACAACACGCGCAAATTGTTGACTTTTATCAATGGTATCGAAATTATCATCGTATGATATTTGTTTTGTGATAAAACAACTGAATCATCAAAGAGATATATTTCTGCAAATATTTCGTCAAATCATTCGTTTTTTTACTAAGTACATGTATGTACCTACCAGTGGCGAAGGGTACTAACAACCCGATTCCCCGCGGGTTGACTAAACTTTGGAAGAAACCAAACGCTTCTCATACATTACTGCACTTTTTTTTCTTTACGAGAAGAGGATAAATGGGGACATGTGTTTAGGTTTTTTTTTTTGCTGCAGCTTTACTTGCAGAAATTTTGGTACCTACTACAATGTATGCCGGTAGAGTGTCTCTAGGGAACAGCGTAGTAATTGCTGGCCATTACACAAGAATCTACTTTTATTATCTGTTTTTATAGCGGATATAACTAGAGTTAGACCAAGATAAGTCTGCAAAGATTTTTATAGCACATGCAGTGCATGTGTTATTTATACATCATAATTTCATAGAAGTTTGACGTTTAATATAGCACTTGCACTGCGCGTGCTATCAAAATCATTGCAGACTTATCCTATAGTCTAACTTTAATATACAATACTCCGTATGAAAATTTCAAATGTCTACTTATTACCGTTTGAAAGATACAGCCCTGAGACAGAGGAACAAATAGATGAATAGACGGATGACCGAGAACAACCCCTGCAAATTACAAAATTTGCATATAAAATTCATCACTAACATCATCTCAGTCTATAGGTATTTATCTCACTAAACTTAATGTTTGATTTAAAATTGGTTGCATTTAATTATTTTACACCAAG
The DNA here is from genome assembly GCA_947859365.1 of Archips crataeganus. Taxonomy (NCBI): domain Eukaryota; kingdom Metazoa; phylum Arthropoda; class Insecta; order Lepidoptera; family Tortricidae; genus Archips; species Archips crataeganus. Next base: position 15,980,423 of record OX402048.1, on the reverse strand, counting down.
TTTTAATTTCTATCCAATTTTACACGTTCCGTTTCAAAACTACGTAAAATAATTAAAGTAAAATGTCTTAATAATATTGTTTAGTGCACTGCACCTCTAAGATAATCAAGATAGTTTGCTAAATTTAAATTCTAGCACCAGTGGTTTAGGCTGTGCTTAGATGACTGATGTTTCTAGTTTTTCCAAAAATATTTTCAATAGCTCTATGGAATTCAGTTAAACAAACTCCAGGGAACCCAATTAGCGTAAAATTAGGAGTTCCGAGTAGACGTCACGTTACCAAAGCCATTCCTCTTGAATAAATGTTAATAGGCTGTCAGGACAAGCCTCCTTTGTCGGAACCATCATTTTGTACACAATAACAACAACACAATGCCGCCGATTAATCTTTTTCGTGATGAAAAGTAAACTGATTGATGCGGGAAGAGCATTAATTTACTGAAATTCGTAAATATTCGTAGAACCTTTTTTATTTCTTACGAGTATGTACAGTCGAGTTTTCCAATATCTGTACAGCCAACCGTTTATAAATATCTATACATAGAGCATATTACCGTAACATAAGGTTCATGTTTAGAACTCGACTCGAATTGGAGAACTCGACTGTACGACTGTACGAGTGTATACCCAAAATGAGGCTTTGTCTTGCTTTAGTGATGTTTTGAAAGATTGACGCACGTGAACTATTCTAATACTATTTTGAATAGTATTTTTCTTCTAATAGTATTATATGCTTCATGAGTTGTCAGATAAATATGCTGCCGACTTGCCTTGCCCTTGGTGAAATATTTAACTATTATTATACAAGGTCAAATTTTAAACATGATACATAATTAGTGTTTCGAACTCAGTTAATGCTAGAGAATAAATGCGTTCACTCGATAAAAATAAATGACATGCCATCAAAAACAAAACTTGTAAAAAAACCAAGTCTCGCAACTCAGTTCTTCTACTGTAAAAAGTTGTGAGATCCATGTAGTACTAAGTCGGTTACTTTATAAGTCCCTACTTAAGGGACCTTCTGTCTTAAGTTATTACGTTATTAGTTAACCTAACAACATCTTATAGTGACCATATCAATATTAAAAATGTTTTATGTTTTAAATAAAATAGATTTACTTGGCAAACAAACAATCTTATTTAATATAATACGTCTAATATGTATTACTTGTGAGTTACATTGTGTTTTCATGCGATGGCCAAGTCAATCTATTTTATTTAAAACATAAAATAGTTTTAATATTGATATGGTCACTATAAGGTGTTGTTAGGTTAGCTAATTACGTAATAACTTAAGACAGAAGGTCCCTTAAGTAGGGACTTAATAAAGTAACCGACTTGGTATTACATGGATCTCACAACTTTTTACGGTACACGAGCTGGAAGTTTTGTTTTTGATGGCTTATAATTATTACGATGCTTCTCCGCTATCAAACGACGTCAAGCGATAAGATATTAGAGTCAGTGGCAACATAGAAAATACGGGATTACATTGTTTAAAAGGCTTACCTTTGCATACATCGATAGATTCATCAGATCCATCGGTGCACTCCGCCTGTCCATCGCACACCCATGCTAAGGGTATGCAGGCCTTGTTGGCACACTGGAACTGGATCAACGAACAAACATCTAAAACAAACAGAATTAACTATTATTGTCTATATTGACAAAACGATAAAAAGTAGCTAATAAATTCGTCTTGAAAGTCTTGATACCATCAAGGCCTGAAGCAGTTTATTCATTCACTTTCAAAGGATCTCCTAATAGTCCAAGATCGCTTATAGGTATCAACTATCTTCACCGATCTTGTTAACTAATTGAATGTAGGTATGAAGCCCGCAAAATATGCAAACATAGGGTTTGCATGCTTTTTCTGTTCAAGAATATACCTATACTTGCCAGGTTTAAATAGGTGAATCTACAATGCCAGCTTCACCGATCTACTAACCTGTAGTATATGTACCTACTTTCAATTGATGTAAATTTTTCTTCGTTACAATATCAGTGAAAAAAATGAAAAAAAATATATAATATATATATATATATATATATATTATAATAAAATATAAGCTTGAACAGATTTCTTTAGACCAGTCATCAAAATTACTGTTGTTAGTATATTTTATTTTATAAAAAATCTATTTCATTCGGTTACTTTGATCAGTGCAGGTTGATCTATAACGGATCCTGTACTAAGTATAAAAAGTACGGTGCCTATTTGTAAGCTCTGAAGATAAACACACAATACTCGGATATCAGCTATCGAAAGTTGGTGTATAACTCAAGCTGGCCTATCTGGGAGGCCATTGATCGTATATTTCCATGATCCTAAACAGCCTTCAGTATATTACTAGTGGACAGTGGAGTCAGGCGCCAATACAATGGTACTAACTATATCTTTCCCGTCCACTCGCTTGATTTATAGAGCAATATTTTCGTGAACGCTCCTATTCCACTGAATGGAACTTGGACTATTTCAATGATTTACACGTTTCCTGGTACGTAAAGGGAGCGAATGTAGTTACGAAACTAATTAAATAGTGTCGAGGAACTAGCAGTTCCATATTTAAAGTACCTCAGCTAATGTTTATACATACAATTTTGTTCGTAAACTAATCTGAAATAGTTAGAACTTCTAGCATTATGTTAAAAGCCTTGTGTAGAAATCCCTGGGAATGAACTTTATTTCCCTCTTAAAACATAAATGTGAAATCGGGCAAAGCTCGATTTTAGACAAGTAGGTCAGCCGGATTCACCAAAAAGATTATCTAGTTGAAACAGGCGTGAAGTTGCTACTCATTTATAAATGCGGTACAATACTCATAAAAGTTTTCAAATATCTGCACCTTATTTTGAATTAAAATTGAGACTTTAAACCATGATAAACAAAAATAGGATTGTGAACTCTAATTACACTTTCCTTACTTACACTTACTGCGTTGATGCGTTAATTAAAAAAATACCCTTTGTGTTGTGTTAAAGTTTAATCGTTACCTGTTATTTGGTTAAATTTTTTCGCATTAATAACGTATTTTAAAAACAAGAATCCAATTAAAACAGGATCTTTTTTCGGACAGTAAAAATGAAATGCAGCCGCGGCTAATTGAAACATAGTTGATTCAATTTGTATGTAAATGGGTAGCTTTATCAATTTTTACAACCCACAGTCCCCCATTTAAACGAATGCACGGGTTTTTTATGGGTAAGATAAATAGAGTATCGCGGTAGGCCAGAGTGGATGACTGAAAGCGACACTAATTTAATTTCATTACATTAGGTTGAGGGTGCTCGAGGGCCGGCGTCCAGCGGCTCCGTGCTGACATCCAATCTGCGTGGAGCACCCTCAAGTCTGTCTCATTGAGAGCAAATCGCTCGAGCCCGGGCGCGGGCCCCAATCCGCAAATAAATACCTAAACACGTTTCACTCACTTATCGGAAATTTAACGCGTAGTTTGAATTTTACCATGAGATTTTCAGTGAAGGAAAACATTACGAGATAATTGTATAGTCAAGTGCAAAAATATGGGTGCATGCAACTTGCTCATAAATATGACCCATGGCTCTTATGCCATTGAATTAAGGTATCGGTACATAATTATGAGAGGATTAAATCGATACATAATATTTTTGCCCTTGACGGTCATACCTTGTACATACATACAATATCTGCTATGCACGGTTGTTTTACGATTGGTTTTGACGACCAAATGGCCTAGTAGTGGTTAGAGCTACCTGACTATGAAGCTTGAGCTCCCGGGTTCGATTCCCGCGTCGGGGCTGATTTTTGTATGAAAAGGTGTACCTACTTCCGTTTGGCAAATTATTTTTCCCAAACTGATTCATTTGGCAAAATGTTTATTTTTTATGAAACTGTAAATTATTCAGGATATATTTCAGGACTATTCTGTAGGTTTGGTTAGGTTAGGTTAAGTTTGTTTTATAACAATCCTTAAAAGTTTACTAAATGTTTCGCAAAATATTTTTCCCAAAATGATTTATTTGGCAAATGTTTCATTTCCCAACTGTTTATTTTTAACTGTTTGTTTTTTTTTGTCTGAGTGTCATGGCAGTTCTATATCTAAATCGAAAAACAAAGACAAGAGATACGGCAATAGTGCAAGAAGTTAAAAAAAACCGTCAGACAGTAAACACACTAAATAAATACTTTATAACTACATTAAAAGAGGTTTCATAAAAATAAATATCACGAAAATAATATTAAGGCTGTATCATCAGTGGTAACCAGATAAGTCAGGCTTGATTATTTAATTATGCAATTATGCGCACATGCCTTATGAAGTTGATACTTTTATATACCAATCAGTTAAAATAGTAATTCTTCTGCCGCTCAAGATCGAAACACGGGCGACTCACTCAAAATTAAATCAACTAAAGTTAAACCGCGGCATCCTTTGCTGAAAAATTAAAGCAATATCAAAGTTATGCCTGTATTTTACTTAACAAAAGTTTCCTGTTACGTTTCGGGAACAACTTCATTTGTTAACCAAGAATGTTGGCGTTTGGAATATTTTAATTAAAAAAGTCTGCGAAGTCTACGGGTGTACACAACGCGCGGGTTCCAAACCCTGAACTAACATTTAAATGAGTTCATTAAGTTATTTTTGGAGGCCACACGATTCCTATAGAAATGCGTGGGCCAGCCGAAGAGCCTTTTTGATATTGCAGCTTTTAAATTTACAACATACCTGTCTTTAAAAATCCAAAGGCTGCACACAGAAAACTGTTCGGCTGTGTTTGCAGATACTGTTGCGTACTTCAGTAATAAAATAAAGTGTACTTAGACGTTGTTTTTATTTGTTACTGTCGTTTCTTGCTTATTTCAATTTAACACCCAGATCATTTATAATGAAATTAATTAAATTAACACGAATTGGGTACAATTATAATTTAAAAAAAAACTCCTCCATCAATGTAGCTTATCCAAACGGACCTTAAAAATACTTACACTTAAAGTTAAATAAATAAATATCACGGGACAATTTACACCAATTGACCTAGTCCCAAAGTAAGCTAAGTAAAGCTTGTGTTATGGGTACTAGGCAACGGATAAATATACTTACAACACTTAAAGTTAATCTGATTCTGCTCTTCTTGCTTCGTATGGAACTAAAAGTTTGTTTTAGACCTTTCGCAGTAGTATATATAATACTTAATTAATTAACAAATAATAACTTACTTCAAAACCAAACTCAAGAAACATTTTTGAACGGTTCGTACGTTAACTATCGAATAAATAAAGTTAAAATCGAATGGGTAGTAAAATTTAAAAGTTTTTTTCTGAAACTGTTCTTCTAAGGATTTATTAAAACGGCATCATGTATAACCTATTGCGATAGTTTAACTAGTTTAATTTAATAACAATCCTTAACAGTATTTAAATATTCAGTCAGATACGTGCCCATTTGAAACATTACAAAAACCTAAAACAGCTTACTGCTAAACAAGTTTTAAGGCATAATGAGAAACCAAAGTTTTTGAAAAGAAATAAAATAAATTTCTAAGTCCTAAATATTTTACAGATCCAAGAAAATCAGTACGGCATCTTAATTAGGTATTCACCTACAACGAGCTGAAAATCAGTTTAGTTGGAGTAAAGTCAAGATATTAAATTACTCCGTAATTAAAGATGGAGTTTTGTGCGTAACGGTAAAAGGCTGCCTGTAAAGACTACCTACTGAAGGGCGTGTACACACAGGCTAAGTTTACAGTGAAGTCACAAGTAATATCCAGATTGTTCCACTCACTAAGTCACCTCTTATTTACCCTTTAACTCCTTGCTTATTAATTTAAGTTACCTACAATTAAATGTCTTGTATTATTTTAGTCTACAACGGTACCTAACTATTTAACACCACATTAAACTAATTTATTTACAGTTTTACTAGTCATACCGTCTCCTTTTTTTATGTGAAATAGAATTCACGTCTTTAGATAATACAAAAAAACATTCAAAAAAGTTAATGAAATGATTCACTTATAACGGTTTGCGGCATTTCGTTGGGCGTCTAAGACTTCCGCTCTGAATTCATCACATACAGCCGGTACAGTACGTTCGTTTTTTAACTCTATTTAGAACGCACTTATTATATTGTACGTTAAATGGTAACATTACAAAAACAACCACAGAAAACGAGTGATTCCAAATTACTTTTTTTATGAGCCGGCTTCCCCTCTCCTATTAGTCTCCGGGTCGTCCCATGTCATTCACCTCCAACACATTTTATAGTCAGCACCAAAGCCAGGAATAATAATGAGTGGCGAAATGTTTTTGTTACATTCATCAAAATGAAAATAATCTACGCAGACGAAAACGATTTCATTATTTAACCTGTCGGTAATAACCTAAATATACCTTGCGCCAGCTTTTATGACAGTATATTTCCTTCTTTCACGTCATGGAAAGACTAGTGTAGGTACAGTGTGTTCATCCTATAATAACGCGTTGCATTGCTGGAAACATACAGGCCTCCAAGTATGCAAGCAACTAAAAAGTAAACCTCAGAAGAAGCTAACGATGGATATTGTGGTTGATTCAAACCCGAAACTGGATAAATGATCTTCAGCCACTGAACTGAGATCCTGCGTTTGAATACAAATGAAGCGTTTATCCCTGAAAGCCAATTTGTATGCAAATTACGGGTTCGTTTAACTATTCTCGTTAGTTGCTCATTTTCAGAACCCCTAGATTATCAGTTCGTTTAATAAGGAATCCTTTTAATTTATTGATTTGTTCTGTTTACCCGGAGTTTTATTACCTCATTGGTAAGCAGGTCGGTTTCTGTGTTGGAAGGAAACGTTTGGGAATAACAATTACTAGGTCATATTTCTTAGACGTGTGGTAAGATAAACAACAAGCAAATTATAGTCAAAAACCGTAATCATCAAATCTTGATTGTCAATAAGTAGGTTTCATTTAATTTGCAAATCTTTAAGAGGATACGATGCGCACCATTTCTCCATACAAGCGTAATCCCCAGTTTTCTCCCTGGATAATGGCTTTAGAGCCAATTTTTTTTACTGTGTAATCTGTATCTACCACAGCTATGCCCCTATGTTTCGTTTTTTTCCATATTTCAATTAACATAAGAAATATAAGCTTTCAAAAACTGAAAAAATTGCCCAATTTCAACGTCATTATCAGACACTCATCAGAAAAGAATCCCTCATATAAACAAAAAAAAAGAAAACATAGGGGCATAGCTAAATCTGTCTTCTAATTATTTTTGAAAAAAATAATTTTATTGGTCCAGTTTTCGAGAAGAAAACAGGGGATTACGAAATGCTGTTTTGATCAATTTTACGCGCCTATTAACGGTCTGATCTGCAGTTGTCCCACTCTCGCTGTACTGACACGAAGGGGTTCGGGCGAGACAGCGACATTTCATTAAAATAAATATTTCTCAAAAGTCTCTCAGCCATCGTACCCTCTTAAACATGAAACTACCGTGAGACTTACTCATAGTGAAAATAAACGGATCACTGACGTCTTAATACGAGTTTAACTCGCCATGTTTCGGGCTAATCCGTAGCCCTTCCTCTCGGAGTCGCACGTCACGGTGGCTGCCAAACGCGCACACAACTACTCCGACAGGAAGGGCTACGGATTAGCCGGAAACAAGTCGAGTTAAACTCGTTTTATGACGTGAGTGATCCGTTTATTTTCACTACTATTGAAAACCATTTTCCTCGCGTTCTAATCATAAAAAGCTTACTTCTCAATTTCAAATAGCGACCCCTATATAAATAAAATCATAAATTTGTTTACCACGGAAAGTCTGTAACAGGTTTTGCTTTCGAACACAAAATACAGTAACTTGACACCCGTACAATTAAAATCTTCAATGCGATGTTGTCGTCAACTTTTCTCATCTCTGGCTTTTTCCGCGTCGCTAATGCGCAAACTTTGCGTCAGATTTACAGGCACGCCGCACAGTGCGGGGACGTGCTTCAAATTTCATATAAAAGTCTCGAACCCACAATATAAAGTTCATGTTTCTGAAAAATCAACAACATGTTTACCTACGTTCCTTGATTATCAATTTTGAACTTGCACTCAATCGTGCATGTAGGCTTCACAGTGAAATGAAATTAATGTGGCCTGTTTATTTGCCAATTTTAAAGAATACAGAAAAAACAATAACATCGTTAAATATTGGCATGTACAGGTACAAGACACGCTACCTTTCATTATTGAGCGTGACAAAATGTTCACCTCGACGAACTTAATTGAAAATCGAAATCAACGCGCCAATTATGAGCCTTTTAAGAGGAACGGGATAGCCTTTTTGGAAGTTTTGTGACATTTTAAAATATGTATAATTGAATAATAAATATCGTAGGATCATTTACAGCGTAAATAGTTTAATTGGTGTAAATTTTACACCAATTGTACAAATCTCAAACCAAGCAAAGCTTGTAGGTACTAGGGATACTATCATAGACAGCAAAAAATCATGGAGGAATCATGCATAATCATAGAAGTACATACATATACCTGGTCTAGACAAAAACGTAATACGTGGTAACATCCATGACTTGGGGACAAATATTTTTTTTATTAATCATACGATTGCTTAACCTAATCGAGAGTCGTGCCAAGAACATTCCAGATATAAATCTATAAATTTCTATGGCGAGATCGGACTACGGAGTCAGGGACATAATATTAAACACTTGACTATCTGGAAGTCAATAACTTTACTTTTCAATGCAATCCTTTACGAACCAGATTTAAATAACTACCAACTAACAAGCCTCCATTTTTTATTAGGGTTCCGTACCCAAGGGTAAAAACGGGACCCTATTACTGAGACTCCGCAGTCCGTCCGTCCGCCCGTCCGTCTGTCCGCCTGTCACCAGGCTGTATCTCATGAACCGTGATAGCTAGACAGTTGAAATTTTCACAGATGATGTATTTCGGTTACCGCTATAACAAAAAAATTTAAATAAAAACGGGAAGTGATTAGAAGGTATTTTTTATTACGGGAGCTCCGCGCCCCAAGCCCCTCTACCGTTACCGAGGTTTCTATTTCCACTCTGAGGGACGCAAGATAACTGACAAATCAAACCAGGTTAAACGGGAGGTGGTTTAAGAGTATTTTTATTGCGGGGGGCTCCGCCCCCCGAGCCCCCTCCACCAGCCGGGCTTCTATTTCCACTCTGAGGGACCTAAGATAACTAATGAACCTAACCAGCTCCGCCCCTAACAGGGTTTAAAACAGGTTTGGTTTTAAACAGAGGGTGGTTTGAAGGTGTTTATTATTACGGGGGTTCCACTCTGAGGGACGCAAGATAACTAACGAATCTGGTTAGGTTAAACGGGAGGCGGTTTGACAGGTTTTTTATTTCGGGGGGCTCCGCCCCCCAAGCCCCCCCTCTAATATCACTTTGAGGAGCGCAAGGTAACTAACGAACCGAAACAGGTTAAACGGGGGATGGTTTGAAAGTATTTTTTTTATTGCGGGGGGCTTCGCCCCCCGAGCCCCCCCCCCCCCTTTAATATCACTTTGAGGAGCGCAAGGTAACTAACGAACCTAAACAGGTTAAACGGGGGATGGTTTGAAATTATTTCTTTATTGCTCGCCCCCCGAGCCCCCCCTCCGCTGACTAGACTTCCATTCCCACTCTACGGGACGCAAGATAACTAACGAACCTAACAAGGTTAAGCGAGAGGTGGTTTGTAGGTATTTTTTATTGCCTCGTTTTATTTGTACATAGGTGCCATACCTACTTACTATAATTTAGGTGAGTAACTTACACAATTCTTAGGACTGCTTTGGCCAATTAATATTAGTAATAAAACGTTGTAGGTAATTCGATGTTCTTGTTATCAATATAAGGACGAACAAATATGCTTTAGGACTTTCAACAGTATGCCAAACATTCTTCGCCAGAAAATTTTAGAACAATCAACATTATGCGATACAACAGGCACTCTTTGCTGACTGTACTTTTTGATCCTGGTTACCAAAGTACTCGTCAAGACGAATCAAATGAGCCCAAACTTGATGGGGTTATGTCGTTTTATTACGGAGTTCTTATGGTCACCTTCCAACTCCATCTTCAGACCCCAGTTACCATCTAGGATCAAAGTATTCGTCAAGACAAATCAAATGAGCTCAAACTCAATGCGGTCGTATCGTTTTATTACAGAGTTTCTATGGCCATCTTTCAGCTCCATCATCAGATCAGCTCCATGTCATAATAATATTGCATTGTCATCCAATTCACACATGTTTGCAAAATTTCAGCTCAATTGGAAACCGGGAAGTGGGTCAAATTTAACTTGCAAGATTTGACCCGTTGAGGAGTTCCGTTGGCCATCTACGGTCTTCTTCATCAGGTCCAGTTTACCAAATGATACTTTCTGAATGCAAATACTTCACTTGATACTAAAAATGCTAGAATCACTATAGGTTTGCCTGTAAAATTTGAAGGTTGCCCTCGATTTCTCTAGGATCCCATGATCAGATCTTGATTTGGTGCCAATGGGACCACCTCAGGAGTATACTGTTTCAAACAAAAAAATAATTTTGAAAATCGGTTCACAATTGAGGGAGTAATCGCGTAACAAACATACAAAAAAAAAAACATACAGACGAATTGATAACCTCCTCTTTTTTTTTGAAGTCGGTTAAAAAATACTAAAAAACAGAATAAAATAAATATTTAAGGGGCTCATCCCATACCACAAACGTGATTTTTTTGCTCGTTTTTGCTCGACATTGATAACGGCAACAGGTAGATGCTTGAAATATTCACAGAATATTTAGTTATAAACACTTTACACTTTAAAAATAAATAATTAAATTAAAATAAAACAAATATTTAAGGAGGGCTCCCATACAACAAACGTAATTTTTTTGCCGTTTTTATAGTGGTACGGAACCCTTCGTGCGCGAGTCCGACTGGCACTTGACCGGTTTTTTTTTAGTAATTATACTTAGTTCTTCATCAAGTCGTTCTCGTGAATGGCCTTTTTCTTTTACTTCGATATGTCTGAGTCTCGCGGCAGTTTTATATCTAAATCGAACACACACCGACATAGAGAGACGATTCCATAGCTATTTGATTATTATTGATTAGTTTATTGACATAACTAACTCCAATCTCTCTATCTTAATTTGCGATGTGGTATATATTAAAATGAAAAATATCGTCATACTTATTGACGATCACAATAACCCATAGATATCCAATGTAACTTCAATAACAACACGTACAATTAATACAGGATCAAAACCAATCACCCGTTATCGCTGCATATTACGAACAAATGCATGCGAATATGAAACATAACATACAATCAAAAGCTTCAAAGTCAGATATCGGATGGTGAATTGCTGCTCAATGTTCCCTATCCAACCCTCGTTGATAGAACGGATGTCTATCTATATCATCAGTAGGGCAGTGACAGTAAGGCTTAATGACAACGGTCCAATACAGGATCGAGGTCAGCGTTAAGTGTTGCGTTGGACTTGGCAGCGGACCTTAATTGAGCGGTTATCATACTATACGGTTTGGAACGTACAATGATTTCCGCGTATGTGATGGCTTTGATTCAGATTCGAATCGGAATAAGCCAAATTTAGGATAAGATCCTACATATATTTGGATTGTAATTAAGTAAATAATTGCATTGCTAATAAAGCCCAGTTTAGAATTGCAAGAAAATTGTGCAAGTTGCACTACATTTGGGCGCTAGATTGTAGTGTTATTTCTATAGCGATAGTCTATTGATAGTATCGTGATACTATCATAGCCTTGAAAATCAGTCGTCCTATCGAAACTATCGTCCCTTGACGATACCTATCGATAGTGAAAATTAGGCGATACTATTGAACTTAGATAGCCGATAGTTTCGATAGTAACGATACTATCGATAGTATCGACCAAGTTCGATAGTATCACCTAATTTTCAGTATCGATACTATCGATAGTATCGATAGTATTGCAGCATGTCGATATTTTCGATAGTACTATCGCACTATCGACTATTTATCAAGGTCAAATTATCGATGGATAGATAGATTGTCCATTTCGCTTTACGGCCACACAATGTAATGCAACTTGCACGATTTTTCTTGCAGATCTAAACTGGGATTAAGAATGCTCATAAAAAAATGTACGCATCACATTTTTGTAATCATATGACAACGTGGTAGGCCCAAGAAGCGCTGGCGGGACAATCAAATTTAGACGTGATCTTTAATAACTGGAGGACACGACACAGTCTAAGATGGGCACGAGTGAAGAAAAATAAATAGGGGGAGGCCTTTGCCCAGAAGTGGAGCTTTTCTAAAGGCTAAATAAATAAATAATACAATTCCTCAAATATAGTAATATTACGCTTTGAAAAAAATAGTAATTTATCTTTCCACAGATCCTTTAAAATTTGGCACGCATACGCGGAACCATTCATTCATAATAATAAATCTATGTAAAGTACGTTAACTTCAAGCAAGGAACTCAATATCAAAAACTTCAACCATAACACAGTAATTTCAATTGCTAGTTCACTTAGACTAGTCTTCCAAGTCCCAACTAAGCAAGTTCGTCGCAAGTAAAGTGGCTCCGCTGCACGCACATGAAACTACCATCCAACTTGCCTGTAATTAATTAAGGACTTGAAACGCAACCATATTATTATAACGTTTACTGTTACAATTGGTTTCAAGTTCTTCCGCTTTGTGTAATTTATGAAGCGGCAAGTTTTGGAAACGATGTAAGCTCTTTAATTAATGAGACGGTAACGGAAATTCATTGATGTTATATTGGAAGTGGTGTTTATTTTGTATTTAATTTTCTCGCCTACGTTATACGAAGTCCCAGAAATAAGCAATTTTGGAACCCTCATCGCGCGTCACCACAGTAATGGATGGCGGTGGGCTGACTGCGATGATATTGGATGCCAACGAGAAAAGAAAAATATTGGACAAAATGTAAGTACCGCGTATTCAATAAACGTTTCTGTGGAATAATGGATTAAAGTCTGTTTCAGATGTTGCGATACTAATAGACTGAAACATGTGGATCATAAAAAGTAAACTCGTTGCCGCAGACATTAGGAGTTGACAAAAGTCTTAAGTGCATAGTTACGATACCCTTAGAGTCAATTGGTGTAAAGGACAAAATGCCGAAAATGTATTATAATGTACAGTTTTGTTCAGAATTTCAAGTTCTATCGACCTGTATATTGAATATTTTGATATCTTGCAAAGTTTGACTTTTACACCCCACATTTTTTCATAGCTCAACACCAAAAGTGCTTTGCTTACTAGGTGTAAATAAAATATATCACACTCTAAATCATATGGATTGTAAAGGATATCATGAAATATAGACAACGACGTAAAGTTCTCATTTTATACACATTGCCTTTTAAGGCCTACCATTTGGAATCTTATTTTATTTATTTGTCCCTTACGACCCTTACTTTTTATCATCTGTTATTCATATAACTTCAATAACGTAGCTAAAGTATGGACTTAAAGGACATAATATACTTTTTTCCTAGCATTATTAGACCTGACTTACATAAATGCTAAGGTATAATTACGATACGGTTCAAATTACTTTTTAATTTAGGTGCTGCTTTACTAAATATTTACTTACTTAGGTATACTGTAAATTGATAATCTTAATAAAAAAAATATGGGCGTAAAAGAGTTTTTAATTAATTTAATTACGTCATATTACAATCACATCAAGTTTTAATAGGTTTAGTTACTTTAAACCTTAGATGTTCTTAGTTCTATGTTCATCATTATACATAATTATCCTTGTCTTACTAATAAATAATTGTACGCGTTGCAACAAAACATGCGATAGTTTTAGGCGTTAAAAACTCCTCATGCCGGTTGTCTTTGCCACTCTCTCAAGTTTATTTTTTATCGATAATAAGAGCAAGACAGGTGATATCTGGTAGGTGCCACTAGGTATACCTAGTCTCCGACGCCCACGCATGCAGATGATTGCTTTGTTTAGTTAAGTTATTATTGTAGAAGTGTTTTCTAATGCTGTTCGATTGAATTAGTATCGAGTAGTATTATTTTTTGAAGCAATTCATCAGAAGTCGTCTACAGCAACATTACAGTAGACGAAATAATTATTTTATGGCGAGTTGCTTCAAAGGCTAATTGTGTTTTTCTTACTACTTGATACTAACATTACTAACTCGTTAAGTTAAGATCTATCTAAAGCTAGCTAGTCATTTCTGACAACGCTTTGTAGTTAACAAACCAATTTATTAACATTATAAGTTACAAAACATAATAATTAGCACGAGTTTTATCCGGAAAGCTTTGTTTGTCAGAATTATTATTGTAAAATATTATTTTTTTCCTGTCCTGAAAAGTGCAATTTTGTCCTTTACGCCAACTGACTCTAAAGGTATCGTATGCTATCATCCAAACTAATCACAATAAAACAATAACCATCGATTCCATATCGATGTTGCTAGCTTATCTTGTGGTGCAAGAATATCGGTGTAATCCTAATTATTCGTAATGAAAGTTTGCTATAAGTTTTTGTTTTCAAATATTTAGGCTTCGTCAGTTCCACCCATTCTCGTCTTTATACAATTGAGAACAAAAAGTCAGACGCCCTTATCTAATCTACAGAGTTGACCCTCCGGCTAGAGCTCCGCAGCTGGTGCCTCCAACAACGATGTCATTTTTCATTCTTGAAAATTTGTAAAAAGTTCGCGTCTTTCGCCGGGTTAACACAGTAACTTTGATAAATACGTACAAATTAAATATAAAAAGATCTTTGTGTATTTTTTTTTCAAAAATACTTCCATTGAAACAAATGTTATTTTAGGGTATTCTCCGAGTAATAAAATAACAGATCGACAAAACAAATGCCAAAGTAAACAAATAACTGACAGTTTATGTGCTGCCTTCAAAGCGTCGCGCGACGTCGACGCCAATAAAATGCAATCAATCAACAGTCAATTCCCAAATTCGTGTCGAGAATTGGGTGCCTCTAAGATAAAATAGAACCGAATTTAGTGAATATGACAAGTGCGATTCGTTATTCGATTTTTCACATAATGACGCCTTCTTCGGACACAAAGCCCGTTTTATTGGAATCACAATGGGATTGTGCTCTTTCATCTGCGGGACTTTTATGGTCGCCGCGTCAGCTGCGGGCCGCCATAATTGAGACAGTTAAAACTAGATAAGTATTTCCACTCGCCCACCCACATTACTGCACTTCTTTCTTTGTTTATCTCAACAACTGTCCACGAGTTTCATATAACCCCAAGACTGTCTACATTTGTTTATGATCATAATATCTTTGATGATCGGATTGAAAATATTGTTTCTTGAAAATAAAAATAATACTAAAGATTGGAGTCTGCTCATACGCCTCATTTACTGCCACCACATTGCAATCTAGTCATGCGGTTCTGATACTTTCACGCAGTGTGGAAAAAAACAACAGCGACTGACTAAAAAAATATTTTAATATCCGGTTTATGAAATTCACAACAATTAAATTTTAATTAATGTAGCTACTGTTCACAGGCTTTGTTTTCGGGTTTATCATTGAGTAGGGATTCTAGGGATATCAACTTTACTTCATACAAATAAATTGCTCGGGGCAAAAGTAAACAAAGTTATCAGAATAGCCCCGTCTCAAAAATTGGCTTTCCGCCACATCTGTTGAACTTTGTACTGATTCAGGAAAATATCATAACATTCAGTCCTCTTTAGTTGTTTCTATTTTAGATACTTGGCACACCCGCACGACGTACGGTACGATCGTACCATGAAGCCATTGCAATAAAACATGGAACCGCAAATTTCCAGTGTTTTTCAAATACCTGTTATTATTAGCCATAAATTACTTACATTTTATGAGCAAGACATAAAATTAAACAACCCGTTGTAGTGTCAACTAACTGCCGCACGCAGAGACGTATTAATATGACTGTCGTACGTCTAATAGAAACGAGGTTACGTTGTTCAATAGAATAATCTTTTATTTTGTAAAGCGTTTTCATGAGATTTTCACGAACACCGACATTGAAGCGGATAATGTAAAATCTGTATTATGTTGAAGATTAAGAAAGTCTCACCTCAGTTGTCGCCATTCAATCTAATCAAGTTCATTTATCATCAATGGTTTTGTACCTACCTATGTAAGTGTGTATGCTAGGATCGTCGCAGAAACATGACGTAACTGAGAATTACACGAGCAACTATAGGAACTTAACACAAAGTGATACCACATTATTGTTGACTAACCACATGAGGCCTTGAGACAACATTGCACGCTTTTGCTCCACCCGATACCTACCTTCGCCTTTTGTGACTGGCTAAATAAACATCTACCTACCTTTCATGAATAATAGGTGCAACTTATCTGTTAATTGGACCTTACTACCATATAAGATTTATGCAAAACTAGGTCTTGAAAAAAAAATAATGTAATGAACAATGCGTTTTTGAAAGAGCCGGTGGAAACGGGAGCGAAGTTCCTAAAAAAATAAATTCCCAAAACTGGAATAGGTACACACGTTTTTCCCAGATATAATACTTACTAAGCTTGATCGATGGTTTTCCCCCGAAATATCAAATTCATCGAAATAATTAGAGCTGTTTAAAAGATACCCGAAATAAATGAATTTAAAAGAATTGCTTCTTTCAAGGTAGGTACAGCTCGCGCGATAAGAGTTTGCCTTTGACCTTCGGGTGGAGGGGATTACTGCGCATACCCCGCACCCCCGTTGATACCCAATGCGCAATAACGGTCAAAGCCAAACTCTTATCGCGCGAGCTGTACTAGATTTTGCCGTGAAGTGTTTTTGCAGAAATATTGTACTTTCCAGAACATCTTTACCTAATAGGTAGGTAAGTAGCTTGCAGAAACGCTTATCATAAAAATATTCGTTCAGAGAAATGATTTTTTGAAAGCCAATTTGGGGTCGTCCCATCCCGTTCGAAAAATGTTGAGCAATATCTAGCATAAAATGAATAAGGCAAGTCTCAATTCTCATGTCATCTAATTGTATATTTCCTTTGATGACTGAAATTGGCGACTTCGTGATGCAGTACCTACTGTAGTGTAAGTAATTCATCATCATAATTAAGTATGGATTTTTATAGGGTAAACTTTAAGTCAGATTCTTATTTACTTACCTCTTTCTCTTAGGGCACTTACAATCAAAAGCTCTGTAAATGGCTAATAGGTAAAAAATATTCCCAATGGAAATAACAATGGAAATTGATGAATTCATTGAGGAAGGAAGTTACACACACTAATTTCACTGATCAAGTTTATGCATTATGTTGATGTGAGTTGGAGTTTTTGAAGGAAGGAGGTTAGGTACTAATATTAATTTCCCACTGTCAGACCTTGACGGGTATTTTGTACATTCAGC
Source organism: Archips crataeganus (assembly GCA_947859365.1). Taxonomy (NCBI): domain Eukaryota; kingdom Metazoa; phylum Arthropoda; class Insecta; order Lepidoptera; family Tortricidae; genus Archips; species Archips crataeganus. The sequence continues at coordinate 15,963,013 of OX402048.1, read as the reverse complement.
AATACATATAAATAGATTCACGTTACGTCGACACGCCTCTGAACAATCCTACTTGTTTACGATCTCAAAATAATAAATATTGCTACTTATAGAATTATTGTGAGTTGTGAGATATTTCTTAGCTTTTACCAATTCGGCCTGTGCTCTTGAACTTCCACGGCTAAGTAACACCAATCTCTAATTATGTTTAATACATTGTACGTTACACAAACATCTACACTATTTCACGCTCTCTTAATTATCTTTTTTATCAGATTCCAAGGAACTTGTTTATCAATGTCGCATAACGTACAGTGAATGCTCCATCTCCCGCCAAGACAATAAATATAGCGTACATAATCAGAGTAAATGTACAAACATGAAGTAAATTAGGTACCACGTGCACATTCACGCAGGTAACACATACTCGTAGTGTAGTACCTGTTGGCTTTGATTTAACTACGGTTATAGAAGTTAACGTAACGTTAGAGGTGTCTACTGTCGACCCGTAACTAGACGCACACATCGCGCGATATACGCTCTGTGTGTTGTCAATGTTGTCATACATAATGATCATACCACCAGTGGTGGGATGATGATACAAACGCAACGAAATGTTTATATTACAGGTAAATTTTATTGCTAATTTTAATGAATCATTATTTTTAATTTGTATAAAAATAGACATTAACACTTACTGTTAGTATGAAAAAATCCAATGTCGTCAGCAGCTTTTACTCCAAATGTGTTTACGTTTGCAACACAAAATAATATTAACCACCACATATTGGCACAATATTTGGGGGGGCTGCCCGATGACAGCCCACCAAAACGAAAAACGTCGTCAGGAAACTTTGGAGTGTACGAATATCACTAAAATTATCACTTCAGGAAGGTATTCAGAAGCTGTTCAGAGTTGTATCACTTGAATAACACTGATAATAGTATCACACATTGCTGTCACTGTTAGTAGTACGCGAGAGAGCAATATTTTGATGAGTGATTAGGTTTTTGAGGTTATTTTTACGTGCCCCTGGTGCAAGCGCGATGGAGAATGTCGCGGCAGCAGCGAGCAGAGCAGAGCAGGTGCGAAGCGGCGCTGCCTGCCGCGTCGCTAGATGGCGCTAGGAGCGCTCGCGTGACGTTCGTTTAGTTTCGGCGACCGAACCGTGGCGCTGCGCTGTTGATTCTAGCTAGAGATTTTTCCAACGCATCGGTCTACAACACAGAGTAAGGGAACGTTTACATGTTTAGTAAAATTGGACGTCAGATTTTCATGACGTCCAATTTCAGTTTGCAATTTAATTATCTGTTACCAATTACCATCCTGTCTCCGCGAACGTGATTAATATGTCACTTTTTTAAACCAGTCGACAGTCCGATACGCCTACTACAAGTTACGTGATATTTAGATACCTATTGTATACTTATTTATCATCTGCAATACTAAGCAGAATAAGTAGGAAAGTAACCCAATTCCTGACCATATTTGTCTAGGTTAGTATTGTTATTAAAACAAAACATCGCTGACCTAATCAAAACAAACATCGGTAACCTTGCAGTAGCTGCAATAGACAAGTTTTATAATAAAGCTATGGCAGTCAAAACTAATTTTAATGGTTTACCAAAAGTCAGCTGTTCTCCGGTTCAAAATTTGAAATTTTCTGCTTCTTTCGTAGACTCGTAATATGCGTGCATCCGTCAAGTTACCCGTGCCATATAACCTCGCCTTTACTAAAGTCTGATTGCGCGCGCATCTTTCAGTCGCGTTCGCAAGACGCCACGGGGGCGTGGCCCGTCGTTACGCACGTCCTCTACCATGCAACGGGTGAGATAAGACGCTCGATCGTCGATTGTCGACAATGTCGACCATGATTCAGCGCTTTTGTGATTCGATTCTCGTGAAGCGAAAGGATCTAGGGCTCTGGCTCTAGTGATGACTGGCACTAGTGGGCTAGCGATTAACGCGAGCATAAAGCACCATCCCTGTCACACATGCTCATTGGTTAGACAGGGAAGTACTTGAGTTTTATGACCACGTAAACCTACTATTCTAAGCCTACTGACAAATCTGTTGTGATACAACTGTAGTAAGATGAAGATGATAAACTGGAGGATTTTTTCTACTACCACTCAAAGGGAGAAGTAAAACGTTTGTACCCCAAAACAAAAGGAGTATTGGCTGGGGGAGGGGTGGGGGGGAGGGGTTGGGGGGCAGGTGGTGGGGTGGGGGAGGGGGGGTGGTTCCGGGGGTTTGGGGGGTTCGGTGTTAGGGGGGTTGGGTTTAGGTGGTTCGGGGGTTTTTAAAATGAGGAGGGGGGTAAGGGGGGTTTAGGGGATTGGGGGTAAGGGTGTGGGGTTTGGGGGGGGGTTTGGGGAAATGGAGTGGGGGATGTTGGGGGGTTGGGTTTAGGGGGTTTGGGGGTTGTAGGTGAGGGGGGTAAAGTTAGAAAGAAAAAAAATGCAACCAAAAAATAGAAAATAAATAATAGTTTAAAAAAACTAAAAAACACGCTTTAAAAAATAAAAAATAATTTTTAATAAATTACAATTCACTATTCTTATAGTGCAGTAAAAAATCTTAATAAGCAATTATTATATTGTTATATCCAGATCAAAATTTGTAAACAATTCTAAATATTGATAAAATAAATAATAATAGTTTAAAATATTTTATTGTAAAAAAGGCGTGGGGTGCTTTTTAAGGTGTTATCAAAATGATAATCCTTGACGATTGACACCATGCACCCCACGCTTTTTTTACAATAAAATATTTTAAACTATTATTATTTATTTTATCAATATTTAGAATTGTTTACAAATTTTGATCTGGATATAACAATATAATAATTGCTTATTAAGATTTTTTACTGCACTATAAGAATAGTGAATTGTAATTTATTAAAAATTATTTTTTATTTTTTAAAGCGTGTTTTTTAGTTTTTTTAAACTATTATTTTCAAAATGAGTTATACCTATACATATTTGAAATCAGCGAATTTTTCTCCGTTGTTTGAGCCGGGTTTCATGTACTTAAAGTTCAAAAAATGTCGCTTGATGCGTTTTGCCTTTTAACTATCGATATCAAGAATATTTCGTCCAGTGGTTGAGCAACTCTAAATAAGCACACCCCTGCAAAGATTTCTCACCGAAAATTTTCATTCAAGATAAAGTCACGTCGTTGACGCGTACACTTTGAACGTCAACTTAAATGTACTGAAACGTCAATCTCGATTAAAAAATCTTGATAAACTTTTAAAAGGTTTAAACTTACCAGATTCATTTTGTGATACATTGTATGGATACCTATTTGTTTGATGTAACTTCTCTAACTCGCAGTAGAATAATCCATTCGGAAAACACATGATGGAAAAATACTAATTAACAACTTGTGTAGCGTCCTAAACCCTTGTTTCAATTTTAGCCTGATTTTAATATAATCTTTGATGCCGTGCCTTTTTTCTTGTTCACGAAAAAACTGTATTAAATTATTTCTGCGACAATAACTTCATCCTAATAATTTAAAAACTTTCTGGGAAGTAAGTGGCCTTTATAGGATATCATGTTCGAACGGTTTACTTGAAAACTGGTTAGATACTTTGGATACTGCCGACCTAGGTTGCCATAGCAACAGTCTTGTACGTAAATATACGTATCGCCTACTTGAAACTTTTAGGCTGGTCGCAGGCTAAAGGTTACCGTACAATTTACTCCAGCATCGAAAAACTTAACTTGAATTCTTCTTCTTCATTTCACAGAGTAGTGGTGGTCATCATTTTCTAGCTGCTGGTATAGCAAGCTTAACAACACGCCTCCATTCTTCTCTGACAAACTCGAATTATTTGCATGCAATTTAATAAAGCGAGTCAGCTAAGCATAGAATGTGAAATGAGATGCTAGTTGAAGCCAGTGATTCCCTTGGGGACAAATTCCACCCCACGTCAAGTATCGCCAGCGGCGTCAAGCGAAGTGGCAGAACATTTCCGAATTTCGCTCGACATGTCTGGGGACATTATTTACATGGTCATAATTATGTAGAGCGCAAACCGCCAATGTTGCGCTACTTTAACCTACGTCACTGGCCACACGTGACGCGGGACATTTTGTCCCGTAATGAATCCCTCGTTTAGAGCTATCACAAATTTAACAGAGCTTAAGACAGTAAGAGAGCTTAAGACAGTCATTGAAGATTCACTTGTTTGTCTATCTGATAGTTCGTAGACAGCATTTAGTGCTGCTGCTAGCAAAGCCAGGGGGGCTACAATGAAAGTAGATTTTCGAATTTCGTATCGTGCTGTTTCGTTCACTATTCAGTTTAATACTATTAGCGTGAAAGAAACGGCATGATACGAAGTTAGAAAATCGAATTTCGTAGTATAAATAAGCCCAGAGGCCGTATTGTCTCTAACAGGCGGGCGCTAGCGATCGCAATCACTATCTCTTTCTACCCCCTTTAACGTATGACAGAAAGAAGTGGTAAAAACGATTGTGATTCTGAGAGCGGTAGACAATACAATAAGGCACCGTTCTCAGAATGAGAGGGCTTGGGAGGTAGTTTTCAGAGTGGCTCCAGTGCGGATTGCGAACTTATGTAAGTAAATATACTTAAGTACTGTCCTATAATACAAAAGACACATACAGGAATATAAATACTGTTCATTAAGAACCTACTCAAACAGCGATACCTATATTATATACAATACAACTGCTGCTGAAATTCACCTCAATTCTGTCTATGTACAATTTTAGATTTAAATACATTTTTTTTTGTAGACCTCATGGTAGACATCACAAACTGCCTCTCAATAAGAACAAAAAATAAATTTCCTTTTATTACTTTTTGATGGACGTTTTAGTTAAGACGCTTGAAACTCCAAAAAGGACTTGCGTGGAATGTCGTTACAAAAAGTAACTTATGCTTACAGCCGGGAGTTTTGATTGCGATTACTTATTGCGTTGTCGGGTTCTTATTTTGACAACGCAGTAGGTAACTTTGTTTTATTTAAATTCCATGAGCCAGTCGTCATGGATTTTTGTGAGCCTTATTAGATGTATAAGTACCTGAGCGACCGAGCTCCGCTCTGGCTGAAACTCGGTACCAAGCGTTTTCCCAGAGATAAGACCAAGCTAGATCAATTTTCCATGCCCGAAAACCCCCACATACCAAATTTCATCGAAATCGTTAGTGCCATTTCTGAGACCCTGATATATATATATATATATATATATATATCTCAGCTTATTGCTAGTTTAAAGGTATTAGATAGATAGATAGATTTAAATGGAGCACCGGAACACCGAAAAATGTTCACGAACACCAGGATTTCATAGTTAACAAAAAACTTAAGAGATGTTATAAAAGACAGTCATTGAAGACAAAAAATTAAAATGAAATAAACTGAAGCTACAAAATAATAAACGTCGTCGAGATTTTCTGCCACGGGCATCACCCCAAGACACTGGTCGCATTATCTCTTTGAACTGTTATTTTTAGTCTTTAAGAGACATCTGAGCTTTTCTAGCAAGAAAAAAAAAACAAAATGAGCACCAACTAGTTGACTACGGAACCCTAAAAAGGATTAAGTATCTAAAATAGCGGTTACAAAATATCGCAATTACTACATCACTAGCAACTACAATAAAAAAATATGTTACAATTATTTTATGTTACGTAATTTAATATTGTTAGATTAACAATAATAAGTATGGTGTTAATTGGTGTTATTTCCAACAAATAGGAACAAAATATCTACTCACAATTAATTAATTTTCTAATTTCACATTAGAAAGGGTAGGTATCTAAGTGATATTGATAAAATATGATGTTTACACATTTTGATAATCATTTTGTTATTGTGGTGTTAAATCTGTCTATTTGATCCGTTTAACTAGCATAATGTAAATATTTATACACTTTTTATGCAAAAATAATAGTTAGAAATGTTTTTCGCCATAAGACCAGATTCGGTATTTGGACTCCGTGTGGATTCGAATATAATTCGAGCTACTCGCTTCCGTCACTTCTATGTCAGTAATGAATCTGTTGCCATAATGACTATGAAGGAGAGATATTAATTCTCTATTTTAACTCATTATTACAGAAGACGTAAAAAGTGAGCCTTAATTGACGGACACGTGGTCCCATTAAATGTAGCCCACGGCTTGACCCATAAAGCGGTCCATTATTTATGACCCCCGGAATTTTACGCCTTAACCAGGAATAATGCTGTTATTTTTTTACTGCCTTCGAAATTGAAATTAGAACATTAAATGATATTCTTCAGTCAGAATAATCGTAAAAATAAAAGTCTATATATTTTTTTCATCTCGGATACTAGGAAAGTGAGGCAAATTATATACGGGAATATACGGGAGCAAAAATGTATGTATGTACTTCGATCCCAAGCAAGTGTAGAAATAAATATAAAGCAATAAGTCATTAAAAATCGAAGATTTGCTAGACTTAATTTACAGTGGACACGACGCTTGTATGGCTGATGGGGTCAAAAGGTTCTCGAGTGGCGTCCACGGACCGGAATACAATCCAATGCTCGGCTGTCAAAATATCTCGTGTGATATAAGTGTTTTTTATTCTCTTGTTCAATAATCTACTATAAGCATAATACATTAATTAGATTCGTCTGTTTAAGTTGTTGTTCTATCTAACAGCCATACCTCCATGTTGACAGGAATGTGCATACTGCAAACTCCCGTTTTCGTCAAACACTAGTTACTTAGTCTTAGGCTCGCTCCTGCAGCACAGTTTCAGCAAACAACCGCAAAACTCTTTACAAAATGAGTTCAAAAACTTTTCGTGCCACTGATTTTACGGCTTGGGAAACTACAGTTAAAATCTTCATCGAATAAGCAAGATTGTAATGGCCATCAATTAAAAGTTGAAGATGAGGCAGTTAAAAGTTCCCACCAGAGTGCTTGTGCATAACAGCTGTAGCCAATTTCACCGAACGGTCGTTAAGTTCTGTGGGTGCAGTGCAAGGATGCAAGCTGCATCTTAATGGGATTTGGTATTGTGGCCAGAAAATGAGGGTGTCGTTAATGGTTTGCGTGGGGGCAATGTGTGAGTGTGCAGTCAGTAATTTTTGCGCAATTGTGACTAACGCTGAAATTGAGTAAAAGAAAGGGCTTTTCAAGAGTCATTGCGTGAATCACACCAACCTCGAGAGCTTTATGACTGGCCCGTCAATTTAAACATGAAACTACCGTGAGACTCACTCATAGTGAAAATAAACGGATCACTCACGACTCCGAGAAGAAGGGCTATGGACTAGCCCGAAACAACTCCCGTCACCGTCCCGTCCCGTCCCTCACGTCTTAAACTCGTTTTAAGACGTGAGTGATCTGTTTATTTTCACTAAGTCCCGTCAATGTTTAATTAAAATAAAGATCTCTTAACGTCCTCTCTTATGGAGACACATAAAACACCTGTCTCCCCAAACAGACTCTCAGTAGAATACCGCAGTGGCCTCCTTAAGGATACCTTCAAATCAGCTCTCTGAGCTCTTTCCAAGGTTATCAGAGTGGATTTGCAGCAACTTCCCCAGGCAAGAATACAATAGTTTAGTATGGGTTGACAGAGCGCCAAGTATACTAATTTTAAAAGTTTTGCATAAGTATGCGACGTCTCTCAAAAATTTCATTGTGTAAATTAATTTGCGCACTCTTGCTGAAGTTACCATTATTGTTTATGAAAATTTAGTTTTTCGTCCAGAGTAACACCAATATATTTCACAAACGCAACCCTCGCGATGCAGATGCAGGAACAAGAACCAGGGGAGACCCCGGATCCGTCACAATTAGACACATGAAGATTCAGGCTGATCATGGCGTCAGGAGGGCAAGATGCCGAAGTTTTGTAAAACAAAGGAATTGCGTTTTGTCTGCATTAAGGGTCAAAACATTTTGTTTCATTCAAGACGCAATCCTCCTTAAACCCTTTTCCGCTGCCGCTCCAGCATCCCGCCATGATCGACCGTGAAACACTATAGCCGTTCAAGTTTTATTTGTTTTTTGGCAGTCTTACTTTCAGTGTTTGTAGATCATTTGTGTATTTTAATTTCCTGCCTGTTATTTATTTTAACTTTCGTTTTATTTCGTTTAAAAGCAGCGACATACCTCGTAATATCTAAAACTGATAGAAGATACGTAATGTGTATTTCTGTTTCCACTAGCACGATAAATAACAAAAACGAAAATATAAATGAAGGCGGGTTCAAGCCACGTATTATTTTTTTATTCGTGCAATCTCTATTAAGTTTAAACGTAGGTACAAATCTCAAACTTAGAATGCTAATAGAATTTATGATAAAAACCAGTCGAACGTAACTCCATTTAAGGGAAAATTAAAACTTTTAAACTTACTCGTGCTTAAGTTATTCATTATCCCTGTGTTCAATATAATGAATGACCTCGGGTTATATAACGCAAAAATGGATACGGGCTGGTAAAGCACTCTTGGAATAACCTCTCAACGATATCGCCATGCAAAATAGCTCTCTACGCCATATCCGGAGTGCTTTTGTTTAGTTACTGAGCTAGAGAGCACGATAATTTGACCTCTAATCAACACGTCCGAGTTGAATTTTGCGACGCTGACTCCACGCGAGCACTCCACAATTACGGTGATTGTGGAGCCGCCACATAATGGCCGAGTCTTGTTGGCTAAAAAGTGGTTAACCCGAAGGCTGATTACAATGCACGGACGAATCTTTGGTACCTTTTGTAAGACAATTGAGCTCGCTGCTTCCGTGAAATGCTTTACAAATCCAAGCCTCCATTAAATACGGAAGTAGGTAGACCCAATATGTCTGGCCTAAATAGATACAGTATTAAATGGATAAAACCTTACTTTTCGAAAATGACACGACAGTTGGACAGAAAAAAGTGTATGAAAGTCATGGTGGCCAAGTGATTTGAGCAATGGTCTGACCTTTAAGTTTTTCGGAACTTATGTGCTACATTGCATTGACATTCAGTGGAAACCTGCATTCACGTACTTACTACGTTTAGTGATATGGTAAAATTACCAATCCGCACTGAGCCCTCAAGGGAATTACAGCCCTAGCCCTCTTATTCTGTGTGTGGACTTTAAAAACCTGAGATGTTAATGATGTTAATATACGAGTAGTTTACGTATTTTTATACCGAAGGATTGCAATATTGGCAATCGAGCAAAGTAGTTTGACGGTAAGTCGCATTCGCAGCCCACGGATACTCGAAATATCTAAGGAATTGCAAATACCTTGCCTTGGTAACTGTATTTAACTTAAGTAGTATTCACATACATACCTTATCGCTTTTCATATTCTTACGTCCTCCTGTACTGCGCCAAGGCGATGGATAATATTCCAAACACTGAAGCTACCTATATTTTATGTAGGTACTAGCGCTTGTTGAATAGTAGATCTAATCAATTGTGAAATGTAATGAAGAAACATAGCCCTTCGGATAGAATTAAATTACGCTTACCCGACGCATAAAGGACTTACCTACTGAGAAGTTCAGCCACGAGGGCACGTATTAAATCAACAAAGACACTAGGTATTTATGTACGCCGAGAAGGACAAAAAAAATAAAGGTTAGAAAGACAAGTAAAGAAAATACTTGGTTTATATGGACCATGAAAAGAAGTCTAATTGACGAACTAATTTTGTTTTACCGAGTCATAATTGTAAAGCGAAAGTTTCGCTTCTAGTGCTCTGTTCCAGCCATTCCTGGAACTTTACTTGTATTTTATTTCTTTTGGCATTTCTCAAGCTTTGCAGAAGGTTGCTGTCTTTACTGTTTGTTTACTCTTGAACATAAAGTTATGCTCTTGCTATATTAAGTTTATGGGTCTAAAATCCAATATACAAGGATCTTTGAGGATAGAAGGAAAAACCATCACGGTGCAACTCCGTACTGCGTACTCCGTGGTACTTTTTAGGGTTCCGTGCCTACTAAAAATAAAGTAAAGTTAAAAATTATTCTATATATAACAAGGAACGTTTAGTTTTTAGCGTTTCTAATAGCGGCGCTGGTTGCTAAACGACAGATAAAAAATTGCAGATAGTGTACAGCAAATATAGATGTTCGGTTTTCAACCTTGATAGGAAAATACACCTCTCTGTGTATTCCTTCAGAAATACTCTTCTGACCTGTCAAGGTGACAGTTCTAAAGGCTCTCGAGTTTCGGTCGGCACGCGCTGAGTTCTCCTGCGCATATAAAATATAAAAGTACGGTTTTCGGGCTTTATCGGACACAAAACATACACAAATACACCCATACACCAACATCACAAAGTGATCGAGCTGAAGAGCGTCGTGGAAGCGAGCAGGGCCCTGCCAGAAGCGGCGCAGTGAAAGCGAGGTACACTTTTCCCCCCATTTTTATATTTAAGTATTTATGCCCAAACAACTCTGCCTAGCGCAGATCTATACATTTTTGGTAGCAGAGCGTGGTTTATTTCGGTTTATTTTGGTTATTTCGGTCGGATTGACCATATTTCATCTTCGAACAAAGGATTTTATACCTACCTTCGAATTTCAATTCGGTTTATATTTTTGATAGTGGGTTGGTAACTTGGGTGTATTCGAGTTCGTGGTAATAAACGCTGTCATTAATGACAGTTCGGATTTAATTTGATCTATGGTGTCACTTGATTTTGACGTTTGACGTTTGACGTTTGACAACTCTTACTTACTTATCACTCATTTGTTTCTTATCTACTGGTTTATTTTGTTTTGGTTTGTCGGTGTTTAATTTACGGTTTAAATAAGTGTTTAAGTGAAATAGTGAAGTGAATAAGTGAATTTCGGTGTGCGTAATACGTGTAACATTCGGTTTTTACTGTTTGATAAGTTATATACGGATTTAATTACTTATTGTCGGTGAGTAAGTTGATAAACATTACGATGTCGTTGAAATATAATTTCTCGGTATTTAAAGTTAAATTACAATGGTTGATCGATAGTGCGGACCTTATTACGCGATCAGAGCACGCGGGACGATTGAAAATGCGCCTGTTAACGGTAAATACGGAATTTTTAAAATTTGAAGAGGCGTTTCAACGTATAATCGAACTTTCGGATTCGGACGTACCTGCCCAGGCAGAAATTCTTGCTGCATGTCGCCTTGAGTATACGCGCGGCTTAGAGGCTTTCGATAAATTAATGGAGGCGAATTTCCAATATAAACAAGCTTTTGATAGCTCAGATAGTAAGTCAGATTCAAGTCGTACGGATTCGGATGGACTGTTATCTCGGTTGCCGACATTACAATTACCGTCCTTTGCTGGGGCGATGGACCAATGGGTAGGATTTAACAATCTGTTTGATAGTTTGGTGGATTCACGTTCGGACTTATCGGGGGCTCAAAAGTTGGCCTATCTTATGTCGTGCCTCTCCGGTGAGGCTCGGGGTTTGATCCAACATTTGCAGATATCGGATGAAGGTTACCAAATTGCGAGGGAACTTTTAATTAAAAGGTATCAAAATACCCGTCGGCTGGCAGACGTGCATGTGGACCAGATCCTTAACCTGCCGTCTGTGTCTCCCAAACTTATCGGTCTGCGGGCACAGTTTCTCAATCCAATCATTATGGCAGTCAACTCTCTGGAGCGTCTCGGTTTTCCTGTCATTGAGTGGTCATTTCTACTTGTCCATATATGTCTGGCAAAATTGCCTACTAATCTAAGGACACGGTTTGAGCAAAAGTGTGGGAATGAAGCGGAGACCATCCCAACATTTTCGGATTTAAAAGAATTTCTTGAGGTAGAATGTCGATTATTGGAGTGTGCCAGGGCTGACCCTATGCATCCCATTCAGGAGCCTATTGCGGGTCCATCTAGGCCACGTCGTAGGGCACCGCAGTTCACAGGAGTGACACTCATCCAGCCTTGTGGCTTTTGTGGGGAGCGTGACCATCGGGATCTACCACACTGTTTGGAGTTTAAAGCAATGTCCCCATATGCTCGGAAGGATTATGTGGAGAAAAATCGGTTTTGTTTCTTTTGCCTCGGACCACATGGATATAAATATTGTAATAGGGTTCCCAATTGTGCATCGTGTGGGAGTAGGAAACATCATCCCTTATTGTGTTTCAATCGGTCGGGCTCTCATCAGGGCCACCCAAACCAGCGGCGTTCGGCTGAGCGGTCACCGGCCCGTACGGGCGGGGGTCATATCGGTTCGGATCCACCACGGTCACACAGTGGCTCTCCTTCACAGTCACAACGTGGCTCGCCTTCTAGGTCTGGACGAAAAGTGAATCCGTCTCGCACTCAACCTCGATCTCCTCATCAGAATCCACAGCGGAAAGAGTATGACCAAGGTGAAGGTCAGGTTCGTGATGGTCATGACCAACGTCGTCATGGCGAAAGGAATACTGCTCGTCGTCACGACCAACAGTATACTAGGCCATAGGATACGGTTTCTCTCGGTCATACTGCCCCGGGGCTACTTCCAGTAACAGTGCTACTGCCCACGGCATTAGTAAAGGTTTATTTTAATTCGGATTTGGATTCGGGTATTGAAGTCCGGGCGTTACTGGACGTAGGCTCGCAGGGGTCTTTAATAACTTCGGATTTAGCTCGCAAGCTAGGATTACGGCTAGAGCCATCGGACAACCATATTCGGGGTATTGGTAATACAAAGGCTATCGGTATTTGTGGGAAGGGTTCGTTGACCTTCTCTCTGGTTACTAAGCGGTTTCCTATGGTTACCACTCCGGTGGTTAGTATGAAAGATATAATCGGTCACCTGCCTGCACGTAATTTAAATAATTCGGTTCTTCAGCTTACAGAGGGTTTAACTCTGGCAGATCCACATTTCGGTTCACCGGCACCTATCGATTTATTACTAGGTTCGGATGTTTTCGGTGCTCTAGTAGGAGGAGATAAAATAGTATTACAGCCTGACGGGCTGACGGCTTATAATTCGGTTTTCGGTTACGTATTGCTAGGCCCGGTGCTAGTGCAGCCGGCTGGCTCCACTCAAATAGATGATTCGGAGTTTTTTGGTGCGTCAATTTCGGATACTTTAGAGAAGTTTTGGAAGGTGGAAGAGCCACCCCAAGCGTGCAAGTCTAGTCCATTAGACTAGGAGTGTGAGCTTCATTATAAAAATAATACAGTACGGTTGAATGACGGACGGTTTATGACTAAATTGCCATTTATATCATCGCGACCGGTTTTAGGGGATTCCCGCGCCATTGCGGAGAAACGGTTTCTGGCTTTAGAACGCAGGCTTAAGGCGAAGCCTGCCTTACGCGAAAAGTACATTAACTTTATGCGGGAGTATTTAGATCTCGGTCATATGTCACTTTCAAAGTTTGACTTTCAATCGGGTCAGGAGTTTTACGTCATTCCTCATCATGCTGTATGTAAAGATGAACAATCGAAACTGCGGGCCGTATTCGACGGGAGCTGCGCTACATCGTCGGGCGCATCCCTAAATAATTGTCTACATGCGGGTCCCAAACTTCATAGGGACATCACGGAGATTTTGATGCACTTTCGGAAGCATCAGATTGTTTTCGTGACGGATATTAAAATGATGTTTCGTCAAACTTGGATTGATCCTTCGGACAGGCGGTTTCAATTGATTTTATGGCGTGAGTCGCCTCGTGAGCCGCTACTCGTTTATGAATTAAACACGAATACTTATGGTTTAAAATCTAGCCCCTTCGTGGCTATTCGGACTTTACTAGAACTCGCAAATAGAGAACGCGAACGGTTTCCTAAGGCTGCGGCCACACTAGAGCAACATATCTATGTCGATGACATTTTGACAGGAGCGGATACGGAAGAGGAGGCTCTCTTACTCCAACGGGAATTAATCCAAATAATGGATTCGGCAGGATATGAGTTGCGTAAATGGATATCCAATTGTCCTGCACTTCTGAAGGACTTACCGGAAGATCATTTGCAAGTTCCTCATTTGTTTGATAATCCTGAAGTGGATAGTTCGGTTTCGGTCTTAGGTGTTCAATATAATCCAATTTTGGATAATTTCTCATATCGGACGACTTTAACTTCGGATAATTTGATTACGAAAAGACAAATCTTGTCTACCGTTGCTCGGATGTATGATCCTACAGGTTGGATTTGCCCGGTTACCTTCTGGGCAAAGTGTTTACTCCAGCGTTTGTGGCTTGAAAAGTTAACGTGGGATGAAGAAATCGGTGAAAGTCTAGCGAGAGACTGGATTCGGTTTAAAATGGATTTAAGTAACCTCAATCGGATCGCGGTTCCGCGATGTATGTTTCCCAAGTCAATGTGCCAAGTTTCGGTTCACGGATTTTGTGACGCGTCGGAATTAGGATACGCAGCAGTGGTCTACTTACGTACCATCACTGAGGACGGTTCTTCTTCGGTTCACCTGATCATGGCAAAGAGTAAGGTCTCTCCCATCAGATCTCGGCTCACCATTCCAAAGTTGGAATTGTGTGGAGCCGTGCTCTTAGCTAAGCTCCTGCATCATGTTTGTCTTTGTTTGCAAAGAACCATGGATGTCTCGGAGGTATACGGATGGACGGACAGCTCAATTGTCCTATCGTGGCTTAAAACGCCACCTCATACTCTTCAGGTATTTGAAGCGAATCGCGTGTCACAGATACAGAATTCTGCGGTACACATTTCGTGGCGGCACGTTCCAGGCCCGATGAATCCGGCTGACTGTGCATCCCGAGGTTGCCAGTCAACAGAATTGGTTTCCCATCCTTTATGGTGGGGTCCAAAATGGCTCCAGGGGCCTGAATCCCATTGGCCTGTTTCGGTAGTACAGGCGCCAGCTGTGCTACCTGGTTTGCGTTGCTTAGTAGCAACCAGCGGTAAGGATCAAACGGTTTCGGATTTTGATGTCTTAAATCGGTATAGTTCTCTCGACAAATTAATCGGTGTCGTAGGTTGGTTACGGAGATTTTCTCATAATTGTCGGAATAAAGAAAACAAAATCAAATCGGAATATTTGTCCCCTGAAGAAAGGGAAGAGTCTTTGTTGGTTTGTGTAGCTTTAATTCAAAACCAGAACTTCGGCGAGGAAATAGATACTCTGCGGAATAATCGAAGGCTTAAGGGCCATTGGAAACGTCTAACCCCCTTCCTAGACTCTAAGGGGTTGCTTCGAGTAGGTGGTAGACTACAAAATTCGGACTTGCCTTACGATTCGCGACATCCGTTAGTGCTTCCTAAATCGGGTCACTTTGTAACAATTCTAATTCGGGATTTACATTTAAAAAATGCACATGTCGGTCCAAATACGTTGCTAGGTATTCTGCAGCGCAAATATTGGGTATTATCGGCTAGACGAGCGGTTAATAAGGTCACCACTAACTGCATACCGTGTTACAAACTAAAGGGATCTACCACTCAACCGTTAATGGGTAATTTGCCTCGCGATCGGGTTGTAGCAGCCAGGCCCTTTGAAGGTGTTGGCACAGATTTTGCAGGGCCGTTCCTTGTGAAATCACATAAATTGCGGAAACCGAAAATCACAAAGGTCTATCTATGCGTTTTGGTTTGTTTGGCCACTAAGAGTGTCCACCTGGAAGTGGTGTCGGATCTTTCCACAGAAGCTTTTATAGCAGCTCTTTCTCGGTTTGTGTCTAGGCGTGGGCTGCCTACTATCATTCGGTCGGATTGCGGTACCAACTTCAAGGGTGCTAACAATTATTTACGAGAAGTTCAAAGTTTTTTGACTGAGAACCAAAGAACAATCGGTCATGAGTTAGCTTGTCGTGGAATTTCATGGATATTTGACCCCCCAGCATGTCCGTCATGGGGTGGTTTGTTCGAATCAGCTGTGAAATCAGCCAAGACTCATCTCAAACGGGTAATCGGAGAGACCATTCTCACTTTCGAGGAGTTAAGTACCGTATTTTGTAAAATAGAGGCCGTATTAAACTCGCGACCTCTGTGTCCCCTTTCTTCGGATCCTAACGACCCAGAGGTTCTAACCCCGGGTCATTTTCTAATCGGTCAGCCTTTAAATGGCGTTCCTGAATTCCCCCTCCAAGAGGAGAAACTGCATCGGTTAACTCGGTTCCAGCTGTTACAGCAAATATCCCAAAGATTTTGGCATCGTTGGCATTTGGAGTATCTCCATACTCTACAGCAGAGAGTCAAGTGGAATGACCCTGCTGCCCCTCCCAA
This sequence comes from Archips crataeganus, assembly GCA_947859365.1. Lineage (NCBI taxonomy): Eukaryota > Metazoa > Arthropoda > Insecta > Lepidoptera > Tortricidae > Archips > Archips crataeganus. The sequence goes on along the minus strand of OX402048.1, from coordinate 15,946,886 downwards.
GGTGGGAGATTTGGTTCTATTAAAGGAGGAAAACGCCCCTCCTCTACATTGGCGTCGTGGACGTATCGTCCAGTTGTACCCAGGCAAAGATGGTACGATTCGGGTTGCTGACGTTAAGTTGGCTCAAGGCACGGTCTTACAACGAGCGGTTGCCAAGCTTTCTCGGCTGCCTATGGACTAGGCTTCGGTTTCTTCTATTTGGATTGTTTCGCGATTAAGCCATTGGAAATGGCTTGGGCGGGGGAATGTTCGGTTTTCAACCTTGATAGGAAAATACACCTCTCTGTGTATTCCTTCAGAAATACTCTTCTGACCTGTCAAGGTGACAGTTCTAAAGGCTCTCGAGTTTCGGTCGGCACGCGCTGAGTTCTCCTGCGCATATAAAATATAAAAGTACGGTTTTCGGGCTTTATCGGACACAAAACATACACAAATACACCCATACACCAACATCACAAAGTGATCGAGCTGAAGAGCGTCGTGGAAGCGAGCAGGGCCCTGCCAGAAGCGGCGCAGTGAAAGCGAGGTACACTTTTCCCCCCATTTTTATATTTAAGTATTTATGCCCAAACAACTCTGCCTAGCGCAGATCTATACAATAGATATGGTTATATTTCTCTCATCGAACATTAGGTTTTTCAATAAATAGATTCGTAACGTAATACTTTATTAACATAATACGTATGTTTACAAAATATATAATTAATGGTAAATTATTGTTATGTTATTTGTATTTATGTTTGCTAACAACCCTTTATAATAAACATAAGTTAATCTCCTATAATTATCACACTTCCACACGGTCCATTGCAAACAACAAGCAAACCACCAGGAACTATTCCCCCAGGGAATGGACTCTTACAAAAATAATTATAGGTCGGTTTACCATCCTCTATCAGTGGGAAACGTGTTATGGGTAACAATGACCGTTAGATAATTATGTCGGTTACATTATTATTTAAAACTAGCTTTTGCCCGCGACTCCGTCCGCGTGGAATTAGTAATTTGGGCAGCTTATTTTTTTATCCAATTTGCTTTTTCATCAATTATGGCTCTTTAGATCCTTCCGGAAGAAGTGAAACTTCATAATAAACCAACCCGCTCGCAATCCGGCCCAAACCCGCTCTCAACCCGCCCCCCACCCGCCCCCAACCCGCTCTCAACCCGCCCCAACCCGCTCCCAACCCGCCCCCAACCCACTCCCAACCCGCCCCCAACCCGCTCCTAACCCGCCCCCACCCCGCTCCTAACCCGCCCTTACCCGCTCCCAACTCGCCCCCATCCCGCTCCCAACCCGCTCCCAACCCGCTCCTAACCCACCCCAACCCACTCCCAACCCGCCCCCAACCCGCCCCCAACCCACTACCAACCCACTACCAACCCGCCCCAAACCCGCTCCCTACTCGCCCCCCCACCCGCTCCCAACCCGCCCCCAACCCGCTCTCAAGCCGCCCCCAAGCCGCTCTCAACCCGCCCCCCAACCGCTTCCAACCCGCCCTATCTAACTGGGCTATCTAACACTGAAAGAATTTTCCAAATCGGAGCAGTAGTTCCCGAGATATAGACGTTTTACTTCCAAAACCCCCGATTTGGAAACATTCTTCCTCTCCGCTCCGCTCCTATTGGTGTTAGCGTGATGATATATAGCCTATAGCCTTCCTCGATAAATGTGCTATCTAACACTGAAAGAATTATTCAAATCGGAGCAGTAGTTCCTGAGATTAGCGCGTTCAAACACAAAACCTGTTCGATAAATTCTTAAAATAGACGTACTCGTATCTTTCTTATTTGTGAACCGATTCAAATGAAACAAACACTAAATGTTAATCCAAGAAAATACCAACATATCAGTGAAAACCGCATCCTTCTAGGTTAAGCCGCGCACAAACGCACAGACAAACAGACAAACAGACAAACATACAATAATTCTAAAAATCATTGTTTTGGGTTCTATTGCGCTAATAAATAGCCCTAGTGACAGTTTTTCTCAAATATCTTCAATGTAAAGACACCGACTTGTTACAGATTTATTATATGTATAGATATAGAATAGATAAATCATTCTACTTAAATGTAAGTAGCTATAAAAATTTAAACAAAATAAAAAGTACTTCGCTCACCCGTTACGGGTGAGAAAAGTATTTTTTCAGTTCACTGATAATGTTCCTCGGCAAAGTAACGCCAGATTCAATAAATTATTTAAATAATTCACAAAATAAATTTTACATCACGTTAAATTTTTACTTTCTTTGCTTTCGTGTTACTACCAGTACCTCTACCATGAGTTTACACTAGTTTACAGTGACCGTACTCGCTAGCGACGGCGTAAATTATTTGTATGGAGAATTGTACAGCGCCTCTAGCGGTCACTTACGGAAGTACAATTCTCCATACAAATCATTTACGCCGTCGCTAGCGAGTACGGTCACTGTGAACTAGTGTAAACTCATGGTAGTGGTACAGGTAGGTGTTACTAAATTAGAGATTTGCACCTTTGGCCTCATCTATAACTTCCATCAAGCACGATAGGGGCCAGGGGCTGGTTAGTATTTGAACAAAAAAAAATGTTTAACAATTCGCCTTGATGTCTCCACGTGTTTCTGGGAAAAAGGGATTTAACAGACAGACGGACAATGATCACAAAGAAGTACGGAATATACGTGTCGACTTGTGGGCCGTCTCATCCATTTCAAATAGGTAATTTATTGAATCAGGCGTTACTTTGTCTAACATTTGGCAGCATAGCGTACACGGTTGTGGTGTCATTTCTGAAGATGAGTTCTGGTTGAGTTCGAAACGCGTCAGTGTAGTTTGGTGGTGGTGATAGATGGGTTTGTGTGATTTGTGTATGTTCGTACAGTGTGGAGGTGGAGGAACACGCATTTCATACGTAAACTTAACTATCGTAAGGTCGCGGGTGAGCAAAGTATTGTTTCAGTTCCTTACTTTTCGTCGATTCAAATTGCAATTTTAAGATTCATTGCATAAAAAACGTTGTCGACTTATTAGACTACTATGGCTCGTTACAAACCGCTCGGCGCTCGTTAATCGCACTTATGATTCTTGCCGTTTTATAATAGTACATTACTGCAGCGGCCGCGAAATAGGGGATTGCCGGCCGAGTAGTTATAGATGGCCGAGTGTTAACGAGGCCATCTAGAGATACGAGTTCGGCAATCCCTGTTCGTGGCCAAGGCTTGTATAGAGTTTTTCTCAAACATGCATCATCATCATCACCACCATCATCATCATCATCATCATCATCATCATCATCATCATCATCATCATCATCATCATCATCACCATCATCATCATCATCTTCACCACCACCATCATCATCATCATCTTCACCACCACCATCATCATCATCATCGTCATCATCATCATCATCATAAAATCATCGTCATTATCATCACATCATCATCACCATCACCATCATCATCATCATCTTACCTTACCTTAAATAAGCGTAGTGGCAGAATGTCATAATGAGCCAAAACGCAAATATTGCTTATAGTTTTTTTTAATGGCTTAATGCCTATAAACGTCATGGTGCTGTGTCACATGAAACAATAGACGATCACTTTGCTGGCCAAGGCCAGCAATGTTGTATGAAATTCCATTATTGACCTCTCGTATAGCCGCACCTGCAACGTGGCACTTCGTGGCGTATTATAAGGAACATAACGTCAATATTTCATAGCATGTTTGAGAAAATTAAATTATTATAACTTTACTTTCTTGCGGCGTTCGTTCTCAGCTTATTTAATTTACTAAAGTGCTGGTAGAATAAATGAACCCACTACGTTGATTGGAACGGTTAATAATAACTTTCTAATTGGGTAAATTGCATCAGATTCAACTCTACCTACACACAATATGACTGTGAATAGACTACTTGCATCTAGCACGATATTTATGAAAACTTTGGTAGTTGTTACAATGATTATAAATAATAATAATAAATCGTATATTGGGTAATAAATAACAAATCAGTAACATTAACAATGGCGCTTGAGTCCTACTAGTAGTTATGTATCGAGTATATTGTTACAGCATAACCAACAGTATAAGAAGAGTTGACATGGAAAGAGTTGCTTCATCTGACGGTAGCGTAGGTACACTTACGTACCTAAGTAGGTACTACGTGGACCCGTGATCATGATCATCACATAATACATGTAGGGACTAGAACGGAATAGGGATGTTGACGCCATTAAAAAGTAATTCGAAGACTCGGCTCCAGTAAAAAACGCTTTATTTTAGCCCTGAAAACCAGATTAATGTTTGATTAACTGCAAAATTTAATTTTTTGTTGCTTTAAAACAAATAAATAGTTAGTTGATTGACTTGGCGAACAAGTGACGTCATAAGTTGCTATTGCCATTCAAATTCTATGGCAGAATTGTGTTTTGACAGCTCATAAAAAGTACGTCAGCTGATTGGTGGTGTCAACATCACCATTACATCTTTACATTTAGTTAAAGATGTAATAGTTAGGAATACTACTAGAACAGTCATATTTATTACCATTTTGATAGTAATTTTGATAATTATTATCTTATTGTGCGTTCTGAAGACATTTTTGTACCGACCAGACTGAAACAGTACCTCTACCATGAGTTAACACTAGTTTACGTGACCGTACTCGCTAGCAACGGCGTAAATTATTTGTATGGAGAATTGTACAGCGCCTCTAGCGGTCACTTACGGAAGTGTAATTCTCCATACAAATCATTTACGCCGTCGCTAGCGAGTACGGTCACTGTGAACTAGTGTAAGCTCATGGTAGAGGTACTGAATCGCGTATCACTGTGGAACCTTTTTACTGCAAATGTAATATTGACGCAGCCTGGATAACTAGGTACATGTGCCAAAGGAATCATTGTGAACGAAATTCGCAGGTACTTACGCGAGTCACTCTTACTCGTATTTACCTTTGTGTATTTGATGTTTATTTATTTTAGCCACTACAACTTTTGTCAAGGGGTCCGTGCAAAAAACACTTTCATTTCTATTCTATTTAAGACCAAACTGAATTATAAATTTTCGATGTCAACTTATAGACATACTAGCAGCCCGTCCCGGCTTCGCACGGGGTAGACAATTATTTATTTTTGGAAATTTGGATATAAAACACTTTTTTTCACAAATATTTTTATTTATTAAAAAATTATTATTTATTATTTATTAATTATTACAGACGTGCACGCCCCACTCCTGTATTTCAGTGCCCCCTCCACCCCGCCCGCCGCGATGCCCGGCGCGCTTTTCAGACTGCATCGCAAACAACGGCCACGGCGCTATGGCGGTTTTGTTTACTGTTTGAATTTTTTAATTCGTAATATCTTTTGAATGGAAAGTCCAATTTAAATAATTTAAAAACTATTTTATAGGTAGTTAAATGGTCTTTACCATTAAATAATTTATTTGGATAAGGATTAATATAAACACATAAATAGCATGGTTTGAATTTGGTTAGCATTTTCATTAATGTTTAAAATGAAAAAAGTTGTTGTAGTGACATAACTACAATAGTTGGACATATGCTACCGCGGAGTTTTTTGTAGACATTATGATGTTCTTCAATATTGTTGTACATTATTTTGTTCTATCGCTAATAGTTTCGGCAGCGCATCCGACGAAATACATTTTAAGACTCATTTTTCTACACCTTCGGTTACATTGTTCAAATTTTACCAAGGATCCCTAATTTTTTCAAAATGAAATGTAGCCTATGTCAAATTGGAAGAATGTAGCATTCTATTGGTGAAAGAATTTTTTAAATCGGCCCAGTACTTTTTGAGCCTATTCATTACAAACATACAAACATACAAAAATAGGTACAAATCTTTCCTCTTTATAATATTAGTGTAGATAGGTATATCGTATTTTTCACCTTTATAAAATTAATACATTTTGTTATTAGACTCCTATTCTGCCAATACGAAACGGAATAGCTAGGACATGATGCGTCAAAAATACAAGAAATACATAGACCAGGTACACCTAGCCAATAGAGCCTTTGAATCCGCATGGCATGAGAACGAATAAAAAATTAAGCCTGAATTTTCCAAACATGTAAAAGTAGTAAACTGTTCCTAACAAACTGAGGCTTTATTTTCTAGGGCTCTCGGAATCACCATCGTATTCACGACTTGTTTCTGTCACACGGTTTACGATGAAGGCAGAAAGAGATAGTAAACGCTATCGCGAGCGCCTGTGCGTTAGACAATAGGGATGTTGACAGCACAAATCAACTGACGTACTTTTTATGAGCTGTCAAAACACATTTCTCCCATAGAGTTTGAATGGCAATAGCAACATATGACGTCACTTATTCGCATACTCAATTAACTAACTATTTATTTGTTTTCAAGCAACAAAAAATCTAATTTTGCAGTAAATCGAAAATTAATCTTGGTTTCAGGGCTAAAATAAAGCGTTTTTTACTGGAGTCGTGTCTCCGAATTATTTTTTAATGGTGTCAACATCCCTATACGGCCTCTGGTTGAAGTACTATGTGTGTACGGGGCGAGGCGTAGTTTTGTCGTTCTTTGTTGTTCGCTGTTACTTTTTATTTGTTCTGAGGCTGCGAGATTATTCCCATTATATTCCTAACCCTATCATATATACGGGATAAGTTCACAAGTTGACCTAGTCCCAAACTAAGCAAAGCTTGTACTATAGGTACTAGACAACGGATAAACATACTTATATATATATAAATACATACTTAAATACATTTTATTAAACACCCAAGACTCGAGCACAAACATTGTATTATTTCATAAATATCTGCACAGACCGGGAATCGAACCCCGGGACCTAAAGCTTCGTAGACAGGTTCTCTAACAACTAAGCTAGCCGGTCGTCCAAATATCATAGCTACAACTACGATGACACTATTGTCACTGTACTGCTTTTGGTGTTAAATAAAGAATATATGTATTGTATTGTATTGTAGTCATTAGGAAAATTGGTCTTCTTAAAAAGAATAATTTTTTATTCGAAAAATGATTTTAAAATCATTTTTGATTCAAGCTTGTTTTGCTGACTACGCTGCTTGCTGCCTGTATGTATTTTAAAGCAATTCAAATACTTAAGTGGGTGAAATTCCACTTGTAAGATTTGAAGACTGCTTTACATGTAATGCGATACTTACTTACCTACATACGATCTTGCAAATTAAATAAAAGCTTGGAGCCAGAACGTTGTTCATGTTATGTAGTTACCGAAAAGTTTGCGATTATCATAAGATAAGTAGCGTAAGAAATGCGATAGATTGGTAGTAAATTAATCTGACGGGCTGTTCTGCCTCGGGAGCCAACAAACCGGCAGGTTGAGCGCTCCAGGGAAATCAGGCCGCGCTGAAGTTGGCGCTTAGCTTCTTTAAAATATTAGCCGAATCCCACGCCTACGAGCGTCTCGACCTTTAATTTTTTATCCGCAAATTTTTCGGATTAATCGAATAATATTAATTTGAATATCAAATTATGATGGGACTTTTGATGGAGGAATTTTTAAGGAATTGTGTCACCTCAAAGGCGACTTAAGTAGATAATAAATTAAAATTTAGTTATTCAAACCATCCTTGTCTGTTCGTCATTTGATATACAACTATTTATTAATGCGGAAATACAGTAGTATTTAGGTACTAGTCCACCAACATGTTCCTTTACCACTCTAAGGTTCAATGTCATTTGTACAACGTGAAACATCAGAGCTGCCGTGCAGATTTTAAAACGCAGTAAGTGGCATTTTAGGTGATTTCTGTTTATTAGTGATTTGGAATCAGTGCATCGAAACGCACATATATATGTAATCGGTTTTTTGGTCCGGAGCCTCCTTCGAAGCCTCTACGAGCAGTATGTCAAAGTGCTCAGTAAATAATACACTGTAGCACTAACCAAAATGCAGTAAGAAACAACTTACTTTATTTAAACTGTAAAGACACAATTTACGCTCATCTGTAATGGCCATTTAAAATGCAGTGATTAGGCAACTTACTTTGAGTTAGTTAGTAATTATTGAAAGATCAAAATAATATAATTCTATTTAAATTGCAGTATACGTATAATTTACTGCGTATTACTTTGTAAATTAACGTTTTTTTTTACTTTGTACTGCGATTTTCACGGCGGATAAAAGGTTTACTGTTCTTTGGTCGGTATTCGCTAATCGTACGAATATATAAGTCTACTAGCTAAATCGCAGTATACGTTGAGTTGCTGCATTTAAGTTAGTAGATTAATATTTTTTAATGTTTGTACTGCATTTTTGGCGTTACTTACTGCATATTATTCAGTAAAATTAATGAATAATATAATATTAGGTGGTCGGCGGAGTCTCGAACGCCGAACGAGCAGGATAGGTCAGTGGCGTTCTGTGATTCGAGGACTGCCGTGCATTCGAGGTAAGTACATACTTATACTTGAAATTCGGTTATTTACATATTATTAACGCATTAAATTGTATTATGCACATGTCACAGGGATATGCGTTTTATTTTATTGACTCTAAACAAACAAAAAATTGGTTATATAAATACCTAAAGCTGGATATGAAAGATTAGAAGATAGCCAAGGTATAATTTAAATAATACATTAACAAAATATTTATAAAAAAATCTATTCACTTAATAGTTCTAATGCATGTTTGTTTTTTTATTCGTGTAGGTACGTTAGATACCTTCTGTATTTTCAACCGACTTCATTTTTTTGTATGTTTGTTACGCGATTATCTTTTTCCGTTCCATTCTCTCTGTGGTAATTCTTTGACATCAGATTTTATTTTGTTTAAAGAAATAAGAAAATTAATTGTAGATCGAGAAAAATTCTAGCGATGACAAATAATTTACAAAATTCCGAAGAACAACCTACTGTTGTGAATTTTTAATAAGCATATTGACGAAAATTATGTACAGCTTAATTTTTTTTAATAGCGATGTTTGGTTTTTTACAAAATCTTGTAGAACTTTTTAGTACTTTACAGAATTATAGGTAAAAAACTTAAGTAAATAATTACATTTAATTAATTGTTGTACCTTTTCGACATTCTGCATTTGATTTGCTGTACCTAAAATCCTTTTTTTTATTTATTACAACTACTTGCAAGTGGGACTTTACTAAAGTATACCTATACTTTTAAAAGAAACCATACCTTTAATTTTTTTTTAACTTTGAAATGAATGTAAAATATATGTTGTTAATTTAGTTAAATTAAGTATTATTATGTACACATAATTATGAATCTGATCTCAGAACTAAATTCCTAGTTCTACATAATTTAGGTAACGTAAAGAATTTTTATAGGTTTATAAGTAATAACTATTATTTTAAAACAAAGTACAAGTAAACACAGTGGGACTGATTATTTTGTTTTATTACCATGTTAGTTTTAACTAAATAAAAAGTTATAAATACGTTCAAATTTTGTGTAATATTTTGACTTTGTTCTCAATTAAGACTGAACATAATTTAAAGTTTTTAATGGTAATCTTTCATTATTATCCAAAACTTAAATTGGTTTTATTTATACATAATGATGGTGACTAATGATACCGATAACAAAATATTGTAGAATGTGTATTTTACTCAGTCATTTTATACATTTTTACGTTCAATTTCCTTACAAAAAGCAGTAAAATAACTCGTAGCATTTCTAATGAATGCTACATTCTAACAAAAATGCAGTAAATATGATGACAATACTGTACTTTACTCTGCAAACACGATTAAATTTTTGCAGTATCAAGCTTTTTACTGCATATTATTCGGTATTCTGAATGATTTTTAGTAAAAATATAACAGCAGTAACAGCTCAGATTTTCTTAAAAACCTCCTCTCATGCTTAATATAAGTCTGAGGATGTTCTTTTTTTTGTAAATAATTCTTGTAACATTTACTCTATAGTTAAAGTGTAAATTTAGCTAAATTCTTCGAAATAACGAAAAAAACGAAGTTTGAAGTAGTTTTTTGCGTTTTTCTCGAAACCGCATTTTTGCACTTACTGCGTTTTAAAATCTGCACGGCAGAGAGGCTATTTTTAGGTACGATCAGCTTTATTGCTTTTATTGTGATGTAGGAACTCTCATAAAAAATGGTAGGTAAAGCACTTACTTGGTCGATTATAACTGTTGAAAACAAAGAACCCGCGAAATAAAAACCTCAGAATAGAATCTACATATTTATATATTTATTTAAAAAACCGAGCATGCGCGACAGAAAAACTTCACTTCACTGGCTCCGCTCAATTCGATTATTATTTGCTTTTGCCATAGTTTGCCGTAATTAAAGTTAATAGAAAGAAGACATGGATGAAGTAAAAAAAATATTGTACCTATGCAACGGTGTATAATTTGATAAGATTATTTAAAAGCGAAAAAGTTTTTCGGGTGCGCCGGCGGGATTCGAACCCACGTCTCCCGGGTATGCGCCCCAACGGGTGTTCTACCAATTGAACCACGTCGCATCCAACCGACTCCCCCGAAATTTTATAATCGCTTACATACGCCAACAGTGGCGTGTGGTAACATCCATCGCAACTATTAGAAGCTACGACTCCTACGTTCCAAATTGCATTGGAAATGCGTAAGAAATGATGTACCACGTCTATTTATTCAAATATATTTATTTTATTTAAAAGCGAAAAAGATTTTCGGGTGCGCCGGCGGGATTCGAACCCACGTCTCCCGGGTATGCGCCCCAACGGGTGTTCTACCAATTGAACCACGTCGCATCCAACCGACTCCCCCGAAATTCTTAATCGCTTACATACGCCAACAGTGCGCTTTTTTCGCTTTTAAATAATCTTAGATTCGGTGAGCAGCAGTACTGCTAATAAAATAAATATATTTGGTGTATAATTTGGTCTAAAAACGGCTTGTACCGTCTTTCATTGCAATATTCGCTTCGTTCATATCGTAACTCACGTCACTCGCCTTTTAACCTCACTTACCTACACAACTGTTGCATAAAAGGCTATAATAAGAGCAATAGAAATGTCACATGAGCTTAAAGTACGAGCCGCCTTTGCGGCTAAAAAGTCATCATCATAATCATTATATCAGCCGTAGGACGTCCACTACTGGACATTATGCTTTCCTCATTGATACCCAATCATTACGGTTAGAAGCGGTTTGCATCCACCGTGAACTTGTGAAAAGAAAACCTACCTATGTAAAAATCCATAATTATATTAATTTCGTCGGCTCGGTCTGTATCAAAGTGGCTCTCGATTTAATTGCTCAAAAACTGGATTACTGCCGAGATTTCAAAAGGGATTAGGTACGTTGCACTGGACAGTACCATAGTTAAGTGAAATCAACGAAAAGACAACGAAACGTTTGCATAACATAGCAGGCGAGGCACATCGATTCTCGAAATTCAAGCGATGACATTTATTTCTATTCCTTTCAACTGTTAAGTGTTCTGTGAACTACATTACTTAAGACATAATGGATACAAATTCTTTTATTTTCGGTGTCAACAACCCTACGCCTTTATCTTGCAGATCCAAACCTACCCTGAATGAATATTATATCTATGTAATGTCCAAATGTATAAGCCAAATTCAACATAATCATAGAGCTAAAATTATAAATTAGGTATTTGATTCTTCCGATGTTGACCTGCACCTATATGTAGGTACAGTCAGCAGCAAGTGAAGTCACAAACTAAACCCTTTCAGGACTCGACCTTGTCTCTTAACTAAGTTCCTACTTAACGGAAGTTGTTTGAACAGAATTTGGTTCAGAGAGATTAGAGAAGATAAACTCCTTGGGAATTAAGAGATTTGTATTTACTTAAGACTTAAAATAATTCTGACCGTTCAGATTAAATTTTGTCCCCGAAAATGTGTCTGCGCGTTGTAAATTGCTGGAATAGCTAGTAAAGAAATGGATGGCGACAAAAGCTAGGTTTATTTCAATTCGAGGATAATTTAATTTGTTTCCGAAGGCTCGCTCAGTATTTCAATTGTTTTTGTCCTGCTTTTGTTTTATTTTACCTCAAATTTGGAGCGACTAATATTCTTTACAATAGCTGGTTTCTGCCTACTCTTATTAACCAGATAAAGCTTATTTCTAAGTTTTACTACAATTACTTTCCTAAGACAGTAGCGTAATCAACCCAATAGAATTAAGTAGGTATAAAGTAAAGTTAATAGTATTCAATATTCACTATTTATTCAACATTTCTTAAAAATAAAACATTAAGTAGGTATTACATCTTCTAAGTATTTATGTACTATTCGATTGACTGATCGTCTAGTCTAGTCCGTGTGCTAAAAAAATGGCAGATACTATAGCTAGTTAACCAACTATGCACGTAGCGTAATATTTCGAATACACACGAGTAGGTATAATAAATGTAGGTATAAGAACTGATATTAATAATTTACACGGTGAAATATTTTCTGGCACACCGTACCCACCCACGGTCTTCCAGTTGACTTGATCACAAAACCAAATACCGTCGTTCAGGATGAGGGAAACTACATCTGCTGGCCACCCTCTTCTGCTTGAGCGGATTTCTTTTGTAAATTAGGGGTATCACATACTTGTACCTGTTTATCGCGCATGTCAACCTAAGGTAGGACTATGCAGATAATTTGGTAATCTCAACACACTTGAAACAATTGAAGACTAGGTTTACTTACATTGATACAAGATATAAAAATAATAACAACTTTTAATAATAACTTTTTTGTTTGTATTTTAAGTAAACGGTCTTTTACTGAGAGAAATATACACTATCCCAGATTAACTATGCTTTTTTTCTAAAGTGCGAAGTTCCGGCAGGACTCAGGCGAGATGCAACTATGACCACGACCGATCAAACAGTCATAGCTTTTAAGGACCATCGTGGATCCGTGCTTCATCATACCATAAATTTTGCTAATTTAATAAATGCGAAAGTATCTGCTTACGTGCGTGACTGCGCGCGCGTGTGTGTTCTTGTTACTCTTTCATGTTAACACACCTTGACGGATGTGGATGAAATTTGATATATAGATAGCTAGACGTCTGGAATAATACATAGGCTTCTTTTTATCCCTATATCCCTATGTAAACGGGATAAAACCCTGAAATCTCAACCAAAAATCTCTAGGTTTAGAAACATTAATTTTGGCATGAAAAGCACAATATAATTAATTTTTCGGAATTCCTATGGGAATTTTCGGAAAATCCCGGAATTTTAATTCGATTGTCAGACGTAATACACAGCCTACTACATAATACATTATGATATAGAAGCTATTGTAGCGAAAACGCTACCGTGTAAGTTTGATCTCTTTAGGCGGGGTTACGAACCTTTTTCGGTAAATCTGTTTCACATTGCAGGCCGCATGGGCTGTCAAGAGTTTTTCAAATTTGATAGTTGGTTCTAGATTTAAAAAATTGAATGTGGGTCTGGCATTATTTCGCCGGAAGAGCTACGGTTAACTTCTGCTTAGAAGCAAAAAATTTTCTCGAATCCTGAGTTTATTTCACATTCTCTCGGCTGGAAGGTGCTCCCGCCCGCTTATAAGGCGCAGTGTTGGTCGCCGGTTGGGATTTCCGCGATGTACCGCTAAAAAAGGTGCAGGGAAGTTCATTCTGCGGACTGGGTCCGCGGCGTTCCTCTGCAATGTGTCGTTCTGAAGCCAGTGTCGTCTTACGCCTGGGTAAGTGTCCAGTAACGCACCTGATCTTGTTTCATTTCGCCCCGTCCAAATCTTGACGTTTTTCTTGGTCCGGTAGGGTTTTCATGATAGGTTAATCTTGTCTTAGCTTCCCCGGAAGAGGGACCACCAAATCGCTAGCACCAGGCGGCTGGTGTCGCCTAGGGCGTACGCTGTACCAGCGCGTAGCGCCGGACCGGTGCGCTTCAACGAAGATGATGCAATGGAGTCAGCGCGTGTGCAGGTCCACGTGAACTAATTAGTGTCTCTAAAAAACTAGCGGATAACCTTATTATGGTTAGGCAGTAGTAGTTCGAGGTGCCCCTTTGGTACCCTTAGCTCTTTCCCAAATTCGTAATGGCAAATCGCACGCCACCGTATTTAAGTTTAGCGGCCTTTTCGGTATAACTTCAATTTGTGTAGGACTGACTTACCTTTTTATGTAATGTGCCGGGAATCACCGCCCGCTTCGCTCGATACCTAGCCGTCTCACGCTAGTATACCGGCAGTTATATTGGCCATATTAACTGGCTCGCGGAGGGCTGAGTTCCAAGTCCCTATCATTTCATCCCACCCCCATCTCATCACACACTTTTGCTCGGTAGCTTTGGAACACCAGCTCAACTAGGGCGCTGCCGCCTGCAAGTTTGAGCCGGTTGCTCGCCTATTTCTCTGTAACCGGTATTTCCGGTAACCTCAGTGCACCAACACCCTGTGATCTTGGTTCACCGCGGTAGCCATACGGCTTTGGCGTATGAGAGAGAGAAAGAGAGAGAGAGAGACGTTTATTTACACATAATTCGATACACAGGAAAACAGTTGACAGGAAAAGATACAAATAAAAATCATCGAATAGTATAAATTGGGCCCCACTCAGCATAATGTTGCGGCAAGCCGCAACGCTATTTTTCAGTGGGACCCATTTAAAAAACTAAACACAAAAAAAAAACACAAACACATTGTGATGCCACGAACGCCAGCGGAAAGTGTAGTTCGCAACAAAACCTAAATAGGTACAAACCGGAAGTATGTATGGCAACACTTGATCAGTTACGAAGACTTGGGACGTATACTCGGTTGTACGCGCTTACCGTTTTTGTGTTTTTTATATAACTAGCCATTCCGGCCTGGTTTTCATAGAACAAATTTACGACCCCTCGCGGTACCTTTATGTATTCCGTTTTGACGCGCGTTTGTGACTGGTGTTAATTTTGCGATGGTGTTTTTATATCTAATCTTCCGGCTTGTTTTTCTAATAAAATTTCACGTATGTGTTTTCTTTACATTTTACGTAGGTAGTTTCACAAAAAGAATTATGAAGAAATTTCTACCCCAATTACGATAACATCTCGGTGGTGCATGTTTAAAAACTACGCCTAAGGCCGTTACATCCACAATACTCTCGTAATTCTTTGCCTAGGGGTGATGCTGCAACATCACATACTGCTTTATTACTTAACTACCTACTCATTTGTTGAAGCAGTTTGTTCACAGAGGGCTTGGATGTGTATAAAAAATTAATGTGGCAAGGTCGTTTTTGTGTCCGTAGAAGTCATCACTGTCTGCTTGTGTATATACATCACGCTGCTGGCTTGAGCTTGGCTCTTAGATTGAGGCAACTGCAGTCCATAAAAGTGTTAACATCTTATTAGCGCCTAGCAACATCAACACGCAAAGCGACGTCAATACTACTAATGTTATAAATGAGAAAGTTTGTGAAGATGTTTGGATGTTTGAATGTTTGTAGTCAATCAACAACAACGAAACAAGGACTGAACGGATTTAGATGATACTTGACGTACTGCTAGACAAAGATCTGCTGGCATTTTGCATTCAGACATATTAGGATTACTTAATGCAGTAATGCGTTCTCATGGGATAATATATTAACTTTAAATAAGAATAGAGGGCGTTGTCCAAAAACTTTAAAAAACCTCGGCTTTTAATACGACGTGTTAACTTCGTCTGTAATCAATAGATGGGGTTGTGCTTTAAAAATATCACCTTAACCTTTTCTCATTTAATTTTATCACGGGATAAGCTGCGGAATACTCAGTCTATTCCACAGCTTTGCTCGTGATAAAAATAATAGAGCTGGTTAGCTCTAAATGACACCCGAGCATCAGGTGCTTGTAGAAGATCTATTACAACGAACAATGCTTGTTCTCGAGTAGCTTCAGCGATCATAGTATGTTATACCTTCTCGGTTTAATTTTGCCAAGCGTGAATTATAATTCCGTGCCTAAAGTTTAAGCGTTGCAGTAAAAATAATTAGTGTAAGACCCCCAGGCACTATTAATACAGCGCGCGATTAACGTTGTAGTACCAAACAACTTACTAGGGGCGTTCAATAAAAAGTGAGAATGAGTATGTTATAAACAACTTTTACTAAATGTCATTTTATTTTTCGACATAGTCACCTTTTAGCATAATACACTTAGTATATCTTTTTTCTAAACTTAAAATTCCATTTTTAAAAAAGGTCTCATCTTGAGTACTTAAAAAATCTTGTACTGCAGCGACTACCGCGTCATCGTCTTCAAATTTCTGGCCTCTCAGGTATTGTTTCAATCTCGGAAATAGGTAGAAATCACTGGGAGAGAGATCTGGTGAATACGGAGGATGCTTAAGGATATCGAACCCAGCATCACGAATTGCAGCCATTGCAACGGCGGACTTGTGTGCCGGGGCATTGTCCTGGTGGAACAGCACAACTTTCGAGAGTTTACCTCGCCGTTTTTCGCGGATCTCATTGCGCAATGTTGCTATTTGTTTGGCGTATAATGTGCCCGTAATAGTGGCTCCATGCTCGAGATGCTCAATCATTAATACCCCTTTACCATCCCAAAAAACAGAGCCCATGACCTTACCGGCAGATGGGCTCATCTTGAATTTCTTCGGAGTTGGAGATGATGGCCTTTTCCATGTCATAGACTGCAGTTTCGTTTCTGGGTCGTAATGATGGAGTCATGTTTCGTCCATTGTTATAAATCGCGCCAAAAAAAGTTCCCGGTCTTGCTGCATCAGGTTCAAAGCTTCTTGACAAATCTCTAGTCTAGTTTGTTTTTGCGTGTCAGTAAGCATTCTTGGTACCCAACGCGCAGATACCTTTTTCATACCCAAGCGTTCATGTAAAATATTATGCACGCTCCCCGTTGAAATCTTTACATTTTCAGCAATAAAACGAACCGTGACACGATGATCCGCCAAAACTGAGTTTTCGACTTTTTTCACAATTACTTCAGTTACTGCTGTAGTAGGGCGTCCGGAGCGGGGGTCGTCCATTGTCGATGTTCTTCCACGTCTAAATTTGGCGCACCAACGTGCGACTGTCGAATATGGAGGAGCATTAGACCCTAAAGTGTCTCGCAAATCCAAATTGACTTGGTCCGTAGAAAAATTTTTCAAACACAAGTATTTGATAACGGCGCGCAGTTCAATTTTCTCCATTTTCGCTAACGTACTCAATAGCATTACAAAGAAATTACCGTATATTTTTTTAAACAAAAGACAGTTAGTTTTTTTTTTCATAGCAATCAGCTAGATAGATTAGCTTTACCGGCCAGTATTTAATTTCGTAATATTAAAAGAGTTTGCATCTCATTCTCACTTTATATTGAACGCCCCTCGTAATTTCAAAGCGTCAAGTTTGACTTTTATGAAAGTACTTAGCCTTTGTAGTTGACGTAGGTAATTGTTTGTTTTCAAAATTGACTGTAACCCCTAGAAATATTAGTAGGTAATACTGCAATACCGCGTAACTAGCTTTTTCCATGAGGCTCAACTTGAAATTAAATAACAGGGAAAATTAGATAAAATAGACTCTATGGGTAAAGGTAGTTACGCGGTATTGCAGTATCAACGACGAAATGTAACTGCATGTCAGTCACTTCATTAGAATAAATTACATAGTTAATCAATAATCACATTGTTAGTTAAATAAATATTCGGCGTTCACGCGGTTTTGGCTCTTAGCGCCCTGATTAAATAATTAATCATCATCATCATCATCATTTCTGCCGAAAGACGTCTACTACTGAACATAGGCGGAGGCCAAGGCTCGCCAAACAGATCGGCCCTGCGCCAACCGCATCCAATGCGTTCCCTTCACCAGGTCGTCGCTCCATCTTGTAAATAATTAATACCAATTCTAAAAGAATATTCGTAAAAAATCTAATATTTGAAATGTATTATAGTAGTAAATTGTAACAAGCTGCATTATGATCATGGTAAAGAGACTTAAAATTTGATACAGGGGTGGTTTTCAAATAAATAAAATTGTACATGATTAAGGGCTTAATGAAAACAAAATCATGATCGTGTTATTTGTTAAGTATAAATTAGTCACACAAATTATATGGGTAACTTTCGTTTCACAATGGAATCAATTAAGTATTTTTTGTTAAAGCCCTTAATTGTGTACATTTTTTTAAAAACGACCCACAGACAATTCTTATGCAATGGTGATGAAGAATTTCCACGAGTATTTTTAGGAAATCCCAGAATTTAAATTCGACTGCCAGACAGTGGTTTACACGAGCAAAGCCGCGGGTACAGGCTATTCGTAGGCACATATTTTATTTGTTACTATCTGTTGCCCGCGACTCCGTCCGCGAAGAATAGGGGTACCTATAAAATATAGCCTACAACCTATTTTCAGACCTACCGAATGTAGAGAAAAAAGTTTCATAAAAATAGGTCAAGCCGTCTCGCAGGAGTTCGATAACAAACACCGTGACACGAGATTTTTATATATTAGACTAGCTGTGCCCGCGACTCCGTCCGCGAAAAATAGGGGTAGGTCATGGAAGTAATAAGTACTACGTACAACGGGAATGAGCTGTTGTCGCAAAATTGAAGCCGAACGAAACCTCAGTAACTGTACCTCTTATCCCTCTCTGGCGATGGTTGATTGGTTGGATGGTTCATGTGGGGTTGTCAGGTCAAGGTGTCCGTATTTCATACAAATAAAAGAAAACCTCTACGCCAATCACAAATTTTTTGCGTTAGTAAGGCTTTACACGTAGCAACAAGTAAATATTGCTTTAACATGTCGGTAATAAATTATTATTTATATTTAGAAACATTTTAGAAGTATTTTTTTTACTTCATTGCATTACATCAACCGCATATTTTTCTGCAAAAAACGAAAGGATTGAAATCAACTTAACTCTGACAACTCTAAGTCACTGTTAGAACGGGACACAGCGTTCAGTGGTTGCCCTCTCACTCGGCTTCATTTTTATTTTGCGCGCAACAAGACTCTTACGACCCTAGCATAAGGTTTTATTTTCTTTATTTTAGCTGCAAGATGCACAGATAGAGCTCATTCCCGATGTACGTAGTACTTATTACTTCCATGGGGTAGGTATAAAAAAAATAGTATTCGACCTATTCTCAGACCTACCGAATATAGAGAAAAAGGTTTCATAAAAATTGGTCAAGCCGTCTCGGAGGAGTTCGATAACAAACTCCGTGACACGAGATTTTTATTATATTAGATAGAAGATGTAGTCTAAATAAATGTAATTAAAATAACTTTAACTTAACTTAAGAGTGTGAAACAGGCTCCTAATGTTCAAATATAATATAATACAGACAACTAATCACAAAGAGTAGATACACTGTCGAGCAAAAATAACAGGTTACTATCAATAGGTATAAATTTGAATGAAAAGTAATAGGTACATTGTTTTGCTCAACAGTGTATTTTTATCGAAATAACTTACTTCAATTTCTGTTGAGTCCTCTAGGGGCAAATCTTCATTCGTCTTTGTTAAAAGTTTGGGAGTGTTTTCAAGGAAAGTAGTTATTTCCACTTTATCTACTTCTATAAGTAAAAAAGAGAGACGTAGCTATAAAATCACATAAGATTTTTTTTGTTTTACGTGGGAGTAGGTAGGTACCTACCTACTCCCACGTAAAACAAAAAAAAATCTTATGTAACCTCATGTTAACTTATGGGTCTCATGTAACCTTACATGAGTGTCGTGTCGGAAAAACACGTTATGCGAAGTGTGGTCTTTATTGGCGTCTTCTTCACCTTTATTTTTTGTCATTTTCAGTAGATTTTTACTAAAAAAAATAACATTTGTACTTACATAAAAGTACTTACCTAGTTTTCTTACCTCTTAACTTATTCTTCTTCAGCGTGTTTTCGCCCACCGTCTGGCATACGCCTCTCCTATCTTTTGCAATCCATATCGTTTATCTGTTTGTTTCCTTCTCCAGACTGGTCCTGCTGTCTCGAGTAGACAAACCTCTTAAATCTACTAATCTGTGAATCCATAAATTAAAATAAGTTTAAGTACCTATATCAGTTTAGTTTTCTTAATACCTAAACAAAATCAATTTCAAGGTTCAGTAGCTTCACATTGTGTTAACTATTTTAAACGAAAAATAGGTGCGTAGTCAGTGTCTTTTTTATTAACATTTAAACAGGTCGATGCCTTACTGCAATCTGATAAGAGTAAACTCCATGTCACTGAGCATTTAGCTTTTGAGCATTACGAAATATATATCCTATCTATTTCTAAAGAAGTTTAAGGAAGTTATCATTCAAGTTTCACATGTGAACTGTGACCTTAAAAACAGCAGGCAGTGTAAAGTATTTGTGGCAGTTTCTTAGCCACTGAGCTACAAAAGGGCACTCAGCGATTTTCGCGCTGTTCGCTGCATTAAGTCCAAGAATTTCCCGGCGAGTTCACGGAATTCACCTATTACCAGGGTTATAAAACTGGCAGCAATAAAAGAACTTTATTTTCCCGATCTTTGGACAGTAAAAGCTGTATAAGCATCGCTTTACTATGTAATTCACGTTAGCGCGTATTCGAAAGCGCTGGCAGATCATTAAAGGACGCCGCTCGCGATAAAATTTAAATTCGCACATTTTCATTGAATAAATTTGTCTACCTATTAAATTTCCATATTAAACGCTAAATAAATAAATAAACTTTGTTCCATTCGGGGTTGAGACCTTTGGTCCGTGGGGCTCCAGCGCAAAAAGTCTTTACAAAGATATTTGTAAACGGCTTTGTGACACTACAGGAGACCAAAGAGCTGGCAGCTACCTCGCACAACGTATCAGCATTGCTATACAGCGAGGTAATGCTGCCAGTGTCTTTGGGTCCATGCCGCGGGGGGAACCTTTTGTTAATTTTATTTAGTTTTAGTTTAAGTTAGTTTTATTTTATTTTATTTATAGTTATAGTATATATTCTTAATTCTGTAATATTATCATTGTTCTTTTTTAAATTGCATCGAATTTCAACGCTAAATTCATAGTAAAAACATAGGTCATTCATATTTGTTACTCGTATTCTGGTGTCAAACCCATATAGACATTTCACAGCGAACGCTTGTGAACAAGGAAAAATAACACATTAATTGTCGCCATGCGGGAAATACAGAATATTTTTATTTCTTTGCGTAATAATAACGCCTGATTAATAAGTATCAGTATGCTGTTCACTATCATATTCAAACTACATTTAAGTTTAAGGATTAACACAATGTATCAGTTCTCTTAGTAGTTTCAAGTTTCGTATCCAGAAGTTTGGGCATTCGGTCGGAAGCTCCAATATTCCACAATAATTTGATGAAAACGGATGTCTTCGCTGTGAGCAATAGTATATATATCTATACATACATAGGTTTGGTTTTATTTGCATTGATACATATTTTATTTTCTACTAAAAGATCAAGAGTTTAACAGTTGGTAGCATAGCATACGGTTGTGGTAACTCTGAAGATGAGCTCTGGTTGAGTTCGAAACGCGTCAGTGTAGCTTGGTGGTGGTGATGGTTGGGTTTATGTGATTTGTGTGTGTTCGTACAGTGTGGAGGTGGAGGAACTGCATGAACGCACATTTCTTGCATAAACGTAACTATTGTAAGGTCGCGGGTGAGCAAAGTAATTGTTTTAGTTCTTTACTAAAAGATCATCAGTCGAGTAAGCTCGTAATTTTTATTTAAGAGGGTACGATGCGCACCATTTCTCCATACAAACTTAATCCCCTGTTTGCTCCCTGGATAATGGCTTTAGAGTGTCACCGTATAGGTATTGGTCTTGCGGAGAGGAATTAAACCATAAACAACAAGTACAGACGTTTATTAGGAACGCTAAACTGTGAGCAAGCAAGAGACTAGAGGGTCGTAGGTTCTAAGCACTTGAGTGGGATTCGCTTTCTCCGGACAGACACTGCCCTGGATTCAGGAGACCGTAGGACGCGCTGCGGGCGTTGCAGGTGGATCTCCAGAGACGCTGCTGACTTGCAGGGCTGAGACCAGGGTGCTTCAGGGCTCAGAGTGTGCTGGTGGTGTAGAGCCAAGTGGTGGAGACTGCAGTTCCGTTCGGCGGTTTAACCCCGACTTGGTTGCCCTGGAATTTGGTTAATGTCAGCAGGGGCCCATACAATTGCTCTGTCCACCGGCCCAACGTCCATAACGGTCCCTGACCATAGGTCCGAATTTAAACGCTGGCTGTGTGGCAGAGCAATCATACGGAATTTACAAAAAGAGAAAGATGAAGCTAAATGTAATACAAAAGAATAAAATGATTTATTGAAAATGAAAACTGTTCTTTTTTTTTGAAATTTAAATTTGAACTAACTGAAACTGCCTAACGGTCTAAGAAGTTTAAACATAATTTACAATAAATGCAGACCGTTGGAGTTAGCTAGGTGAAGAAACAGGAGATAGTAATAGAATAATTTTGTAGATAGAAAGCTAGAAATAAACAAATAAAATTAGACAAGGTAAAATGTTGATATTTGCTTTTGGAGAGAACTTACCAATAAACGGGCAGAGTATCCACAGGATTATTATATGGTAGATGTACTGTTTTTAGATAGCTGTGTTCAGATTCAAAATGTGCCGAATTTTTGGCGGCACTGGGTTTTAAAGGCTTAATTAAGTCACGCCCCTCGAGATAACGCTAACCGTAATTTGTGTTATGTGGTTTGACAGTTCGTGCCACAGAGAAGACACTGCGCAACAAAACGATGTACTTAATTTATTTAGCTTTCCTCATTATTTAATTAATTAAATATTAAGGAAAGACAAGAGCTCAGATTTTGTCCGTATTTACTTAATTATATTAAATAGATACGCCCAAAAATCATAGCAGCGGTAAGTTTGATAATAGCGCCATCTAGTGCTCGCGGGGTGAGGCTCGTTGCATTGAATCGAACTAACTTCGCTAAGGATATCGGTAATTACGTCCAAAAAACACCAAAAAATGATATTGTCCCAATTGCATTGTGACAAGAGCCAATTTTTTTTACTGTGTAATCTGTATCTACCACAGCTATGCCCCTATGTTTCGTTTTTTTCCATATTTCAATTAACATAAGAAATATGAGCTTTCAAAAACTGAAAAAAATGCCCAATTTCAACGTCATTTTCAGCCACTCATCAGAAAAGAATCCCTGATATAAACAAAAAAAGGAAAACATAGGGGCATAGCTAAATCTGTACTCTAATTATTTTTGAAAAAAATAATTTTGTTGGTCCAGTTTTCGAGAAGAAAACAGGGGATTACGAAATGCTGTTTTGATCAATTTTACGCGCCTAATAACGGTCTGAGCTGCAGTTGTCCCGCTCTCGCTGTACTGACACGGAGGGGTTCGGGCGAGACAGCGACATTTCATTAAAATACATATTTCTCAATCGTATCCTCTTAAGGTCCGCAGATTGCAAACTATATATTGAATCAGGTTTTATGATTTCGCTCATAGTTTACTGCTTTAGCCGGATAGAAAATTGGCATAGCGTCGTACAATTTTCATGCGCCTATTCCCATTGAATTCTGAACAAGGACGGGTCGGAACGATGGACGAGTCATTGATTTTATGGCCCCACTAAATCTGCCCCTCATTCCACCAAACTGAGGTATTCTGTTTCTTGTCTGTTGACCCTTTATAGTGTTGATAGTTGATTGTGGCTTTTCTCCTACCGCTTAGACAACAGCAATATGCTAGCAAAAGTTTTCATTGCATAAAGATTGTGAATGAATCTATACATCTTTGAGAGTTGCACCTTAAATCACCAATATTCTAAATATTTACCACTAACAATATTAAACGAAAGCCATGTAACAGAATATCTCAAGCCTAACATAATGTAATAGATTGTCGACTGTCGTACTTTGTTTTTACTAAAGTCAGATTTCGGTGTTCAGTGTTGTGTGCGCGCTTTGAATTAATTTTCCGCTGCTTAAAGAAGACTGCCGACAAATGTACTGTAAATCTACATGACGTTAATTTAGCAAGCCACCATTTCCTTAATTCAAAGTTGCGATCATGAATCGCTGGTCATTAGTCATTTCATTGCTATCTATTCAATTTGAAGTTCTCTTAAGCACTCTTCTTTCTAATTTTTTTAGTAAAAGTGTTTACTGCTATGAAAAGTCACTCTGACACATCTGCTTGGAGCCAAGTT
Source organism: Archips crataeganus (assembly GCA_947859365.1). Taxonomy (NCBI): domain Eukaryota; kingdom Metazoa; phylum Arthropoda; class Insecta; order Lepidoptera; family Tortricidae; genus Archips; species Archips crataeganus. The sequence goes on along the minus strand of OX402048.1, from coordinate 15,922,782 downwards.
ACAAGCTTGAAAAGTATTTTGGCTGTAGTTTCGTCGTGTTCGTGTGAGACAAAATCAGAGTATAAAAAGATGTCTTCGTCTAAAATGATATAAAAATATCCTGTGTATTACTGGCGCTACGTGTCTTTTATTAGGTATAAAACTCGAGGGCGCCGGGAGGAATACCGATGAGTTCAATCACATAACTTGGGAATAAAAAGGGTAGCCCTGTCAAAGTTTGTCGCTCTCCGACGCAGCGATGTAGGGCATAAGAAAATGCTGCGAACCGTACGTTCTTCCCTACTAGACACCAAGATAATCGATTTTTCTTTTCAACAGTTTGATTCACATTTTACTCGATAAGTGCAAAGTAAGTTGTGTTGTCTAAGGTTAGTGTTTTGATTTTCTATTTATGGAATTTTTTTAGCTTTGAAATACTGTGCTGTTATGGAAATAGGTACGGGAAAATAAAACAAAAAAAAAAACAGCAAATGTTTTTTACCGGTTGTTGCATGTAAAATAAAAAATCAATTGAAATGCCATTTCCTTAGACTATACTTACTCAGTCATAATTTACAAATCTTAATGTTACCGAGTTTAGATATATTTCTGTTAAGGTTACTTAGTGAAGTTAGTGATATTTAGTAGGTACAAATAACCTTACAAATTAAAGCAAAGAAACAGGTTTGGTATCTTAAGAGCGTTTATACCTACCTGCTGAGCTGGCAACGTTGCGTTTATACCTACCTGCTGAGCTGGCAACGTTGCGTTTATACCTACCTGCTGAGCTGGCAACGTTGCGTTTATACCTACCTGCTGAGCTGGCAACGTTGCGTTTATACCTACCTGCTGAGCTGGCAACGTTGCATTTTTGTTAGTTGTTGGGCCATTCTACTTTTCGTTGACCAGTCATTTTTAGTAATGTGCTCTTCAAATATTTTTTTTACAAAAACGGTAAAGTGCTCGGTTTTATCATTAAAGATTTAAATAGGCACATAATTAAGCTTATATTTGAAATTATCACTACGCATAAAAAGTAATCATTATTATCTATAAAGTAGGTAACGCAGTGGACATGCGTGTCCCCGCCATTTGTATGGAAATTGGTGTATTTTCCGCTGAGTTACCAATTTTTTCCACAAAATTTCTTTGAATTTAAAGTTTTTTTGCTTTAAAATATTAAATTTAGTTATTTCAGTTTTCATATAAGTTATTTACACTTGAAAAAAATCACCAGGTATGCCTTATATTTCACGAAAGATTAATGGTTAACTAAAAGTAGAATGGCCCTGTTCTCGATTATTCCATAAAAATTGAATGAAAATTAAAAATGTGGTGTATACGAATTGTGTATATATAAGTTAATGTTTCTACTGCAATAATTATTCGTGATAAGACTTTTATTTTCTTTAAAAACCGTTAGATAATAATTTATTCGTTTTTAAAGAAAATATAAGTCTATCACGAATAATTATTGCAGTAGACAGACACATTAACTTATATATTAGAACAATTCGTATACACTACATTTTTAATTTTCATTCAATTTTTATGGAATAATCGAGAAAAACTAACAAAAATGCAACGTTGCCAGCTCAGCAAGTATAAACGCTCTTAAAATTGAAAATAAATGATGTGTATTTGAAGGAAGAACGTTAACTCACGTTATAATATTTTTTTTTATAAAAGTTGATGTAATTTTAGGAAATCGAAGTCATGTAGGTTCCTAGTCACTACTGCATTTGGCAGTAAGCATAACGGAGCAGCTGGATATTGGACGAATACGCCGGTGATATGATAAGGTTGCTAAAACTCGACTTACTATAAAACAGATATCTCACTAGCGCTGAAACTGCCCGACCGAGTGTGCTGCTTGTGCCATAGCATCATAGATTAGATACATAATCCACCAACCAGTAACCAAAATGGCTCTCTCTTTACAAGATCCGCTAGTGCAATCCTACATCGTGTACTCTGCAATTTTAGCGGTAAAGTTACTTTTTGTGGGGATTTTAACGGGCATGAAAAGGGCGACAAGGAAAGTGTACGCGAATCCTGAAGACGCTGTCAGGTCTGGGGGAAAAGTGACTCTAAATGATCCGGAAGTAGAGCGCGTACGAAGAGCACACCTCAACGACTTGGAGAACATTCCTGCGTTCTGGATCCTGGGAGCTCTGTACCTGACGACAAACCCAGCAGCTGCCTGGGCCACGCTGCTCCTCCGCGTGTACACTCTTGGCCGCATCCTGCACACCATTGTTTACGCCATCATGCCTCTACCTCAACCAGCCCGCGCGCTGTCTTACGCTGTTCCTTATTTCATCATGTGGTATATGGGATTCCAAGTAATTGTATACTACCTTACTGCTCTTTAAATATAATTGTCTTAATCATCAATTAATAAAAAAAAATCATAAAAATAGTTTTATATTTTTTCACTATTCCACCGGCTAACGGCGAAACGGATATTTTGTATCAAGAATCAAGGGACACAGTATGTTTACAAATTTTATCGTAGCTATATAAAATTAATGAGGTCTAACTTTGCTAAAATGTTAGTAATGCTACACCAACGCATGTCGTTATGTACATCATAAATATACTCCCCAAAGTGCACTTCTTAAATAGTAACAAGAAACACCTTTGGTAAAAGATGAAGCCAAAAAGAGAGAGCCTTTTTTCTCTAGCTCTAATATGTTTTTTCTCAGTTCTCGGGCTTAGTTATTAAGCCATTTTAGCGATAAATTCATGAGAATTTCACCTCGAAGAAATTGGGAAAGTAGATTTTTGTACCACATTAGTTTAATGTCACGTTTCTTAGTATTGTACATGTGTTAAGGTTAAAAAAAAAACACTAAATTATCAAAGTTAGTCATTTGACGAACTGAACTTGAAGACAAAAAAAAGAGGACTAGTCGTTTCAAAATATTTAATTTCAAGGTTAAGCTACACAACAATTCGATATTTTATTCTAGAAATGTGTTGTTTTTCTCTCTGTTTTGTTTCTCACTCTAATGCTACAAAAAGTAAGCATGACAAAGCATATAGGTAGTTAAGTAAAATGAATTAAGTACCTAAAAAGATACGCGCCTACACGACTGACAATAAACAATACTCGGGTGACCACTATTCACTTCACTAGTGCCGCGCCTGCCCCGCTGTCGAGCGCACCTCTTCGCTTGTTCTCCCGCGCCATACACAATAAAACCAAAATGGCTCTCTCCGTACAAGATCCATTAGTGCAATCCTACATCCTTTACTCTGCCATTTTGGCATTAAAATTAATACTGCTGTCATCGTTGACGGGCATGAAAAGAATGACAAGAAAAGTGTTTGCGAACCCTGAGGACGCGGCCATGTTGCCAGGCGGCAAAGTGATAATGAACGATCCCGAGGTTGAGCGCATACGAAGAGCTCACCTAAACGACTTAGAAAATATTCCTGCGTTTTGGATTCTAGGAGCGCTGTATCTGACGACCAACCCGGCAACCGCTTGGGCTACTCTGCTGTTCCGGGCGTACACTCTGGGCCGTATTCTCCACACAATTGTTTACGCCATCGTACCGCTCCCCCAACCAGCCCGCGGCATCGCCTTCTTTGTCCCATACATTATCAAGTGGTACATGGGATTCCAAGTAATTGTGTATTACCTGACTGCTCTCTAAGTAGGTATAATAATGTTGTGACTTATGAATAAATAAAATTAATACATCGTTATAAAACCTTGTTTATGTGACTATACCTTGTTGTTTCTTACTTGCGAATTTAACCTTGAATTCAGATGTTTACGCTAGTTGCGTCTAAAAATAACACTTTTAGGGATTAGCGTGTTATCATTATCAGACATAGTAGGTATTCCATAAATCACTAATCAGTGATTTTATCTCTCGAGAATTGAAACTTTATACTCAAAAAACTGTATACAATAATTCGTAAAAGAACAGAGGAATAAAGTGTTTACTTACGTAATCATTCATGACTAGATATTATACAAATTATTTCTAGAAATTCCGTTGGTAAACAAAACTATCTTTCTTATCTGCCATTTCGTGACGGCGCGGCCATTCGACGCTCAATCGAAGCGATGATTCCCTTCCAGACTTAGCTAGCAATTTTCGGACAGACACAATACCTAATATTTAAAAGCGAAGAAGTTTCCGGGTGCGCCAAATGTAAAGGTGTGAGGTGGCTGTGAGGTTTCCACACGAGATGATATGCCGGGCCAGCTGCTCAGGGTGAAGGTTCAGCTGGGGCTCGGTTTGACAAATAGCAATTTGGAAAAAAATAGAAAGGAAAAGAAAATAATAAAATCACAAAAAAATTAAAAGAAATGCTCTAGGGGCGCCACCGTGCTTTTGTAAACCTAAAGCAGGAAAAGGTACTTATTTCTAAAGAGACAAATTAAAATATTGTTGCACTCAAACAAATTATATTATAAAAAAAATATTACAGGAGTCGTGGATAGTTGGGTTCGGGAACAATGTTTGTAATAAAAATTATACTAAATTTGCAACTTTTTCGCTTTTTAATCTTAGGTTCGGTGAGCAGACGTAACTGCTAATAAAATAAATAATATTTGGACAATACCTAATAGTTAGCTAAAATAGGAGCATAGGTATAATAAAAAAAAAACAGAAATGTGTGAAACAAGAATATAACATGAGATAAGTAGGCAATGACTTGCAAGATGTCAAGGTTAAATACATAATTACATGTAGGTATAGATAGGTATTTAAAGATATTGTTGATAGAGTAGATAACAACCATAGTGACTAGTCGTTATCTATTTAATCGCTTAAACAAGAACACTGTAGTTTTATATTTGAGAACAAGAATTTGAAAAATTACTCGCCGGAACTACTACAACCCACGGTCGAGTAAAATTAACAATTTTTAATTCAATATTCATGACTACTTCAGGTGGTTTCTTTTCATGCCCAGCCCCTGCGGGCAGTTTCTAACTAGTTGAATATTTCACCAAGCAGCGCATCGAGGAACTTTTTCTCGAGAAGTCTCGGCAACTAGCTCGGCACGGGCAGAAAATAGTTAAGTATTCTTCGCGTTGTTCTTTGTTAATAGTAGGCAGTAAGAGTCCGTCTGTTGGTTTGCGCACCAACAAAAGTATACAGGTCGAAAATGGCAATTAAAACTTGTAACGAAATTCTGTTTAAGTCTTGTTTGGGTGGAGTTGTGGTTTTACGTGAAGTGTTTGGCATATAGCGTCCATTAATCTTTTACACCTTTTAGATTATATGCGTAGCTATTTTTATAGTGTTTCTTACAGAAGCGCCAGTTTATGACACTACTTAATTTAACTATTTTATCTGAAGTTTTATCAGTTGCTTTACTCCGCAAAGAACTTCGCAAATAGTCTTCCAATTTTGAGGAGTGCTGTCGGTGGTAGGTACGCTTAGTGAAAATTTAACTTTACTGGCGCAAATCGCAACCTTTGGAAAGTTCAACTTGGTTTTTTGTGTATTTTCCTATAACTAAATACCTATACGTAAACCTTAAAGTAACCTACAGCAAATTTGTTTTTAACACGCTTTTTTTCAGAAGACAATACTAATAATAATTGCGATGATCCTTGTGACTGACATTGACCCAAGTCTTACGGGCGCCGCTAAGGAGAATAATAAAAATAAATGATTGCATAAAGTTAATAATGTTTTTTTTTCTTTGACGAAGGCTTACATACTGTCACAGTAAAGTGACTCTACCATAATGTGTTTAACATTTTTAATTATACCTACTCCCTCAAGATATGTATTTAATTCAGTACGGATTAAATATTCTGTACGCATTGTTTAACCACCTGCCTTCACGCCTACGTGGCCAGACACTTTTGATTTTAGGAACCATCTTTATCCAGATCATTCGTTGGCTTTAATATTACTTAAGTATTCTTGGATGCGGATGGCGCGGGAGCGATTTGTTTGGCGAGCCTTGGGGGAGGCTTATGTTCAGCAGTGGACGTCTTTCGGCTGAAATGATGATGATGATGATTCTTTGCAATTTGTGGCAAACGCATTCCGAGTTGATTTTAAGTTTTCTGTGACGATCAACAACACAGCTACACACACAACACGCTACAGAAGGAGGGGACGGGTTATTAATATTATGTCTAGCTTAACAAGATTTTTTTTCGACCTAAGGCCCTACTGAGTATTTGACGCATTTGTTGCATTCATTTAATCTCGTACTGTATCATTACTAGCAAAGCTATAGTCCTGAAATTCATGTATAAGATATTTGAGGATTCACTCTAGTGACAAGTGTTTATCGAAACACGATTGATTACTTGTAGTTCGCTCGATAGAAAAAAATTGCAAAGTCGTCTCCAAAAAATAAAATAAATTCGTAGTACGACGTAAATACTGCACGGCAGGTCATGACTTTTTGAATGTTAAATAAAACAGGATGTTTTCTAGGGCGCAGTGTTGGTACATTTTTAAAATGAGTATACGTTTTAGTAATACGATGAAAATACCTAAATACACGCGCAGTCTAACCAACCTATCTTGAGCCATCGGGTTCCCCGCATGTCCGCGTGAGTGCTGCTTTAGTTCTCTTTCGGCCATCAGGCGGAAAACTCTTGTCGCTCGCGCTTACGCACGGCTTGGATTCTAGTCGCTCTGACGCACACATCTAGTGCATAGAATACCTAAAATCGATTAGCGCCAAAAGCTCGGTAGGGCCGACAATTTGCTGCATTTTATACATTATTATTATGCATTGCACAGGTCTGGGGCCGTCTTAGGACAAAAATAAAAGGAGTATTTAACAGTTCAAAAATTTTCCAACTGATGGCAACAGGCGAATCACTAAGTAAAGCTTTTTTCTAAGACATAAACGATTCTATCAAATTCGATTCAACTCACTTGGTTAGAAAAAATTGACATTACCTTAAAAAAACATGTGGCTCTGTACCACCAATCCCCAATAATCGCAACGTCCACTAACTCGCTCAACGTTGTCGTAAACAATAAAGTGATCATCGGTCCGAGAGTGGTTTCATCTTTGTCCCTAGATAGCAATATCGCGTTAACGCTGACCGTACAAAGGTGACTGCTGCTAAACGCTTTCCAATAACTGATTGCTTCGTCAGATTGTCTTTTGGCTACTTCACAAAAAGATCTTATTTCTTTCTTTGTTCTCGGTCCTGCTGTTTCGACTTTTCGCTTCCTTATTCCATTTTATAAATTCGTTCCATGTTTTTCTTGACTTTTTAATGTCTTATTAATGTCACCTATGCATTATTGTAAGAGAACCAGAGTCAAATAGCAACTATAGAAACGGAATTACATTATGAATCACACGAAATTTACAGGGTTACAGCCAATCATGTAGTTAGTAAAAGATTTTACTAAGAATATTTTCAAGTGAAATCACACTAGCAAAATGACGTGAACACTACTTATTTTTTTATTTTAGTTCTATGTGTAGGTATCAGTCCTCGTTGATGCTTGCATCATCCACAAATTATGTGCTTTACAGTGAAGGAAAACATCGTGAGGAAACCTGCATACACCTGAGAGGTAATTCAATGGTGTGTCTGAAGTTCCCAATCCGCGCGCGAACCAGTGGCCCGCTTGGGAACTACAGCCCAAGTCCTCTCATTCTGAGAGAAGGCCTGTGCCCTGCAGTGGGACGTATATAGGCTAAGTTGATGATGATGACAATAATTTATAGGTTACCCTAAAAATTAAAGAAGCGAAGCGGCCACAAATAAACATGTACGGTCAGCTCCAGAGAAAAGGTACCCCCCCCCCCTCCAGTTTGGGTACCGCTATTACTAGGGGTACCTTTTCTTTACAGCTGACTGTACACACACGCCGTCCGTTCATCGTGTGTGCTTTATTCACCGGCCGGTAAGCCACGGCTTACGCCTCTGTAATTCATTATTAGGGAAGCTGGTCGTTATTGTCTTGCTTAACTCGTGTAATTCTTGTCGATTCAATCAAATTTCCATTTAAAATTCGACGGTGACTTTCGTTCTGTGGAGGAAGCTTTAAGGTTTGACCCAATACATGGCACCTTCAATCTTATGGTCATAATAAGAGAGGTGACAAATGGGTGTCATCTACTGGGCGTTGAGGTGTCGAGCATTGGTTCGTTTATCTAACTTTGTGATTGGATATTACAACTAGTGGTATCTGTAACCGTAGCAGCGGATATTTCTCGAGACAAAAGAAGATCCGTATCCTTCAGTATTTATTCAATTGCAACATTTCTTACAAAATAATGTACAAAAACCTACCTATTGGGGAGTAGCAATTTAGTTAATTACATTAACTAGGTAGTTAAGTAGGTAGGTACATTACATGTTATATTAAGTGCATGTAACTTTTAAAACTAAGTGTATCATTAAGTTATGAACTTATCTATACAACATGTAGGTAATATTGGTATCGGTATTGGTAAGTGACACATCAAAAATAAAATTATTAAAACAAATTATTAGAAAACAAAAATATATTTAACATTTATTGAAACTAAGAATACAAATATAAAAAAGGTAACTATAAAGTAAATATCTAATTTCAAAACTACTAGATTTTCTAAAAAAGGCCCCCGTGGCATCGTACCCAAAATGCTGGCAGCATTCCCTCGTTGAATGGCGGTGGAGAATCGTTGAGAGAAATAGCTGCAAGCCCTTTGCTGGTCTACAGTGGTGAAAAAAAAAATAAGTGTACATCGCGCCTTTAAGTAATAAACAATTTTTATTTTAACCTAACTTCCTTCTTCTTCCTACCAAACTACGTATACTACTAAGCTTCAAGTCGATGCCGTTAACCGTCGAAAAGTCCCTGTGATGATCATGGACGGACCGGACCACCAGAATTTCACTAACAGATATTATCATCTTACATAAGTATGCCGTCGTGGTCTAGTGATGGGACCGATGGACTCTCAAATAAAGGGTCGTAGGTTCAAACCCAGGCTCGCAACTTTGAGTTTTTCGGAATTTACGTCCGAAATTATATTTGAAACAAGCTTTTGCCCGCGACTCCGTCCGCGTGGAATTAGTAATTTGGGCAGCTTATTTTTTTAAGACATTTGCTTTTTCATCAATTACCCCCCCCCCTCCCCCCCGAACCCCCCCCCCCCCCGAACCCCCCACCCACCGAACTTCCCCGTACACCCGCGTTCACATTCACCACCGTACTCCCAAGTCAAGCGTGCCTATAGAAGTTTTCCTTCAAAAACCCGTGATTTTGAAACATTCTTCCGCTCCGCTCCGCTCCTATTGGTGTTAGCGTGATGATATATAGCCTATAGCCTTCCTCGATAAATGGGCTATCTAACACTGAAAGATTTTTTCAAATCGGAGTAGTAGTTCAAACAACAAACAAACTCTTCAGCTTATTAATTCTTCTAAAAACTGTTCGATAAATTTTTAAAATAGACGTATCTTTCTTATTTGTGAACCGATTGAAATGAAACAAACACTAAATGTTAATCCAAGAAAATACCAACATATCAGTGAAAACCGCATCCTTCTAGGTTAAGCCGTTTCTGAGGTTAGCGCGCACAAACGCACAGACAAACAGACAAACAGACAAACAGACAATAATTCTAAAAATCATTGTTTCGGGTTCTATTGCGCTAATAAATAGCCCTAGTGACAGTTTTTCTCAAATATCTTCAATGTACAGACACCGACTTGTTACAGATTTATTATATGTATAGATTAACCATGAGCTTTACGGTGAAGGAAATCATCGTGAGGAAACCTGTATACCGCTGCGAACCAAATTCAACGGTGTGTGTGAAGTTCCCAATCCGCGCTGGGCCCTCGCGGGAACCACAGCCCAAGCCCTCTCATTCTGAGAGGAGGCCTGTGGGACGGTTATAGGTGGAGATGATGATGATGATAAGTATGCCAAATCTCAGCTCGGAAAAGGGCCGACATCGCACTGGTATCGCGTAAGGCGCTGCGAGTGTCTATGGACAGTGGTGTTCATTTAACATCAGGTGACACACTAGTTCGTTTGTCTGGCCTCTCTAACATAAAAAAAAACATTAATACGAACAACAAGTAAAAGTCTTCTAAAAAAAAAGTTTGGTGCCCTATCCGCAAATGTACGAGTACATTTTGAAAAATCCGACTTATCACTAATCACGACATACCTATAAATGAACTGAAAGAATTTTATCATGATATTAGATTATAATGTTACATATGCCTTGAAAACACTTTTCATGTTGAAATATATAAAGGAGTGAGGTAGTGATAGCGTATCGATTACTTCAATACCTAGTATCTGAATAGCTTTGGACGTCGTTTGGAGTGAGTTTCAGGTTCGGGTGCCGAACACGAAAGATATCTCATTACTAAACCCACGCTTTATCTGTCCGGTTATGTGTTTGTTCTACCTGTTAAGAGATTAATTTACATAAACCATTAGTTAGCCGGTTAAATTAATAGCAAAAATAAGTTTAATATTTATACAAACACTATAAGTTGCCCGCGACTCCGTCTGCGAAGAAAGGGGTATAAAAAATAGCCTACGACCTATTCTCAGACCTACCAAATATAGGCCAAAAAGTTTCATAATAATCGGTCAAGCCGTTTCGGTGAGTTCGATAACAAACACCGTGACACGAGATTTTTATATATTAGACTAGCTGTAGCCCGCGAAAAAGGGTATAAAAAATAGCCTACGACCAATTTTCAGACCTACCGATTACGGAAAAAAGGTTTCCTAAAAATCGGTCAGGCCATTTCGGAAGAGTTCGATAACAAATACCGTGACACGAGATTTTTATACATTAAAAATTTTAGACGACCAGATGGCCTAGTGGTTAGAGAAACTGACTACGAAGCTTTAGGTCCCGGGTTCGATTCCCGTGTCGGGGCAGATATTTGTATGATAAATACGAATGTTTGCTCTCGGATCTTGGGTGTTTAATATGTATTTAAGTATGTATCTATCTATAAATATAAGTATGTTGATCCGTTGCCTAGTACCCATAACACAAGCTTCGCTTACCTTACTTTGGCTCTAGGTCAATTGGTGTCAATTGTCCTGTGATATTTATTTATTTATATTTATTTAAAAAAAAATATTACGTTAAAAAATATATTTATACAGGGTTATTTGTAATTCACTAGCATCCTTTTAACCCTAAACTCCTACCACTTAAACAAATGTTTTTTTGTTTTACGGCTTTTGTCATAACTTAATATTTTTGGTGTAATTACGTTTTGAAAATTTGAGATTACCTCTTATTTTTACGATACTCTGTGTATTTGTATGGGAAAAAAGTGCTTCATTTTAAAAAGTTGTAGAACAAAAAACATTTGTTTGAGTGATAGGAATTCAGGGTTAAGAGGATGTCAGTGAATTAAAAATAACCCTGTATATTAGATTTATGTAATATATATTATATTTTTTATATAATAGATTAGATAAGAAAGAAAGTTTATACAATTTGTTATGGTACAGAATCGAGTCCAAATTGCACTTGGCCGTTAGTTTTATGACTCGTCGAAAGCGACCACGAAAACGCAATTCCGCCATAAAAGTGCAAACGACCCTTAAAGATCGGATTTCGTAAAACGATATCTTATCCCTTTAGGGCTGGAGGCAGCCCCATAGCAATAACTCAAGCCAGACCAGAGGCTATGGAAGAGATGGGACTAGGCTTTCCGAGATCTACCAAAGTGCTTATGATAAATTTATGGATTGTCTGCAAGGACTTATATTTTATTCACCATTGATGGTTTACCCAATAATGTCAATACATTGTTTCCATTGCTTTCCATTGTTTTCCCTGAGGATGCATATAAATATCCTGCTTCTTCCTAATATTATAAATGCAAATATTTGTATGTGTTTGTTATTCCTTTACGCTAAAACAATTGGATGAATTTGGTTGAAGTTATGTATGAGTAAGTATGTATGTATGTATTCCTGACGTCCTGTACCTCTACCATGAGTTTACACTAGTTTACAGTGGCCGTACTCGCTAGCGACGGCGTAAATGGTTTGTATGGAGAATCGTACTTCCGTAAGTGACCGCTAGAGGCGCTGTACAATTCTCCATACAAATAATTTACGCCGTCGCTAGCGAGTACGGTCACGAAAATTAGTGTAAACTCATGGTAGAGGTACTGGACGTCAGGAATAACAAATACAGGAGGCCATTCAAGTATTACGTAAGCACTAAATAAGGGCGAGGGGTCTTGGCTTTGCTTACTTTTGATGACATGGGGATGAGAGGGTCTGGATGGTGTTACGTCAGCAATATTTACTTTTTCGGATTTTCTACAAAATTTGGTCAATTTGCTTGAATAAATATGAAATAAATAAATAAATAATAAATATCACGGGACAATTCACACCAATTGACCTAGTCCCAAAGTAAGCTAAGCATAGCTTGTGTTGTGTTGTGTGGCGGCGTGGATATTATGCGTGTGAAACTCTTTTATCCTAAGCTATTCTAGACTTGATCAGACTGCTGTTCATGAATCAATAATGAAACCAACCAAAACATTAAAAAATGTATGTAAGCATGGGAGGTGGGTAAAAGATTTGCTCACTTTTGCTGACATATAGAAGGGGGGGGAGGGTTAATAATGGTACAAAATTCGCTTTCGCAATACCTACTTGAACTGCACTTAGACTTCTTTTTATGCCGAAATTCCCGCGGGATCGGCATACTATCCCGAAATTCCAACCGCCAAAATTAGAGTCCTGAAATTTGGTGCGGGAATTTTTATGCAGCGTTTGAAATCCACGATAAAATTTTTAGGAATATAGGTACTTGGGTTTTTTGGAAAAAAATCGTGGAATATCAATTCAAAAGCTAAAGCTGGTTTACGCGTGCGAAGCCCCAAAGCTTGTTTTATATATATATATATCTAATAACTTAGTTATCAAATTCCGGTTTGATGATGGAGCTGGAAGGGGGGTGTTGGGGGGGGGGGTTGGGGGGGTTGGGGGGTCCGGTGTTAGGGGGGTTGGGTTTAGGTTGCGATGTCGGAAACCTCCTCGAGTGCCCGGGCGTTACCACTCCCTTCTATCCGAGGCGTAGGCCTCATGGGGTGGGGAAGGGTAACGCTTGGGACGGTGCACCCTGGGCAACAACGGTAAGCTAATGTATTTGTACATTATCTTACCGGTGGCTAATATCCGACTTGGGGGGGGGTCTCAGCAATCTCCACATGTGCCTGGTCGGTAATGATCATACCGCCTGGGCTGCACGACCGTTACGGTTCTCCCCTGTTAACCCTGGTAGTTAAGGGGGAGAAGAGTAGCGAATGGGCCCATGGCCTGTGGGGGTTTGCTGACACATTGGGGGGGTTGGGGTGGCGAGGTGAACCCGCAACTAGTTGCGGGGGATCTGAGCCAGCGGGCCTATTCGTGGGTCCGCATTGAGGGCGGCTTCTCGCCCTTGGGCGGACGCCTTTTGACGGAGGCGAACCTAAGCGAAGTACCTGTCCTTTATGGTCAGGGAAAGCGAGGGTGAGCCCATCGGGCGGAGGGCGTAAGCCCAGTGATGCCGGGGCGGCGCAGCCCTTTTAAGGGCTGTGGTCGCCGGACGTGACGACTGACTTCTTGACGTGACTGGGGGGGGGATGTTGGTTTGGCGAGGGGAGCCCAAAGGCAGAGGGCCGCTGGGTGAACCTTGCCAGCTAACGGGCCTTCGGGCCCTAAGAGGGCGGTGTCTGGCCTTCGGGCGGATGCCTTTTTGAGGGGGGCGAGCCCAAGCTTAGTACCTGTCCTCATTAGACAGAGAAAGGTGAGGGTGAGCCCTATCGGGCGGAGGGCGAAAGCCCAATGATGCCGATGCCGGGGCGGCGCAGCCCTTTTGAGGGCGGCGGTCGTCGTTTGACGGAGGCGAACCCGAACCAAGTACCTGCTCTGCCACGGCGGACAAGGAAAGGCGAGGGGGAGCCTAGTGGGCGGAAGCGACTGTGCCCTCGGTACCGTTCTGCTTTCAGAGCAGGACACGAGGGTGCGGGAGCTAACGTGAGGGCACGTAAACCCGGCTTGCCGGGAACGTGGGCCGCTACGGGGGCTATGAGGAGTAAACCTCTATAAAAAATCCGGCACCAGCGGGGGAGGGCAAGGAGAACCGAGCCCGCGCTTAACGGTGTCAGTGAGGGGCCCCATCCCGGGGTGGTCAGTGGGCGTTGCGGTGTCTCTTATTCTCCCGCGGCGTTCACAATGACAAATAAGGGAATCCGTGTGGTCGTTAGTGGGTATGCCTGTTGAGAGGAGAGCCCCACATACTCCCCGTTTCCCTGAACGGGGACATGCATAAGGTGCATTTTCCACACCAAAAAAAGGGGGTTGGGTTTAGGTGGTTGGGGGGTTTGTAAAATGAGGAGGGGGGGTAAGGGGGGTTTAGAGGATTGGGGGTAAGGGTGTGGGGGTTAGGGTTTGGGGTTTGGGGGAGGTTTGGGGGAATGGGGTGGGGGATGTTGGGGGGTTGGGTTTAGGGGGTTGGGGGGTTGTAGGTGAGGGGGGTAAAGTTAGAAAGAAAAAAAATGCAACTAAAAAATAGAAAATAAATAATAGTTTAAAAAAACTAAAAACCACGCTTTAAAAAACAAAAAAATAAATTTTCATAAATTTCAATTCACTATTCTTATAGTGCAGTAAAAAATCTTAATAAGCAATTATTATATTGTTATATCCAGATCAAAATTTATAAACAATTCTAAATATTGATAAAATAAATAATAATAGCTTAAAATATTTTATTGTAAAAAAAAGCGTGGGTTGCTTTTTAAGATGTTATCAAAATGATAATCCTTGACAATTGACACCATGCACCCCACGCTTTTTTTACAATAAAATATTTTAAACTATTATTATTTATTTTATCAATATTTAGAATTGTTTACAAATTTTGATCTGGATATAACAATATAATAATTGCTTATTAAGATTTTTTACTGCACTACTTAAGAATAGTGAATTGAAATTTATTAAAATTTATTTTTTATTTTTTAAAGCGTGTTTTTTAGTTTTTTTCTATTACCTCTTTATTCTGTTCTACATATACTATCATGTCAATGTGATTTTTTTCTTGATTTAGTTAGTTGCTGCCGCCGACTTGGTCAGATTCGAGTTGAATCGATTTTATAATCTTGCGCTATTTTTACGTGTTCGAGGTCCGTTCTAGTGGACGATACTCTTACGGTTCTAGTAGAACTGTTAGCCAGCTCGAACATGTTATATCCATTTGCAAGTGCAACAACATTCCAACATCGTGCAAGATTAATGATCATGCCTGAAAGTTGAAACCAATCTTAACTTGAACTACTGGAAAGTAACCTAACCGAATTATTTTTAAACCAATTGCAAAGTTACTTGCACCAACCAAACAGAATTTACAATTATATTAATTGAAGCACAGAAATTGGCAATGGATGAAAATTTTAAAAGTGCTTGAATATTTTTTATATTGGTAGAAACTTTTCATCAGGTGAGCGCAATCACGAGTCAGTTTTATGTAAAAAAAATAACGTTCCTTGTTAACAGGAATAATTACAAATTTTCTGGTTGCGTCATATACTTAATTATAAAAAATTAAAAACACTTTAAATCTAGGACGGATTGGACACGAACGCAGAGAAAGACGTTGACGCAAAATCTCAAGCTATGGTTATGTAGGTACCTATATTTGTTTATAACAAGCTGTCAATGGCAACGTCCGGCATTTATTTTAATATACTGTGTTACTGACTACGGTTCGTGTGCATAATTAATCAGTCCTAGAAAGTGTTATATATGACGCAACCAAAAGTCTGTAATTTTTTCCTGTTTATAAGGGACGTTATTCCTAGCGATATAAAAAAATTCAAGCACTTTTTATCAATTACCGTTTGGGTACCTATGATATAAGTTCTCTTTACAATATACATGTTTATTAAGCCTAACAATATTATAAATGCGCATGTTTGTGAGTATGTGCGTGTTGTCTCTGTGTAATTCTACAGGCGTATCTTGCCAACATTTTTTACATTCGACTTTTTGACCAATTCAAGAGACATTTAGCACGGAAGTTCTTCACACAAAGTAAATGAAGATCGCAACGTAATATTTGAATTGCCTAATAATTGAATTCACTAAAAACTGAAGTTCGAGATATGATGGTTTCTGCGAGCGAAGCCGTGGCTAAAGATTAGTTATAAAGGTATGTTTAAGAAGGAAGGACATGAGTATTGGTACATATCTAAGTAATCACGAGATCATTGACAAAATCTAGGAAAACCACACACTATACTAAAAACATAATAATAATATTGAATATGTTTTGATATAATTACTTTAGTACGTTTAGTATACCTAATGCACATTTTGGATGCATTCAATACACTTATTTAGGAACTCTTCTAATCCTATTATTTTTCACTAAATAAATGAATAACGGACAGCTTGTTGTAATTACAAATAAATACAAATGCCATTCATAATACATAAAAACAACCATTCATACCGAGTTCATTCATTCTAGTTTAGTTTCATTATATAGCTAGCTTCTTACAGTATTATTTAATTTATTGACTGTTTTAACTCATATGGAATAACAGGAAGCAAATGCATACAGCAATTTCATTTTCCAGGAAGCATTCCTGTTTGCCAAGTTAAATGCTACATAGATCAACACAAAGAGAAAATCTAGAACAAAAGTTTTGTAAGCGCAAGCGCACAGGGCCGGCGGAAGGAAGCCCGAGCAAAATTTACGAGACTTTCCAACCATGTGAACCGTAATCTCGCTCAAACCGCTAACGGCTGTCTTCCTCGCACGACAAAATACAGGGTTATTTTTAATTCACTGACATCCTCTTAACCCTGAATTCCTATCACTCAAACAAATGTTTTTTGTTTTACGACTTTTTAAAATGAAGCACTTTTTTCCCCATACAAATACACAGAGTATCGTAAAAATAACAGGTAATCTCAAATTTTCAAAACGTTATTACACCAAAAATATTAAGTTATGACAAAAGTCGTAAAACAAAAAACATTTGTTTAAGTGGTAGGAGTGTAGGGTTAAAAGGATGCTAGTGAATTACAAATAACCCTGTATAACGTAAGTATAATAAATCCAGATAATCAGTTAATGCCATTTTCATTTTAGCCCGTTGATCTTCTGCGTGTATTTAGACGTCGGATTTTTCGCAGCTTATATTATTTAACGGCTTAATCTGTGATTAAGCGACCGTATACCAGTTAATTTTGAAGGTAAAAACGAAAAGCGGCCGTAATCCGTGGAAAAACTGAGCAAACTTAATTTAATTTCTATACAATTGCCGTGTAGATATTTTATAAGAGCTTACATAGAATAAACGCGTTATAATCCACCCCTAGGTATGTCAAACTTGGTTGAACTGAGATTTAAAAGCAAAATTAATTTATGCAATGTCAATGTTCGAAATTTATCATTTGTGGAAAGCCAAAAAGTGCTAAGAAAAAGTACTAAGTACAAATCTAAAATAGCTGTGTTAGTTAATCAGCCATCAAATACTTAGATATCTGGTAGGTGTGTGCATCAGGTTTCCTCGCGATGTTTGTCTTTACTGTAAAGCTCGGTAAATTCAAATGTAATTCTGAACCCGAGCTCGAACCTTTTATGATTTTTTAGATGCTCATCTCATCATAAAACTTAAAATCAACTCGGATATGCGTTTGCCACAAATTGTAAAGAATCATCATCATCATCATTTCAGCCGAAAGACGTCCACTGCTGAACATAGGCCTTCCCCAAGGCTCGCCAAATAGATCGGTCCCGCGCTATCCGCATCCAACGCGATCCCGCAACCTTAACCAGGTCGTCGCTCCATCTTGTTGGAGGCCTGCCTACACTGCGTCTTCCGGTCCGTGGACGCCACTCGAGAACATTTTTGTCCCAATGACCATCAGTTCTACGAGGGATGTGCCCTGCCCACTGCCGCTTGAGTCTGGCGATTCTTCGATCTGCTCATAGTATAGATAAGTTAAACTAATATTCGGTTGAGTCGGAGTAAAGTTTAGTTTCTGGATTATCAGTTATGTGAGGACAACTAATCGTAAGTTCGGCAGCACCATACCAATAATCTGTGTATCGCTCTAGTTCAGCCTCGCTTTGAAATAACGAGCCAACTTATATTACATACACCCGAATTATAATTCAAATGAAAGCGAAGTATTGAAATGGAAGGATGCGGGCTGTTAATGTACGCGTACAGTGTACGTGTACGTGTACAGCACGTGTACGTGTACGTGTACAGTGTACGCGTACATGGCGTACGGACATGGCGTTCCAGGACACGCAAGCCCGGGTATGCGTACCCAAGTGCGCGCAGTCCGTACGCAGCTTTAGTTAAAGTAATTTGGTTTTGAGCGAACATTCAAGGACATCTCAAAAGGATAGGTTAAGGTCACACATACTTGATAAAGAATTAACTATTTTTTATATATACAATAAGGGGCAAACGAGCAGGTGAGTCACCTGATGGAAAGCAATCACTGCCACCCATGGACACCCGCAACACAAGTTGAGTTACGGATGCTTTGCGGCCCTTAGAGAAAAGAGTAGGCTCGAAAAACTAGGTATTAACTAGTTTCAAACTGTGAAATATTATAGGAATCAGGAAATACTTAAGTATAGTAGCGGAATGAAAAGGTTCGTCACTTTTCGACCTTACCTCGTTGACATAGACTCGAAAAGTGACGAACCTTCATTCCGCGACTGTACCTACAAAGTTAATCTCAAATATTTTAACTACTTATTATCTACTTATAACATACAGTTACGTAATACATACAGTATTTGAAAATTACTTATTATACATAGGTACAAGGAACACTACCTATTCTCTTGTCCACGAAAATTATTTGTCATTTATTTATAAGTAAATAGGTATGTTTCTTTACATTATTATTTGTTTTAAATTGCCCCACCTACTGAAATCCATTTCTTACTTTGTTCCCATTGTAAATGGTTGCCTGGAAGAGAACGCTTCGAAGCGATAAGGACGTCTTTTGCTTACCTCGTGTATGTTAATTTCATGTACCTACAATAAAGAGTCATTGTAGGTAGGTATTGTATTGTATTAGGTATATTATATTGTACAGTCAAGCGTAGACTAGACATACGAGTATAACTTGCTCATAAATATGTCCTATAGCGCTTAAGTCGTCGAAATGAATCGGTATCAGTACATAATTATGAGATGACTGTACAGTCAGCAACAAAAATATGAATACACCCAAAGTACCAAAAATATGTATACACGCCTTTATGCCCTGGTAATAGAGTCGTGGATACATATTTTTGGTACTTTGGGTGTATTCATATTTTTGTTGCTGACTGTACCTACAAAAGTAGAAAACTATTTATTTTGATTGATTCAGGCATCACTTTGCGGAGATCCATATCAATGAACTATTAAATTTTTACCTTGCTTCTCCGCTACCCTCTGCTTTTCGGTTGTTCGATTTCCGAGCCTGCAATACGTCAGTTCAAATATCGAACAGTGCATTCAAAACTGTCCAAACAATATGTTAATCGGGTAGCACCATTACAACACGGGGATATGCTGAATCATTTATTTCGTTAA
Organism: Archips crataeganus; assembly: GCA_947859365.1. Taxonomy (NCBI): domain Eukaryota; kingdom Metazoa; phylum Arthropoda; class Insecta; order Lepidoptera; family Tortricidae; genus Archips; species Archips crataeganus. Next base: position 15,903,236 of record OX402048.1, on the reverse strand, counting down.
CGAATATAAATTGGTTTGCGGTTGGTTCGGTACGTTACGCTTGCATCGGTCATTAGGCGGCCGCGGAGACCGCGGCCCGAGCACCGGCACGCACTAATTTACGGCCGCGATATTATTACGAACGAATTACTTTGTCAATTCGTTATCTGAATCGGCTTGTAATGGGGGGTTGAGAGCGTGAGGGTCACCCTTACTACGATTTGTTTGCTTTAAGTTAAATGAAATGTTATCTGTTTCAAGCCAGTCTTGTAAAGTCTGGCCAAGTGTATCATCATTTCAGCCCAAAGACGTCTGCTGCTGCTGAACATAGGCCTCGCCCAAGGCTCGCCAAACAGATCGGCCCTGTGCCATCCGCATCCAACTTGTTCCCGCCACCCAGGTCTTCGCTCCATCTTGCGTCTTCCGGTCCGCGGACGCCACTCGAGAACCTTGCGGCCCCATCGGCAGTCATCGGTGGCCAAGTGTATACCTGGAAGGTATTTCAACTTAATCAGTTCGGTATATTCGGAGTTAGTTCATTGTGGTAGATGGGCGAATAGACAGACACCAAAGTGATCCTATAAAGGTTCAAAATTTTCATTTCGAGAGATAATCATTTTTAAAACCTATAATCCTTTTTGCTGACTGTCTTTATTGTTGACTGTTCCTACTAGTACTATCTGATTGAAATCAATGCGATCAGAAAAAATCCGACTTACTAAATTTAAACTAAGCAAACTAATAAACGTTGCAAGTTAGATAAAATATTTAGAAAGAAGAAAAGGAAGAATGTTTCTTTTGTTACTAGTTACGTCCGGTCATTATATTCATAAACTCTTATTTGACTTATTGCTGATCTATGGATTTCCTTCTTAACAACAGCTAATACAATAAGAATAAAACATACGGCAAATGGGCAATTCTTCGAAACCTTACAAGATAACTCTCCAAATATTTTCTACTTACATCCTTTCTCATAAAAGTCTCTTAACATCATATAATACATACCTGTAAAGGCATGTAAACTCTTTATTGTAAAAAACTTACTTAATCATCGACCGTACAAAAACAGCAGTTAATAGATTAATTTCCTAAAAATAGACCAATGAATAAATGATCGAGAATATCTTCGATGTGACCATAGTTGATAGGCAATACGATAAATTAAATATGAAGGTAAGTTTTTGTTCCCTACTTATTATCGTCTGGTATTATTCCCAAAGCAATATTGTATAATATTATCATGAACATTTGTACCTACTAGTGGGAATCAAATAATTCCCGGCCCATAAATAAGATATTATCTAATTTATATTACATCCGATGATTATGGTATCGGCTAATGCTTTATAAGTTCACACTGTCTACTCTGTAGGTACACCTACCAAATTGCTTAGGTCGTAACTAAGTATTCCAAGGTTCATAATAAGCTAAGAGCTGTAATAAGGTCCTGAATTTTATTAAGTTTTTGCCAAAGACATAAATGAATTAATTGCATGTAATTAAAAAAACGACGTCAGTATGCTTTTACAAATATAAAAATATATAATATTACATTACAACTAGCACTTTGAGATTAATATGTTTTGCCAGCGATCCTCTCGATGTTTGGAAGGCGTTGGGCAATGCCTAGCGCCTAGCTCGCATTTCGATCAAAGTACCACCGAAGTAATTCCAAGCTTAACATTTTACAAGGAATATTTTTAGATTCGTAGGCACTTCAAAGAAAATCGATTATTCAACAAGACCTCAATATTGGAATGGGTTTGATACACACAAATCCTTTTAGCTGTAATAAGACGGTAAAATTGTGAACTTCAATGGAAATGAGATAATGCGACGCACACGTACCTTTTTGAGGCGACACAATTCGAAAAATCTCCATGAAACCTATTCTAATATGGTATGAATAATATCATTGTATCCATTTGTAAAAGATACGGATTTGGGGATTCGAAAACAAGATCTAAAAGGTTTTATTTTTATTAAAAAGGAAAACGTTTTTGTGGCGTCGCGAGTAATGCTCGGGGCACATCAGTTTTTCAGGATTATCGGAGAGAAACGACGGCATTATCGGATCTTAGCGGAGTAATCGCTGGCCTCGTGACTGTTTCCTCATTACCGATTCCATTCTGCTGTGAGATTACCGAAGCTTTGCCGATATTATGCTATTGTATCCAGTCATTAAGTTCCACTGACACAAAGAAGATCATTGCATATGCAACTGAATATACATATCAAACAACACGTGACTCCAAAATGCTCCGAAGTTTATTACTTCTCAAAACTTCTGATGATGGCGTAAACTATCTAATAATTTATTGAATCAGGCGTTACTTTGCGGAGGTCCATACTAATGAACTAAAACAATTACTTTGCTCACCCGCGACCTTACAATAGTTACGTTTATGCAAGAAATGTGCGTTCATGCAGTTCCTCCACCTCCACACTGTACGAACACACACAAATCACATAAACCCAACCATCACCACCACCAAGCTACACTGACGCGTTTCGAACTCAACCAGAGCTCATCTTCAGAGTTACCACAACCGTATGCTATGCTACCAAATGTTAAACTAACAAACCAAAACAAATGTTTTAACTTGTCACTGTAACTTCTCAAGTACCCTCTTTATTTTCTTATTCTCAAACTACCCCACAAAAATTAACTTTTATTGACATATTTAAAACTACCTTGAATTTTTGTTTATTTATTTATAAGGCATATTTAATTAATACTAACTGTTCAAATTCGACCCAAGCCGCAGTAAAGGAGAAGATACTAAATTTATCTGTTCATCAATAATAGACCCCATAGTGTTGTACCTAATTATTTCCATGCATTCCAGAGCATCCAGACGCAACCCCTTGCCGCAATAATGTAACACTTCATAAGAATCTGAATCTAACAATGAATGATTTGATTCCAACAAATGTTTTGCAAAATTCGATCTATCTGGATGCTCATTCCTATATGCCGAAACATGCTCTTTAAATCTAGTATTAAAACTTCGGCCTGTCTGTCCTACGTATATCCCATTGCAGTCATTACAAGTAAGCTTGTATACCCCCGATCTAGTTCCCTTATCTACCTGTTCTTTGTGGTTACATAGCCTAGAGTACAAAGAGTTGTTAGTCTTAAAGGCAACATTAATATTGTTTGATTTTAAAATGCCATAAATCTTATCAGACAAACCCCCGACGTAAGAGATGCTAGATCTATATTTGTTAGTAGACTGAGAAGGTAACGCAGCGTAAAGCATGCTATTTACTAACCGTGCCTGCTTCTTTTGAACTAAACTATCTACCATTGATTTTGTATAACCATTTGAGATCGCTATCTGATAAATAGTACTCAACTCTAATAACTTACAAATACTTAGAAAAGAATCGTTTATTTATTTCTATTCTTGTATTGAGTTGGTTAACCATGCAAACGATTTCTCACTATTCTGAAAATGTCTTCGAACGAGATAAACAAAACTGGGAACTTGCTGTTAGCAGCCCCCGAGACCGCAATTTATTGGCTGCTGACCTCGCCTCGTACCTGCTGCAATAACAACAAAAAAAAAACGCCGTTATACTTTCCGTTCCAGCTTTTTCCTAAAATACGATCTATTCTTACGGAATAAATGTAGGAAATACATTGGTTAAGTTATTTATTAAGCTTTTATAGCAATTCTATGATATTTACGTAGTTATAAATAAGTACTTCTTTGAAGAGACTTTAATAATAAAGTGGTGAACAAAAAACAACTGTTGTGTTTTCTCATTTGTTAGAGGTTCTCTCGTTTCCATAGAAATTGCTGTAGCAAAATCAAGACAAACGAATAGTGCGCCAGGCCAATGTTAAAAAACCGTGCGATAGTGCAGGGCTATACTTACTCTCTGTGTACCTGTTTTCTGTATTGCTTACTATTCCTGGTGTACAATAAAGAGTCATTGTATTGTATTGTATTGTATTGTATATTTATTTACATAGATTAATCGAATTCTAATAAAATGTGCTTATAACAAAAAGTTTTGTTGATTTCTAGTGAAAGTAAACGTGAATTTAATTAACAAGTTAAAAAAAAAAAAAAATAACAAGTTTGGTATGAAGTATCTTTTTGTATTTTTTTATTTTTTCAACTCCATTTTTTTACTTTTACGGTCATCCCGTGAAATCCATATATTTCATACTAAATACAAACTGAAACATAGATGCACAGAAAAAACCCCAGAAAAAAGAACAGCGCTGGGAATCGAACCCAGGTCCTTGGCATTCCGTGCCACGTGTTAAACCCCTACACCACCACTGGTCAGACCAGACTGTTGGACCAGTGGTGGTGTAGGGGTTTAGCATGTGGCACGGAATGCCAAGGACCTGGGTTCGATTCCCAGCGCTGGTCTTTTTTCTGGTTTTTTTTCTGTGCATCTATGTGTTTCAGTTTGTATTTAGTATGAAATATGTGAATTTAATTACCTACTTTTCCGAACGTCGAAAACAGAATACTACATCGCAATGAAAATTTTCTCTATCTCTATTTTTTAAAGATCGCTACAGAATTAAAAAAAAATCTATTGCAGTCGTAACTTTTTCATCGCACCGATCACGGTTTCAAGATTCTTTGTGGATCTGGCAGTAAATCTTTATGTAACCTTCGCATTGGTAGGCAATAAAAGCACATAAATGGTCAAATTTACGAGCCTCTCCGCCCGTCCGACAAGCACTTCAAACTTTATCTGATCGCTGGACAATGTTACCAAATGCTTAGTGGAACATTTAACGCTCATGCACGATACTATTTTATAAATATCGTGATTATTGAAATGGTTATTAACAATGGTTTTTATATTTTTTTTGTATTGAAAAGCCAATTATAAGAAACTAATTTCAAAAAATTTAGATAGAATCTCAGTAAAGCATATATCTTTTAAATAAAATAAATAAATAAATATCACGCGACAATTCACACCAATTGACCTAGTCCCAAAGTAAGCTAAGCAAAGCTTGTGTTATGGGTTATGGGTACTAAGCCACGGATAAACATGCTTATATAGATAGATACATACTTAAATAAGTACATATTAAACATCCAAGACCCGAGAACAATCATTCGTATTTTTCATACAAAATATCTGCCCCGACACGGGAATCGAACCCGAGACCTCAAGCTTCGTAGTCAGGTTCACAAGTCAGGGGGGCTACCCCGAAATTCGAAAATCGAAGTTCGTATCGCATCGTCTTGCTCGCTCTTGTATTAAATACTATTAGCGTGAGAGGAATGGCACGATACGAAGTTCGAATTTTGTACTTCGTAGTATAAGGCCTGGTGTGGTCTGGTCTGGTCTGGTCTGGTCTGGTCGTCTGGTTTGTGTTAGGAACCCTTATAACCAGCCAACTTTGAAGTATTATACGTTATAAGATTACAATTAATAGTTAAATTACAAATTATAATAGGTATTTTAGGTATTCTGTAATTAAATTATCCCCGTCTAAAACCGCCTGAACTCAATTTTTATTTAGGTGTCTGTTTTGATTTTTTTTTTGGATAATTTTATGTGATTTCTGCTCAGAATCCACGAGCTTTCTCAATCCTACTAGGAGGAAAAAGTGTCACAAAATTTCCATATAATTTTCGATTTAGTTACGGTCGTATAAAGTCTATGAAAAATGATAACTCAAAGGTAAAAACCTTTTGTTGGACGCTTTTGTTCTCCTCGTAGGATCGAAAAAGCTCGTGATTCTGAGCAGAAACCACATAAAATTTTCCAAAATAAAAATAGTCAAAATAGACAACAAAATAAAAATTGGCCCTTATAGGAAGTACCCTAAAGGTTTTGATTGTCACAGTTTTTGAAAACAAATTTTCAAAAGGTTAATTCTTTTGATCACGTTAACTTAGAAAATTCATTCTTTAAGCGTTACAAGAGACTATAGCTTAGAAGTGTTTCATACATATTAATATGAAGTTATTTCTTCATGTTTTCCTGTTAAAAAGAGTCTTAACAGGCAAGAGATAAACGAATAACGAAGTAATCTACAAGGGCTCTTTTTCCCTTCTGAGGTACGGACTCTAAAAATAGTCGAAAATTACTTAAAAATACTTACGGGCAGGAGCTACGTTTTTAACGCACCCCTACGCTCTACGTCTCACAATAACGAGTTTAATTGATTGGAATTGTAATTGGTCTCGTTGTAGGGCTCTAAAGATGAATCGTAATTGCTTTTAAATGGATTTAACCTTTCAACCAACTGAACTCTAAAATCAATATGCTAAAAGGTGACTATGTCGAAAAATAATAAAATAAAATAAAATAATTTTATTTAGTACATAAGTACCCATTTAATATCTGTTAAAGATGCATTGTAAACTTAGATTTACCTAACCATTTGTAAATTCAACTTAACGCATTCAGATTTTTTGGACAATAAACTAACTGAAGTATCTACCTTAAAATATGAACCACGTATGTATGGAAATACACATTAAAATAACCGCAGAAGTTTCGGAACTCAAAGCCAGAAATTTGCAAATTTCACGATAAGGTATTACTGTACCAAGTTGCGAGCAGTTTTCGGGCAGGTGGCGCCTTTGTTCTACTGTCTGTAGATAATAACAACTATGTTGTGCCCACCGAACTCACATCACCGATCAACTTCTATCCGTCAGCAAGTTGCTCATGAAATCGAACTACGTTGAGGTAGAAACAAGTGCGATTAAATTATAGTTGGAGAATCAAAACTGTATTGAGTCGCGAATTGTGATGGCTCCTTGGTTTAATGATTATCTTAAGTAACTAGCGAGCTACTTTCCAAATAACATACCTAATTAATAATTAAGTTAAGTACGACTGGCCATAACTAGTTTTCCCAAAGTAATGTATTCCGTTCACCGAATAAAATAAATTCACGTTCACAGCGTTTGTTTTTGTACCAACGAAGTCAAGGATTTACAATTGTAAAATTTCTCCGCGCCCAGGCAATATCAATAAAGTCTTCTTTAGAGGTACGCGGCAGGGCTTTTTTTCCACCAAAGAGAAAAGATAAATTTGGGACCTTTTCACATTTCGTTGACTGACTATTTCACGTTCCGGGCAAGGGAATAAAGTTTACGCTTCACACGATCGAGATGGGATTGGAGACAGGCAGGGAGTATTCAGAAAAATCATAGCGTCGCGGGAAGTCGAAGATAAATTGTGTGATAAGTCTCAAAGGTAGCGAAGTGGACGCGGCGGGGCGGGATCCGAACCTCGCATCATTGTTGGCAGTCTACAAACGAAGCTGAAAAACCACCTACAATTCGTTGTAATACTTCAAGCTCTAGTTTTGGCTCAAATGTGGCTGATGAGTTAAGGAGTAATTTTATGAAATGCGTTATTAATCAGGTCACGTCTCACACTTAATTTAACCTCCCATCTCTTCCGCAGCGCAGCGCCATCGCACCTTTTTGTCTCGATGAGCAAGCTTGATTCGGAGGTCATAACATTCTGAGCACACACGACTAAAAGGAAAATTTTGCTGCCTAAGACGGCTCCGTATCGCTTGGAGTATGCAAATATGCTGCTCCGTTTTCGTAAGCAGATCCGGTATCCTATGTAAAAATGTTCGCATCGTAAATCTTGCCTTTTTCGTGTATTTCTTTATCGTCACTTAACATATTAAAGTAGATTCAATCCATAGACAGTATTTTTGGGAAGGAAGTAATATTGTTTACTAAATCTGACAGTTTTGTATTATAGATGCTTTTATAAGGATGACTAGGTACTTAATTACGGTTCCAGTGAAAATGTAGCATAGATCACTAGATCTCAAAAGCATCCACATAGTCGATGTGTTTATTTCTTATTGTAACAGCAAACGAACGCCGTTCTAAAGGAAGCCGCTTGCCTTTTGATAGCTTTTCCCTGGGGAACACAAAGCACTGCAATGTTGAGGTTTTTTAGTTGTTTTGTCTCGTAAAGAAAATTGTAGCAAAAGAATAAAGCAAACTGAAAACAGACAATAGTTTCGCGTTGACTAAGCGTAGATAAAGAAGAAGTACAGTACTTAAGTAATATCACATTATAAAGTTCGAAATCGGAGCACACAGATTGACAAAGTTTGTTGCACACGAACCACTATAGGAAATTAACTAACTTGGAACCCCTTGTCCTTTCTGCTACGAAGTTCATGCTGTGCTAGCAGTGCTAGGAGTGCATTTAAATTATGCAATTATCATTGACTAGTCATTATTATATTTAGGCAAAAAACGCACTTCGTCCCGAAAACAAAGTTCTGAAACACTAGTATTTTGGCATCACGAGCGAGCTTAAAGTTAATAGTATCAACATCGAATATTATATTTTACTTTCAGACTATATTTCTTATTTTTACAGTTTCCGTTACTAATTAATTATTTTGAACCTTTACTCAAGAAAACAACAGAAGAATAAAGCTGCACCTAGAAATCAAACCCAGTTTCTCATTATCATTCCGTAAGTAAAGCATGATTTACCACGGCCAAAAACTCCAAGTACTAATAAGATATATGTACTTAACTGATTCATTAACTGGTGCAACTTTATTTTTCTGATTTCTTTGCATTTTCTTTTCAATAGAAGTTGAAAAATAAGTTAAAAGTTATCACCACAGCGACTTTTTGCGAATTGCAGCTTGAGACTTGAGTAGGTAGGTACTTAGTGGTTTCTCCGTAGGCAGACACATAGGTAGGTATTTTATAAATTAATAACGTGTCTGTTGTGTAACTTTGCAAGTATAATTTCACGAACAAACGGAATAATGAATAAAATATCAGCAACTCAAAATGTCAACTGCAAAAATCTTAACCAAGTCAAGAAAATATGAAACGGGCCTAATTGAAAAAACCTTTTCAATGTCGAAGTTTTTAATTAAGACTAGGAGTAGGTAGGTAGTAAAACGGCAGCGAAATACTCTTCTTATAGAAAAGTTGTTAGGTTCTATAAACCAAGTGGAAGCGAGAGGCGAGTGGGTAAAGAGTTCTCGAGCGGAGTGTTTGCGCAAACGAAGTTAGTTGCCGAAAGCGATGTAGTAGCGGAGCGGCGAGTCTTGCATTTATTCCGACTATTGGATTTGGATCGAATCATACCCGCTCAAGCCCGGCCCTCTGCGATCTGGGAACAATTTTATTTATTCTGCTTTGTACAAAACAAGCACGAAACGTTCCCAATTCAATGTTACCTCTTGTACTATAGAAAAAGTCAGGGCGAATTGTAGAAAGAAGGTATCGGTCGTTGAGAAACGAATGGATTGGTTGGACGCTATTCGCCTATCATCCCGGATTGCCAATTTACATAATCGGCTACCAACGACGTACTATCCGCCTTTTGTCCTTCATGATTTTTCAACACCCTGATATGTTGTTATTGTCTAATGGAATAATCCCTAACGGGCACAAACATTCAAATGTCACAGTAGGTATTGGTATTAGAATTTTATTAGAAAATTGTTTTAGCTGTAACATCTGTTTACAAAATTTACCATCAGAATAGCGCAGAGTAAGGCTCACGTCCACAGTGTCCACATTTGTCCATTCGAACAAATAAATTTCGCAGGCAGCTGTCAGAGTTGCTGGAGTGAATGAATCATGATAGCCGTGCGGATCCAACAATTGCCAACATTCTGCCGCGGCTTTAAGCTGGAATAATTTGATTTGAGAGTGCTAATATTTACTTATTGATCACTCTCTTCAAACAATTTGAAAGCCAACGTGTCTAATACTCTTCCGCTCGCGCATGTTAGTTGAGCAAACTGTTTGTGTAGGATATAAAAATGTTGTTTTAGGTTAACCGAATTTTTAACGTCCACGTCCCTCGGTTTTCCTAAAATTGCCTTTCATGTTGCAAATGTCATGAGCCAAACGCAAAGGCTTACAGAATACATGCGGGGTACATTCTTTCAGGCGCAAAACAACACTGGCGGCAAAATTAAGTGTCACGGCGAAACTTTGCTCGTTCGCGTCTCTGTCCCGAGCCACTATTTTTCGAGCTCCATTATTGCCTAAAAAAGTTACAACAACTAGCGCTTACGATTTTTTCGTTTAATTTCCTCTGAATGCAATTTGGGGATAAAAGAGACAAAAGGAATGAATGGCTCCCAACCAATTAATATAAAAGGATTAGAAACGGAATTAGGAAAAAACGATTTCTCCGTTATATTGTTGTGACGTTTAGGTAAGCTTTCGTACCTGTGGTAAATCAGACGGTAAATTAACTGATAGTCGACTTGACACTAAATAAAATTTTGTTAAGAAAAATATTACACGAGGATGAAAACTCTCTGAAAAACTCTATGAAATAAATGTTTATGTAGATGCGGGTGTAAAAATAAAATGCGTATTACATTGTTCCCCGCAGTAACAGAGCGGGTGACCGGACGTATTCCAGCGTTGTTCCAATCACCATAAACTTCAAACGCTGAACCAACTGCACACTCCACCGCACCCACTCACACGTTCAAATTAAAATTTAATTCGTGAACTCCAGGGTGCATGGAATAGGAAGGTAATTTAATTAAGCCAGGTCCCGCGGCGCTGGCTAAATAAAATAACATAATGGGTGGCAGAGGTCGAACTGCCGACAAAGATACTTAGGACTTTAATTATGGCCAACCCAGCGTGGCCGTAAAAATCATAAGTTACTGAAATATGACTAAGTCGTAGCGCCGTGATTATCCTTTACGCACACAAACCCATCCCTTCCAAAACTCGTTATCATCGTTATGATTGTGCCTACCTAAGACAAAACAAAACATTTCTCCACAAGTGGTTCAGAAAACGTGATCAGGATCAACCTCAGATCATACAAAATGATCTGAGGGATCAACCCTATACCTGCCTACATCAGAAAATGTATGAAAGTCGTTCGACGTAGTGTTTACGTGAAACATTCACATTTTGATTTTAATGTACATTACTGAACAGTGATATTAGGGGATTTTCATTTTAAAGTGCGCAATTTGCTTTTTTTTAATGCGGGAATTATAGGGTTTTCACACTCGGAATTAAGAGCACTATTGATTTTGATGATGAAAAAATTACCCCCATTTTCCATACAATTTTTAGTGTCCGTTTTTTAACGAGCTATTCAAACTATATGAAAAACACTTAAAAATTAAATATTATTTAAATTAAAAATAAAACCGCCTTCTTAAAAACATCCAAAAACTAAAAACCAAAAAAAGGTTACGAAATAAAAAATGAATCGACTACAAAGAAAAAGCATGATAATATCTTTCTACTAATCTGTTTTAAGTTGGTGCCTCAGCATGAAGCACGAGCCAGCAGGAATGGTAGAAACCCAATAGATAGTATGTAGGTAAGGTACCTAACTCCAGTGCAAGTGCAACATCCGACTCTCATAATTATAACTATGTATGTCTCCCGATTTGGCAGGACAGTGAGACCTCCTGATCGGTGGAGATACTCAGCGCCAGGTGTACCACGAGTAACACGACGTGACTAGACTGTTAAGGCAACAAAACTACTAGTACCTATCTGTCAGTATCAGTATCAACTAAACTATCAGTGAATCATACTTGTTTCTACATGGGTAATAATTATGAAATGTAAACAACAATAATTATTTGTAAATGTACGGCAAGCCTTAAGATTGGACTAGCGATGAATAGGTCAAAAACCCAACTTATGACCAATAGCACGAAACCTAGGGTGATGGTAGATGGGCAGGTAATACAATATGTTGACGAGTATACGAGGGGCGTTCAATATAAAGTGAGAATGAGATGCAAACTCTTTTAATATTACGAAATTAAATACTGGGCGGTAAAGCTAATCTATCAAGCTGATTGCTATGAAAAAAAAAACTAACTGTCTTTTGTTTAAAAAAAAATACGGTAATTTCTTTGCAATGCTATTGAGTACGTTAGCGAAAATGGAGAAAATTGAACTGCGCGCCGTTATCAAATACTTGTGTTTGAAAAATTTTTCTACGGATCAAGTCAATTTGGATTTGCGGGACACTTTAGGGTCTAATACTCCTCCGTATTCGACAGTCGCACGTTGGTGCACCGAATTTAGACGTGGAAGAACATCGACAATGCACGACCCCCGCTCCGGACGCCCTACTACAGCAGTAACTGAAGAAATTGTGAAAAAAGTCGAAAACTCAGTTTTGGCGGATCGTCGTGTCACGGTTCGTTTTATTGCTGAAAATGTAAAGATTTCAACGGGGAGCGTGCATAATATTTTACATGAACGCTTGGGTATGAAAAAGGTATCTGCGCGTTGGGTACCAAGAATGCTTACTGACACGCAAAAACAAACTAGACTAGAGATTTGTCAAGAAGCTTTGAACCTGATGCAGCAAGACCGGGAACTTTTTTTGGCGCGATTTATAACAATGGACGAAACATGGCTCCATCATTACGACCCAGAAACGAAACTGCAGTCTATGACATGAAAAAGGCCATCATCTCCAACTCCGAAGAAATTCAAGGTGAGCCCATCTGCCGGTAAGGTCATGGGCTCTGTTTTTTGGGATGGTAAAGGGGTATTAATGATTGAGTATCTCGAGCATGGAGCCACTATTACGGGCACATTATACGCCAAACAAATACCAACATTGCGCAATGAGATCCGCGAAAAACGCCGAGGTAAACTCTCGAAAGTTGTGCTGTTCCACCAGGACAATGCCCCGGCACACAAGTCCGCCGTTGCAATGGCTGCAATTCGTGATGCTGGGTTCGATATCCTTAAGCATCCTCCGTATTCACCAGATCTCGCTCCCAGTGATTTCTACCTATTTCCGAGATTGAAACAATTCCTGAGAGGCCAGAAATTTGAAGACGACGACGCGGTAGTCGCTGCAGTACAAGATTTTTTAAGTACTCAAGATGAGACCTTTTTTAAAAATGGAATTTTAAGTTTAGAAAAAAGATATACTAAGTGTATTATGCTAAAAGGTGACTATGTCGAAAAATAAAATGACATTTAGTAAAAGTTGTTTATAACATACTCATTCTCACTTTTTATTGAACGCCCCTAGTATCTATTTGGGCCAGATAGTCTCTTTCAGTAATAGGCAAGACAAGGAAGTCGAAAGACGCATCGAAAACACCTGGAAGAGCTACTGGTCCATGAAAGAGCTTATAAAGGGAAACCTTCCGTTAACACTTAAGCGAAAACTCGTCGACATGTGTATCCTGCCCGTCCTAACCTACGGTGCCCAAACATGGTCTCTGACCGAAAGTCAAAAGTCCAAGCATAAGGTTTGCCAAAGAGCAATAGAGCGCAGCATATTAGGTGTGAAAAGGCTAGATAAAATCCGGAACACCACGCTGCGCTCAAAAACACGCATAACCGACGTTGGGAAAAAGACTGCTAAACTAAAATGGGACTGGGCTGGACATGTCTGTCGCATGCACCCACAAAGATGGGCTCACACGGTCACTTGGTGGGTGCCGGAGAACGGCCAGCGACGACGAGGCAGACCAAGAAGGAGATGGCGGGACGATTTGGACGTGTACGCAAAGGACTGGCCTGACATTGCGCCGGACCGGGAGTTGTGGAGTTCAAGAGGGGAGGCCTTTGCCCAGCAGTGGGACACTATAACAGGCTAACAAAAAAAAAAAAATGTAATCAACATAAAAAATATGTACGTAAATCAAATAATGAAGTAAAAAAATATCACAAATGTTTAAATAACTCGTGAATACAAAAAACCTATTGTGTGTACGTAATGTTCGATTTTTATGGTATTTGTCAACTAAGTAAATAAAACAATGATGTACATCCAATTAAAAAATATAATAAATATTATATACCTCTACAGTTTGAGAACCAAGTACATTTAGGGTAAGTCCAGGATAGATGCCCCACTTTTTGAAATAGCTTTATAATTCAAAAACTAAACAAATTATAGCATTGCGTCCAATGCGTATGATAACTATGGTCCTTAATCTATTATTTTACTGTACTTGTTTTAATATAAATCGTATGGATTTTGTGTAAATCGTACTTTTGTAGACCCCTTATAAATGGGATAGGTGCCTACCGTGGGGGATAGACGACTCGTCGCAAAAATGCGTCAGAGGATAGATGCCCTTTGAAATTAAACAAGTTAAATAAAAGTTATCAGTCTTTTATATTCATTGAAAATTCGCCAAGAATCCTAGTAGGTACTAGATGTTTTACTGAAACAAATTATAAAAGCTTAATCAATTCCATATAAAATGTGATTTTGTTTCTATTTGCAAATACAGAAAAAACTTCACTAAATACCAATCAATATGTACAGTCAGCGTCAAATAGTTCGTGACACCCAAAGTGGCCAAAAAGTTAGCAACACGGCCTTATTCCAACTGTAACAAAGACGTGTTGCGAACTATTTGACCACTTTGGGTGTCACAAACTATTTGACGCTGACTGTACCTACATTACATAACTACCTAGCTAGGATCAATTGTTTTTCATTTTTGGCAAAACGTCATCTTAGTGTTATAGACGGTATTCCATATGTTCAGGCTTCTTCATTGACTCCTTTTCCTCCCTTCTTCATTTCCTCGAAGGCTGCTAGCAAGCTTTCTTCAGACCAGGCGACGTTACGCGGGACTACGAGGGCGTTTTCTCTCATATTTACAAGGCATTTCGATCCTCTGCAACATAAAAATTCTTTGAAACAAGTTGAGGATAGATGCCCTTAGGGGCATCTATAACGATCGAAAACGGGGCAACTATACTTTTCGCAGAGGATAGATGCCCTTTTCGATAAAAAATCAATTACTTAATGATAAAATCACTATAAAATATACTAATCCATGCAGTCTAAACTTCAGTGCATCTAAATGAGTTAGCTAAAAGCGAAAATTATAAGCCAGTCTAAAGTTATTCAAAAACAAATACTTACGAATATAATTTTCACGCTCTGCGAGGTCTCGCCGCGGAAGGTTTTGGCACTCATGGACTAAACGCGTTCGCTCTTGCTCATGATAGCAGCGGCCCAGAGGTTTGCAGGGAGGGGGCTTGCTATTATTTAGTGGAATTTTGGTCCCACAGCCTTGCAACTAGTAGAAATTGAAATCGAGGCATCTATCCCACTGGGGCATCTATCCTGGAATTACCCTACTATGAATTTTGAAAGCGGGGTAAGATGGAAAGGTTATATATTTCTATCTTACCCTGTCAAAATGTACCGGTGTAAGATTGAAAGAATCCATAACTCCTTAAATACGACAGATAGGCAAAATCACACATTGCAGGGCGATTAAAATTTAAGATACGATCATATGTATTCAACACGAAATGTTTGTATCGTTCATATGCAAGAGATTACAAAGCATGGGGTAAGATTGAAAAAAGTAATTTGATCTTTAAAAACTTATCTTGCCAAAAATCGCCAGTAACACACGACCGTACTCACTTAGGGCCGGCGCCCACTGACGGCATGGCACGGCGTGGCATTTTATTACTATCAAGTTATTTTGAATCTTATTTCGATGAGTTTAGAATTCATGTTACTTTATTGGTTATGCGTGGCATCGGCCCTCTAGGACGTCGCGACATCGTGGTATCGAAATAAAGTAACATGAATTCTAAACTCATTGAACTAAGATTCAAAATAACTTGATAGTAATAAAATGCCACGCCGTGCCATGCCGTCAGTGGGCGCCGGCCATTACCGACTGGCACTTACTGTGGTGTGGGGACGCAATGAAATAGCGGCCTTAACGCTGTTGCCAGGATTAAAAAATAAGCACGGTATTGAGTGCTACGAGTAGTTTTTCATCTTACACTGTTTTTCATCTTACCCCCACTCACCTTAATAAATAATGATACCAATTATAAATGCATTATGATTTTTAACCGACTTCAAAAAAAAGAGGAGGTTCTCAATTCGTCTGAATGTTTTTTTTTTGTTATAACAAAAACTGTAATGTAAGAATATTGAATGAATTTCATTATGTATCTGATTAATGAAATAATATTTAATTAAAAATAAAATAATACCATTATGTTGTGCATCTATTGTTATAAATAATAGGAAGATTAATTTATGTTGTTTTTAAATAGAAGCATGTTTATTTATAAGAAAGGGGCTGTGGGTAGGTTAGTGAAGGGGAATGCGGATAGGTGAAGGAAATAATAAAACAGTCTTAGCAGAGTACTGACTGGTTTTTTGAATACGCATCCTTAACAGATGACTAGGTCCAGTCGACTCGGCTCGGCTCCTTTTTTGAAGTCGGTTAATAAGGACACATTGTTTTATTTATGAAAATGAATAATGCTCGTAATTTTGAATAAGAAAACCCCAAAATTTCCTCGTTTAAAAAAAAGTAAATTGCGCTCTTTACAATGAAAATGCCCATTATCCCACATCGCACACTACGAAAAAACTAAAAACAAAAGAACACTAATCTCACCAATTACTGCGACGTAATAATTGGGAATGTCTAAATAAAATTACCAGTGGTTTTTTTTTTTGTATAGAAAAGTCAGTTATAAGAAACTAATTTCAATATTTTGGCATTTAGTTCTCTACTGTTTTAAAAATTAATTATTGAAATTATTTTAGTTGATGACGTCAGATTATAATTGAGGGCTCCCACAATGCCAAATTTCTAAATCTATCTAAATGCGTACGATAAGGCAACCCCTTTAATTATTTTTTGCGTAGTGGTACACTATACACTGTGTCACTTTACTGGCACTGACAAAGTGCTAGATGTCAGACAGCGGGTCCAAATCAAACTCCGTAGTATAATCCACGCGTAAATTGTGAAGAATTCTAACCACACAGAATAAAGTACGACTTGAACCGGTCACGCAATATTTTTATTTTTTTTTTTTTATATAAGAGGTGGCAAACGAGCAGACGGGTCACCTGATGGAAAGCGATCACCGTCGCCCATGGACACCCGCAACACGGGGGGCATCACAGGTGCGTTGCCGACCCTTTTAGGAATTGGTAGGCTCGTTTTTTAAAGATCCCTAAGTTGTAACGCTCCGGGAATGCTGCCGCAGAAAGCTGATTCCAGATCTTTGTCGTGCGAGGAAAGAAGTTTCGCTTAAAACGCACGGTACTAGAATGCCAATCATCAAGATGGTGAGGATGGAAAGACAAACGGTTCCTCGAAGTGCGGTAGTGGAATTTAGCCGCAGGCAGCAATTCGAACAGTTCGTCAGAACACTCCCCATGATAGATACGGTATAATATACAGAGAGACGCCACATCCCTCCGCAAAGCCAAAGGATCGAGTAGGCCAGAGAGTGCCTGATTACCGACAAATCGAGCAGCTCTACGTTGGATGCGGTCAAATGGAAGAATTTGGTACTTGGGTGCCCCAGCCCAGAGATGAGAGCAGTACTCCATGTGCGGCCTAACCTGCGCCTTATAAAGTTGTAAGCGATGGGCTGGCGAGAAGTACCGTCCCGCTCTATTAAGCACCCCCAATTTTTTAGAAGCTAACTTAGCTTTGCCTTCCAAATGACCACGAAACTGAACATCACTCGAAATGTCGACACCCAGGATCCCAATAGACGATTTGGCATCAAGGGGAGTACCATCAAAACAAGGCGAAACAACAAAGGGATCCTTTTTAGTGGAGAACGCGCATACTTGAGTCTTTTGGGGATTAAACTGAACTAAGTTTAGTCCACCCCAATCTGCGACATGCTTCAGCATGATCTCAATTTGAGACTCAAGTATATTCCGGCTTTCAATGACGTGTTCCCTGGATGAATTAGCGCGACTGGTATAATACGTGTCCCCAGTACTGTCATCTGCATAGCAATGAATATTGGTATCATGCAACAAATCATTGATATGCAGAAGAAATAACGTGGGGGATAAAACGCAACCTTGCGGGACACCAGAGTTTACAGGCTTTAAGTCAGAACATGAGCCGTCGACTACAACTTTGATGCTCCGACCCGAAAGAAAACTTGCAACCCAAGAACACAACTTTCCAGGCATTCCGTACGCCGGAAGCTTAGACAACAGAGCTCCGTGCCAAACCCTATCAAAGGCTTTCGCTATGTCCAAACTAACTGCCAAGGCTTCCCCTTTGCTCTCAATCGCCATAGCCCAACGGTGTGTTAGATAAGCCAAAAGATCACCAGCTGAGCGACCACGTCGAAAACCGTATTGGTGGTCACTAATCAGCTGATGCTCCTCCAGATAACCTAAGAGCTGGCGGTTAATAATCGACTCCATTACCTTGGAGAGCAAAGAGGTGATAGCTATCGGTCTGTAGTTGGACGGGTCTGAGCGATCGCCCTTTTTAGGGATCGGATACACGAGAGCTGTCTTCCATCCACACGGGACAACGCCAGTAGAGTAGGAAAGCCGGAAAAGACGCGTAAGGACCGGTGCCAACTCGGGAGCACACATTTTAAGCACAATTGGTGAGATTCCATCTGGTCCACTCGACTTATGGATGTCTAGGGAAAAAAGGGCCTTGCGCACAGTTTTTTGCAAGAACCGAATGCTCTGCATAAAGTGAGCACACCGCGGTATGGTCGGCGGTGTATTACCCCCGTCATCCAAAGTCGAGTTAGACGCAAAAAGAGAGCCCAGAAGATCGGCTTTCTCTTTCGCAGAGTGGGCCAGGGAACCACCATTAGCGCTCAGAGGTGGAAAGGTCGGCTGGCAGAAATTTCCAAGGACAGCTTTGGCGAGAGACCAGAACGCTCGAGTACCCGAGGGAAGACGCAGTAGCTTCTCGCCAATTCTGCCTATGAATGTTGACTTCGCTTTAGCAATGCTTCTCTTAAACGACCTAGAGGCAGCATTTAGCTTCTTTTTGTACGCGCAAGTGTTGGGATCCTGAGACGCTACCGCCTTAGCCCATGTCCGGTAACATTCCTGCTTCTGACGGGAGGCTAGTTTACAGGAACGGCCAAACCATGGTTGGGATCTACCACCGATGCGGACCAACGAGTTTGGAATATATAATTCCATTCCCTGAAGGATTACATCGGTGATAGAGTCACCAATACACCAATGTCAAATGAAGGTCATTGCTTATTTGTTATATAATAAATTCATTACATTATCTAGCCTGGATTGATGTCCCACTGCTGGGCAAAGGCCTCCCCCCATGTCCTCCATTTCTCCCGATCCAAAGCAGCCTGAGGCCAGTCGTCGAGAAATATGTCCAGGTCGTCCCGCCACCGCCGTCTGGGCCTACCCCGTCGTCGCCATCCATCCTGTGGCGCCCACTCAGTGGCAGTTTTAGCCCACCGTAGTGGATGCATTCGGCTGACGTGGCCGGCCCAGTCCCACTTCAACCTGGCAGTCTTTGCACCGACATCGACAATGCGTGTTTTAGAACGCAGCACCGTGTTCCGGATTCGGTCAATCCTTCCCACTCCAAACATGCTGCGCTCCATAGCTCTTTGACAAACCTTCAGTTTGGTTTTCTGGGACTCTGTAAGTGACCATGTTTGGACACCGTAAGTTAGGACAGGCAGTATACATATATCGACAAGTCTTCGCTTAAGGGCTAAAGGAAGGTCACCCTTCAGTAGCTCCTTCATAGACCAATAGCTCTTCCACGCGTTTTGGATCCGTCTTTCGACTTCTTTGTCCTGCCTGTGGCTGAAAGAGACTAATTGGCCCAAATACAAGTACTCGTCGACATATTGTATAGACTGCCCGTCTACCTCGACCTTACGTCTCGTGCTGTTGGTCATTACCTTGGTCTTTGACTGATTCATTTTTAAACCAACCTGAAGGCTTGCAGAGCTTAGATCTTTTAACATTGTCTCAAGTTCGAGTGCAGAAGAGGAGAAAAGGACAATGTCGTCGGCAAATCGAAGATTTGTTAATCTTCTGGCTCCGACCACGATGCCCTTGGACTCCCACGAGGCTGCCAGGCTTCGGAACACTTGTTCTAATGTACATGTAAATAGTTTAGGAGAGAGCGGGTCTCCCTGTTTGACTCCCTCCTCAATTTTAAACGGCTGTCCGGATGATTGGAGTTTTATGTCTGCTGTGCTATTGTCATATATGGAATTTATTAGATTGATGTAGGTGGGTTCAATATCCTGAAGATGGAGTGCGTTGATAATAGACGAGTGCGTAATACTATCAAACGCCTTAGAATAATCCACAAATCCTAAGTATAACTGTTTATTGAACTGTTGATATTTTTCTATAATTTGATTTAACGTATGGAGATGATCAGTGGTGGAGAATCCAGGGTGGAAACCAGCTTGTTTACATTACATAATATTAAAATTAAATAACTACAGAAAACGATTTAAAAAGCATTTATCTAGAAAAAAAAAATAGACAATACAATACAATACAATACAATGACTCTTTATTGTACACCAGGAATAGTAAGCAATACAGAAAACAGGTACACAGAGAGTAAGTTACAAGGTAAGCAATAGGCGGCCTTATCGCTTAAGAGCGATCTCTTCCAGGCAACCCTTTACCAGAAAGAAGGAAGGACTAGTTTACAGCAGGTGGTGCATCAACAGTGGATCAGAAAATTAAAACGCAACAAAAAATAGTACATCTACTCATACATATATCGTACATATAATAAGTACACGTCTAAAACAAATATAAGCATTGGGATAAACAGCCACATATAAATAAATAAACTATAACAAAGCTAATTATTACAAGAAGACAGATAGTACACCTTAAGCATTGATTTAAAGATTGACAGAGATTTTGCCATCTCCAATTGGCTATAATTTAACAGAGTTGGTTATAGGGTCGGTCCTGATCATCATGTTCCAGAACTTCCTGTATAACTGAATACTTCTGAGAATATACCAAAGCTTTCAATTTAAAAGGCGAGGTCGGGCCATTGCCTACGGCATGGCACTCTGGAGGGCTCTACACTCTTAAAATGTAAAGGTTTTAATGTTTTATTAATTACTTTTATATACAATTACTTCTTTGGCAACAGGTGCCTCCAAAGGATCTTCCATGATGAAGTCCACTTTAGTTCATGCTCTCCCATCCAATGATCTCCCCTAAGTATACAAGATCTATTAATGTACTTAGAGGTCCTACGAGCAAGCAAGTAATGAAAGCTGAAGATAAAATTTTACTAAATGATGACAATGATTGATACTCGGCGTCACGGAAATCGCACACCCACGAATTTCTGTGTCAAGCCGTTATAAACCTTAAACAATCTTAAAGTTAAAGTATGGGTGTGTGGATTCATATGAAAGGTAATATAATCCTCCATTTAATAACAATACAAAATCGGTAAAAAAAAACAATAAAAGTTATAAAGATAAGAGTTATATTCGCTTGAAAACAAAATCCGTAGGTGTGCGATTTTCGTGACGCCGAGTGTACTACATTTTCGTAAGATAACAGTTGATTTGATTTCAACCGCCTTTCAACATACGTAATTATTTACATTCTCGGAGTATTCCTAATATGTACCCTTTGTATGCACTCGCTCTTTTTTGCGGGATTTGCAAGACTTTTAACCTAAGGTATCGCAATGTGTTTGACTTGTATCTGTGAAAATTAAATTATCAACGTGATAAAATCGATTTATAATAATTATCAAAGACTTTGGCCGTCTAATGAAATAGAATACAATGAAGTGTGTTGAATCCGTACTTAAGGCCCCACCGTGTTTTTGGCGCATTTATTGCATTCATTTAAACTCGTGCCGTATCATTACTAGCAATGCTATAGTCCTGAAATTCATATGTAAGATATTTGAGGATTCACTCTAGTGACCAATTTTTTTCGAAACACGATTACTTATAGTTCTCTCGATAGAAAAAAAATCCAAAGTCGTGTCTAAAAAATAAAATAAACTCGTAGTACGACGCTAATACTGCACGGAAGGTCATGACTTTTTGAATGCTAATAAAACAAGATGTTTTCTACGGCGTCTATTTCTGGTGTACAATAAAGAGTCATTGTATTGTATTGTATTGTATTGTAGTTATGCTTCATTTTTAAAATATGTATTTGTTTTAGTAATAAGATGAAAATACCCAAAAACAGTCAACCAACTTATCTTGAGCCATCATGCCTCCCCCACGCGGCCCCACGCCCGAAATCGCCCACCCAAAATTGATTAGCGCACAAAACACGGTGGGGCCTTAAAAAATTGAAATTTTTGTACACAAAACACGTGACAATTTTACAATAGTTCAAAATTATATTTATGTATCTCTATGAATGTATATGATGTATCTTATGCTGCTCTTTATATTTCCTTTGGTACGTCTTTCATGAATAACCTTGTTTAGCTATTGTCGTGCCATCTTTGTGTTGAGTAAATATCTATCTTCTTACAGCCAATATAGAGCGTTCATCTAATCTTCTTTGTGTGCTCTCATAGCGCTCTCATAAACCCTTTACAATACATTATTTACGGCTCTGACAATACAATATCAGTGCAAAGTATAACGAAATTTATTCCCATGAAAGCGTACGGCATAAACGACATATACGATGGCTTTATCGGAAAGTGTCTCTTTAATGATAAGTCGTTTGCTATAAAGCTTTTTATGTATTAGTCGAAAATTTCCCGTTCTATTCGCCCGTCAGAATGCGTGGGTCGCTCGCGTCCTCGGAGGGAGATTATGCTGTACATTATATGCGCGGCACCTACGTAGGTAATTAAATTAATAATCAGTTACTCGACTCAACAAAATAATTACAAAGATATCGAAAATCCTGCGATATTAAGTAAAGCGTTTCTTTCATCGTATTACTGTTAGAAGACACAAAACGAACACACCTCTTTCAAATGATTCACAGTTAAATACATTGGTAAACCATCATTTTACCGAAAATAGTTTCATCGATTTTAGTTTCCCATAACACTATTCGCAGAATTTTATTATCACGTAGGAATCATTCATCGAACTTCGTTACATCGGTCATACAATTGCTCGAATTACCTTTTAAGTACACAAGAATCAACTCATCGAATTTTACTTCATCATTTTATTTGTATATCGACATAGCCCGTTCATCAAATCGCAGTTACCTACTATAATTTTGGTTCATCGTAAATTTCAGTTTCTAAAATTCATTGAACGCAGAAAATCGTTTCACCACTGTTACTATACTTGATAATTCGTTTCTATGACAACACATTTAATCGAGACGCTGTAATTTGACAGGTTGCTGACTGGCAACGGGGGGTACGGGGGGCGGAGCCCCCCGCCATAATAGAACCATTTAAGAAATTTAGGTCTATCGAGATTAATAGGTTAGGTTAGGTTAGTGTTGTATCAAGGTGCGATGCGCCTTAATTACGCAGAATAGTTGACTCTGTCACATGACAGGTAGTCTACAATTTATTTTAATACTTAGGTATCTTCATTCGATGAAACGTTACGGTGATGAAACATTGTTCGTGGAAATAATAACATAATAGGACGCACCGGGTACGTATTTGTCTAAATTTAAAATAAATATCGGTTGAAATCCATACAGTTGAAATGCCGAATATCATAAAATATAATGCATCAAAATATAAAAATAAAGTTATTTGGCATAAGTTCTAAACGCATAAGCTTGAAATACATAGTGGTCAAAATATATAATAGGTACAATGCATAATGGTTCCTAGTCATATTGTACAAAATGTACATGTTTACAATGTATACATTCAAAATACATAAAAATATAAAATATTATAGTTAAATAACATTTCAATCAAGTACGTTTTCCATGATGGCTGAAATACATAATCCAAGATTAATACACTATACCCGATAGACAGAAAAATTATAAAACCCCGTTTCGTATACCCTAACTGGTATCTCGCTGGCAGTGAGCGAGCAAGACCTTTTAGGGCAGAAGCGACTCGGATAGGTTAGGTTTAGAAGGCTAAGGCGGGAGCGAAGCGTAGCGTAGCTCCCGCTTTAACCTTCGATGTCAGGTATTTTTTTTGTAACAGCACATTAAATGAGATCGTTAGGTATTATTGTTTTTAACGTTATGAAATGTAAATGATATACCAAATTTTATTAAACAAATTAGATTTTCCACGTGGTAATAAAAAAATGACTAACACCTAAGAAACTAATCTTTAAACTTAACCATTAGGAGTCGCTTCCGCTCCGAAACGTCTTGCTCGCTTGCTTCGCTGGCTCGCCGAAAATAAGCAATATTTGTTTCATTTCAAGTTAAGTAGATACTCTAATGGTTAATAGTGGTGTAATGGCAGGGTTTACCCTTGTTTCCTTAACAATTCATTTGACTAAATTCTTATTGTTTTGTTTAAAGCAATTGTATAGTAGTCATCTTGATTGTACGTATTTTGACCGTATGGATTTCGAGCATTATGGATTTCTTTATGGATTTTAATTGTTATTTATTTCAAATATTATATGTTCTAATTGTATATATTCTGAACATATACATTATGTACTTAGTCATTTTAATTGTATGTATTTCGACCATTATGAAAAACGTACTTTATGAATTCTGATTTATATATTTTGAACGTAGATAATATTGTAAACTTATAGATTTTGGTTTTATACATTATGATACGTACCCGGACGCACCATCTGGGCATCATGTTTCGATTATTTGATACTATTAAAGGTAATTTCGAGGAATCGTTACGCCAGGAATTATGACAAATTCGAAACGATTTACGATGAAAAGTTGATCGATTATATAAAAAGTAATGAATTGAAGATTATGTGATAAGGGAAAAAATAACGTAATGAAATTCGTGGAATAGTTTTCGATGAAATGAAAATCGGTGGAACGAATTTCGATATAATGATAGCTACCCAAATTATCTGTCTTTTCTAACGTCTTTTTTCTACCCGCAATCATGACGCTAGTAAATGCATCAACATGTAGGGAACTCATTGAAGGTGATCGCGACGAAATATCTATCACTTTTATTGAAACGAACACTATAATGTTTATCATTTAATAAGCACTGAATGTCCCAATTAGATATACTCGTAAGTCCTTATTGTTACTCGTTATTTTTAGAGCGTTTGTTGTCCCTATAGGAGCTACGTTTTCCTGTTATGGTTGCGGTTGCTGAGTGGAAGCTCTCGCATAATCGCCCAATAGGCCATATGCACCGTTCCCTTACTTGTAACTCCTTTCACATGCGACGTGAATTCTGTTCACTTGTCTTTTAATGTTTCGACGGTTAAAAGGCAAATTGATTCAAGCGCCATCCTGAGACTGTATCGTCTAACGTGCGGGCGCTTGCCTTCGCTTTCACCATCTCTCTCTGTCACCATCTTATACCGTTTGGCAGAAAGAAATAGTGATAAGAAGCCTGCTGGGCGGTATTGAAGTTATAACCCTAATTGGAATCAGCATAATATATATAATTCAATATCAACCAGGATGGCGCTTGAATCAATTCGCCTTTTCACCGTCGGCTTGCTTCTGGTACGATAGGTCGAATTACGAACTAACTCTACGCTGCAAATATGAGTATTTTACCTGCAGGAAAAAAAATCGTGCATGCAGCTCCTCCGCGCGGAAGAAGTGAAACTTCGTAATATGGAAATGAAAAAGGCACTTATACATCAATATGAACCTTATTGCAATAGCTAAAAGAACTTAATTTACTTATGCATCTATGTGTTTAAATTATTCACTAGATGGCGCTAGCTAGCAACCAACTACAGCGCTAGCGAAACAAGTTACATAACTCGTCGCTAGATGGCGTTGCTCCTCGTGCGTACGTCATTTTCAATCATTTTTCTTGATTTTTCGTAATTCTCAAAGATATTCAATACATTTTTTTAATTAATAAGTTTAAAATACTTTATTCTACGATCTACCATTAAAATAGTTTTGATTTTTACAAGTTTTCATAGTATAAACTACGCAATTGTTCGTGATCGCACTGACGATGTTTTTAACATCCGTTAGTATATACACCGTGAAATTTTAGTGGTTGTTTTCCCGAAACGAGGTGATTTAGTATCGATTGTACAATCGATTTATAATTACTATTTTGACTAGAGTCAAAAATCCAGTTGTGAAAAACGAAAGTCGAAAATGACCGCAAACCAATAGTAACGCTTCGTTGGTACAAGTAGCGTACGATCGTACGATAGGTTAGGTACCAACGAAGCGTTACTATTGGTTTGCGGTCATTTTCGACATTCGTTTTTCACAATTGGATTTTTGACTCTAGTCAAAATAGTAATTATAAATCGCTTGTACAATCGAAACTAAATCACCTCGTTTCGGGAAAACAACCACTAAAATTTCACGGTGTATACAATGCGAACGTCTCGGAAACGTCAACTTGCGTTGCGTTGTATTGCGTTGCGTACTTAACGCAACGCATTTAACGCAACGCTTGTTGGAAGTCGCATTAGAAGTTTCACTTAAAAAAAATAATTTTTAAAACTCGTTAAGTATTTAAGATTCTAAGCTAACAGATCTTAAACCATCTAGTGGTTTCAGTTTATTTTTATAACACGTGCGATGTATTGACATTGGTAATTGTTGACGAACGCCGACGGAATTTGAGTTCAATAAAAACCGGCCAAGAGCGTGTCAAACACGCCCAAGGTAGGGTTCCGTAGCCATTACGAAAAATCAAGTAATATTTTTCTAAGGATTTCGTATGTGTACGGAATCATCCAAGTTTAGGTATGTTTTATACCTTAGGCTACTATTTACTCTTAAACTACAAATAATTTCAAAGCAATCTTAGCCGCTATAATTTTCCTAGTAAATTTGATATATTTACTACCCTTCTGAATTTTTTCAAATTTTTCCACCCAACAGTTTAGATTTTAGAGGGCGGCGGACGGCCGATTTTAATGAAAATTTTCACTTTAAAGTTGAATATTTCGCAAACAGGTCACTGAATAGAAAAATCATGTTAGCAACCCCACAATGATTTTAAAAGACCTATCCAACGATACCCCACACTATAGGGTTAGCCGAGAAAAAAAAAATCACCCCCACTTTACGTCTATGGGAGGTACCCTAAAACAATTTTTTTTACTTTTTTTTATTCAATCACTTTGTCGGCGTGACTGATATATATATTGATGCCAAATTACAGCTTTCTAGTACTAACAGTCTCTGAGCTTAGCCGCGGACAGACAGACAGACAGACAGACAGACAGACGGACAGACATGGCGAAACTGTAAGGGTTCCTAGTTGACTACGGAACCCTAAAAAGGGGAAATAATATAGAATCTGTCTGTGGATGCGATTTAACTTATGTACTCTTAATGTTTATTTTGGTGCTATCGATTCTAATTATCGTTAAGATACGAGTAGGTATAGGTAGGTATACCTTATCGGAAGCGATTACAACTGCAAATAATCACACTATCCCCGTCGTTTTGCCCATCTGACGATAACATCTAACGACCCGAGCGGGAAGCCTCCAAGTTCCTGGCAAACAATCTGACATTACAATAAAACGAGGTCACATTATTTCGACAACAAGTATTAACATAATAATCTGTTACTAAACGATAATGGGGGAGAAATGCAAATCCTTCACGAGGCTGTTCGGGAAGAACGGGGATAAATTGTAATGTATCCCGGGGGCTGCGGCGTCCGTGATCGCAGATCGCGCCTCGCGAACGCATAACGCGTCGACTTAGATGTTAGACGCTTAAGGCGGATCGATTAAGCCATAATTCAATTCATATTTCTTTTACAAACTTAGCACATTTACCCACTTTTTGTGGCGTAAGTAATCAATAATTACAATTACTTAAGATCATGTCGCAGTTAGCGTCACAATAATTATAAAAGGATTCGTATATTTTTTAACTAACCCGCATATTTTTTCATAATTAATGTTCACTGCTCTTTTTTACAAGCTTTTATCTTGCTATGTATGTTTGTTAGGGTGGAATCTTGCAATTGAATTTGAAAACAGTTATCCTCAACGAATTGAGATGAAATTTTGTATACATAATTATGTAAGTCAGGTGACAATACAATATAGAAGTAGGTACTATGGTACCGATCTGATGATGGAGGTGGAAGGTGGCCATATGTACTCCTCAACAAATCAATCCCATCGTGTCCCACAAAAGACATAAAAAAATATATATTACCGCAATACACTAGATTACTCTCATCTTAATTGTATCAGATAATCGTCCAACAGTATCAAAAACAGTTCACAGTTTCAGTGCCATACTTCATGAATAATATAATCTTGGATCGATTCATATGATAATCCGGTGTATTAATACGTGAATAATTCGCCGTATGGTATTAATCTTACGGCATTTTCCTATTCCAAGTTTACTACTTTACTTACAGGTTTACTAGGCACAAAAGTGTCATAAAATAAAACATGATTTCTGAATTAAGTATGTAATTTTGACTTTGATTACCTGGATGAGCTCCTGAATTTCTATTTGCTTTGAAGTCTAACTGTGATTATGGTGCCTATAATTGCACCGTAATGTCAATTGTATATCTAATATAAAATATATCTTCTAATATGTTTGTTACCGAACTCCTCCGAAACGGCTCGACCGATTCTTATGAAACTTTTTCTCCATATTCGGTAGGTCTGAGAATAGGTCGTAGGCTATAATTTATATGGCAAAACAACATTTGCTGCTGGGTCAGCTAGTAATATATAAAAATCTCGTGTCGCGGTGTTTGTTATCGAACTTCTCCGAAACGGATTGACCGATTTATATGAAACTTTTTTCTCTGTATTCGGTAGGTCTGAGAATAGGTCGGTCGCGGGCAACAGCTAGTAATAATATAAGTATCTAATGTAATTAACCGTTAATCATTTAAACTTGATAACTTCTTGTGGGACTACATCTTAGGGAGACAGCAGGACCAGTAGGGAAAAGGGAAACAGATGACCGATGTGGATCGAAATAGATTGTAAAGGAATATGCCCGACGGTGGGCGGCAACGCGCAGAAGAAGAAGAAGAAAAGATTTTTTTGTGAATGATGACCAAATGGCCTACTGGTTAGAGAGGCTGACTGCGAAGCTTGAGGTCCCGGTTTCGATTCCCGCGTTGGGGCAGACATTTGTATGAAAAATACGAATGTTTGCTCTCGAGTCTTGGGTGTTTAATATGTATTAAAGTATATGTATCTATCTATATAAGTATGTATATCCGTTACCTAGTGCGCATAACACAAGCTTTGCTTACTTTGGGACTAGTTCAATTGGCGTGAATTATTTACTACATATTTATTTTATTATTATTGAATGTCTAAGAGGGGCATCTTTCTATGATGTTTCGTGATACGCTACTAATTAGAAAAAATAGTCAAGCTTAACTCAACAGTTTTCATTAGAATATCATAATACGCAACGCAATAGAGCTATTCTACTTTGCATTCATAAAAATATATTATACCTACCCAGAAAGTTAGCCACGACAAGGTGCTTCAGCGTGCTGGTATGACCCGAAAATTATTGCACACCGTCAAAAAGCGCAAAATCGAATATCTGGGGCACGTGTTGCGCCATGACAGATATCAGCTGCTTCAACTAATATTGATGGGCAAAATACAGGGAAAACTGCGCACTGGAAGGCGGAAAAAATCATGGCTGCGGAACATTAGGGAGTGGACCGGAATCAGAAGTGCAGAGCAACTATTCCGGATGGCTCAAGACAGGGAGAAGTTTTCAAAGCTATCAGCCAACCTCCAGTAATGGAGTGGCACTTTCAGAAGAAGAAGAGAAGAATACCCTACTAAATAAAATGTGTATTAACGAAATTTGTAATCTTTAAAAGAAAATACAATCAATCTGGATGCAATCGCCAACGGCTCCCATTTTCAGCGCGAGAAGGCAATTTACATGAAAAGAAAGTGAAGGAATAGATACAAACAAATGTTTCCATTCCGAATGGACACGCGTCTGGATCTAGAAAGTTGGCTAAGGCTCTCGAGGGACGTTCCTTCCCTCAATGTGCCCGTACAGTATCTAATGTTATGTGGAAATATACATACCTTCGAAGTACGCAGAATTTTATTCAGCCCACATAAATTATAGACCAGTTAGTGACGTTTTACACAGACACAGACTGACCTCCCGACACACTTTAACGACCCCGACTTAATAAACTGGCATTTCTTAAATATACCTGGTAAACCGGCCGTATCTATATCTGACTTGACACGGTATGAATTCGATAGACATAGTGACAAAAAATTTACTCTTTCACCAACAACGACAGGAACTGTGACAAAAATTATGACCTCTATTAAAACAACTGCAAAGGGACATGATTCGATTGCTATTGACATGTTACTTATGACTCTTCCGGTGACTTCGAAGGTACTGACATTCATCATCAATAGGAGTATTGAGACTATGACTTTCCCGACTGATTGGAAAATTGCTCAAGTGACCCCGTTACCTAAAAAACCTAATCCTGTTAATCTGTCCGAACTCCGTCCTATTAGTATCCTTCCCTGTGCGTCGAAGATAGTGGAAAGGGTAGTTTGCGAACAGCTGTCGGAATACTTGGAGAAATACAGCATCCTACCTGAACTGCAATCGGGTTTTCGCAAGGGTCGATCGACAGCTACTGCGTTACTCGATGTAGTCGATAATATTTTGCAGGCTAGGGATGCTGGAAAAAGTACTATTTTAGCACTTTTAGATTTCTCCAGGGCTTTTGATTGCATTAGCGTTCCCTTGCTATTATCCAAGATGTCGTATTACGGATTTGATGTCACGGCGATAAAATGGTTTAGCAGTTATTTGACTGACCGTGCGCAGACTATCGTATTGCGTGGGGTGGATGGTGGTACTCTGCGGTCTTCTCTTTGCCCTGTGACACGGGGAGTGCCGCAGGGCTCGATACTGGGTCCTCTGCTCTTTATATTGTACAGTTCTGATATTGTCAGCAGTATAAAGAGCAGTGGATACCATCTCTACGCGGACGATCTGCAGCTGTACGTCTCCTGCGCGCCGTCAGAAACTTCCATTGCTGTAGACGCCGTCAATGCAGATCTCGATCGTATTTCAGCTTGGTCGGAGAGGAACTGTTTAGTCCTCAACCCCGGCAAGTCGAAGTATATAGTTTTTGGATCGAGGCATCAAATTCGGAATACTATTGATGCTCTGACTACCGGGGATGTTGCCGTTATGGGTAAACCAATAGAACGGGTGGTAGAAGCCAATAACCTTGGTCTACTTATGGACGGCAAGCTGAGCTTTGAGAACCACATCCTAAAAGTTGTGAGTAACTGCTTCTACCGCCTCAAGGTTCTGTACATTATAGTGTTGATTTGCGTGTTAACCTTTGTGAATCGCTTATATTGTCCAGATTAAACTATTGTGATATTGTTTATGACGGCTGCATTGTTGGTCGTTCCAAGAGGCTTTTACAGCGAGTGCAAAACGCATGCGCTCGTTTTTGTTTCCGTGTCCCTCCCCGGTCCCACATCACTCCGTACCTGAACGCCGCTAACTTGCTGAACATGCCTGCACGCAGGCGCATGCACCTCGCCACTTTGCTGTTCGGTGTGAGACGCTACAGGACACCGTTGTACCTCTTCAATAAAATTGTTTGGTCGAAGAGTGAGCGCAGGAGTGCTATGATTCTTGTGCCTAAACACCGGACCGCGGCATTTCGAGGAAGTTTTAAGTTTGCGGCGTCCAAGTGCTGGAATGATATTCCTCCCCCTATCCAAGGAGCGTCTAGTAGGTACACCTTCAAGCGCAAGCTGAAGGATCACTTATTAACGCTCCAAAAATCCTACCTATAAAACCAGCACTTGATATGCCAACCTGTTGTTTTACAGGGTTATGTTTTCGCAGTTTACTTTTTCTTTATTGTATTTATTTATTTACATATTATGCTACGCAATAATAAATCTAAATTGTTTGTTAATTCATTATCTTTTTATTAATTTATCTTTTTATTAAGTAGTTAATATAGTATATTTGTGTATCGTTCCGTGAGTCACAGACGGTTCTGGCAGAAAATCAGCGCTGCAGGCGTCTAACGCCTCAGCATAATGCTGAGTCAGCGACCGTTTCACTTTTGCATGGACACACATGCAGATCTGTGTATTTATTACTTCGTTGTTTTGTGAACCTTGTTTATTTGTATGAATTTGTGTGTACTTTCTTGTATTTGTGTGTCTTGTAAAAGTGAATAAATGTCTTCTTTCTTTTCTTTCTTTCTTTTAGAACTATAGTCATATTGTGTACATTAATTTAAATAAAGTTTTATTAATAATAATAATAATAATATGTTAAGAACAAACAGACTATCAATTTAAAAGGTTAAAATAACCATCACCACCACTTTTAATAATATTGTGTGCGTGAGCGTGTGTGTGTGTGTGTGTGGTTTGTGTGTGTGTATGTGTGTGTGTGTGTGTGTGTGTGTGTGTGTGTGTGTGTGTGTGCGTGCGTGTGTGAGTGTGTGTACGCGTGTAAGTGTGTGTGTTTGTAACTAAATTTAATGAGCAGAATAGCTCCTAAAGAGATAGGAGGTTCTCAGTCTCATCATAACTCAACTTACTCAACCATATCAAAACAGTCTTTTTATAATGCTTATTACTACGTCTTGACACAGGCAAATTTAATCAGATAGAATTTTTCCCTATAGTACTAAAAGGCTTTTACGAATTAACTACATATTTTAAGTGTCAAGAGATCAATCCTTGTTGAATTCTCATAGGTATATTTATATCTTCACGTAGGTGCACGTACATTAAAATTAATATGAATTTATGAATGTGTTTCGTGTTTGGCGTTTGATCCAAAGGTTCGCAATATAAAAAATATAACGAAGAAATTATGTAGCTCTACATACATGAAAGTAACACATTTTGAGCAAATGGTAAAATCTTATTGAATCTTGCGTAGTAGGTACTTCGTGTTAGATGTATGTCACCCAATAAAACAATGAATGGCCAATTTCGACGTCCCTTAAATTTATGAGTTCGAGGCACAAAATGACAGTTATTTCGTGGAATGGGTAATAAATTGCGAAGAATTTCTTGCAATCGTGTCCAAATAGCATTGTGATACGGGTTTTATTAAAGAAGATGGAGTATTGCAAAATCGGGAAGATGTAACCTTTATACAATACATACATCATTCTGAAGATCTCGTCCCTTACAGAAATGCCCTTATTTGAAATAAATTGAGAATGAATTATCTTGTACAGCTATGTCTAATGTTCATGTTTGATGGTTTTTTTTTCATAAAATACCCGTAAACAAGGCATATGTATGTAATAATGTTTTTTATCTAAATTGACCCAAGACTCACTACTCAGCCAATGCTGCACTGCTGGTCGAACCAGATTATTAGCTGCAGGAACAAAGGAAGCCGGCTACTGGTTCCATGCGCACCCCTCCCGAAACATGGGCATCTTCCTTGAACCAAATACCCTCCGACTGTCTGAATGCCTCCGTCTCGGGGTCCCAGTCTGCGCCCCACATTGGTGTCCCTGCGGAAGCGACGTGGACCGATTAGGGCACCACGGTCTTTCCTGCCAGAGAAGTGCGTGTCGTTCCTCAAGGCATGCTGCCCTTAATGACATCATCCGCCGGTCTCTTGCTTCGGCCAATGTGCCGGCTATTTTGGAGCCAACAGGCATATCTAGAAATGACGGCAAGAGACCGGACGGGATGTTCCTGATTCCGTGGAGTATGGGACGGGTGCTAATGTGGGATGCAACTTGTGTTGACCCCCTTCACATCTCCACCGAATACCCATAAGGGCAGCGGCAGCAGCAGAAACGGCTGAAATTGCCAAGTTAGGAAAATACAGTGGTCTCGGCGCCGAATATAATTTTGTACCATTTGGCGTTGAGACCCTTGATCCGTGGGGCCGTGGTGTTCTGAGTCTCTTCAAAGACTTGTCAAAGAGACTCAGAGATACCACAGGAGACCGAAGAGCTGGCAATTTCCTCGCTCAACGCATCAGTCTTACGATCCAGCGAGGAAATGCTGCCAGCGTCTTCTGTACCATGCCGCAGGGGCCATTTTTAAATTAAATTTAGTTTTAGTTTATTTTATTTTAATATAAGTAAGTTAGTTTTAATTTTTATCGATTGTTGGTGTACATAATTATGAGATGTAAATGTCTAAAATAAGTTTTCAAGTAATTTTGTGAAACGAGGTGTTGTGTGTTCACCATTCGAGTGCATACGTATATTATTATTATTATAGGTATCTAGCTGTGGTATCTAGTTTTTATGTAGTCTGTTAATCTTGATATGTATTATTTTACTGTAATCATTATAATATTAGTGTCTATTTACATGTATTCATTATATTTATGTGCATTTTAAACAGGTAAACAAATATGTTTAGGTTATTTTTTCATCGGTTATCTTTACTTTTCATTGTATTGCATTGTTTATGATGTCCTGCCAATCATTCAAAGGTTAATTGGTGCAGATCCTTTTAAGGGATAAGTTCCCTTTTGTACACATCTTGTTATCTGTTAATTTCATACACACAATTACCGTGCGAACGGAAATAGGTGATAATTTTTTTTTATTACTTAACTATATTTTTTTTACACTTTGATTGAATAAGAAATTGATACTAACACCATATTTAAGAATTGTAATTAATACCATTGTGAAATTCATCAGCAGTTTTATGAAGATTTTGATAGATTAAAAGTAACGTAATGGTATCCAAAGGCACCTTTTAACAATGTGTAATGTTGCTGCTGTTCAATTCTTATATGAGACTAAAGAAAAAAATAGTGAGAACCTGTAAATATTTTCATAAATATTAATGAAAACTGGCTATCAAATTTCAGTGTACCTACCTACTCGTACTGAAATAGACCGTTATTTGATTAACTCTATACTCCGCCAAAATTATTAGACATTTTCCGATCGTCTGCAAAGACTCCGTCTAATTTTAAAAAAGCATCTTTCGCTAAAGCTGTATCTAACTGAATATACCCTCCTAAGTTTGTAATGGAATCTAATGATCTAGTTATAGCACGAACTTAACTTTTCTTAAATGGCAGACTATTATAGACTAACAGTGTGATGGATGACCAATCGCTGGCCGCGTCGTTCTGAAATCGATTAATGACGAATCGCAGCCGGTTAAAGGTTAAAATAATAGCACAGCGGGTTCTCCTAAAAGCTGAGATACTTACCGGCTTTTGGCCATATACATATCGAGGTTCATAATAATATGTGAGGTTTTCAGATGCTGCAGCGTCAGGGAAACATACCGGGCTCCATGGAAAAACAAACAATTAGGTACATTTAAGTCTGTTCATCGCGCGAGACGTTTTGTGTCGTTTTTAATGTAGATTTAGCAGAGTACCTACTGCTGTTTCGGTGAAAATTATTTCGCAAAATGATTCATTTGGCAACTGTTTATTTTTTCTGAAACTGTAAACTATTCAGGATATATTTCAGGACTATCCTTTAGGTTAGGTTAGGTTAGGTTTGTTTTATAATTAATTATAACAATCCTAAAAAGTTTACAGTTTAAAACAAAAACAGTTGCCAAATGAATCATTTTGTGAAAAAATTTTTGCCGAAACATTAGTAGGTACCTTAAACCAGTTTTGGTATCTGTACCTCCGGTAAGTTGAGTCGAAGAAACTGAATCGCGGATAGAGTAGACCCTTTTCGTTGCAAATGTCATGTTGACATTTCATACATAAAAATTATCTTGAAATTGACTGTTAAAAGGTTCTACTCTGGTACCTACATAATTCAGTTTCCTCGACTGTACCTATTGGCTGCGTTTACAAAGCCAGTACAGCCCAAGGTCAGAGCTGGCAGTTTCCATTCCTTCAAGAAAACAGACGCTTCTTTCAAGATTTACAGATGTTCAATAACGTCATCATGTTAGATGGCCTTGGTACTCATTATAATGTATTATCCAAAACAATTGTAATGGATACTGCAGTGATGTGATGAGGCTAAAGGTTTTAAATAGGTCACGGCTACAATGAAAACTTGTTTTTATTCGAATAACTTACAATATTTTACGGTAAATTTTCGTTAACAAAACTTCATCGAAAACAAAGTGAATAATTTAAAGCTAACTAATAATTATGTGGGTCTCAAGCATGACGATTTTTTCTTAGTAAACATTGGTAGGTTTACTAAGAAAAAATCGTCATGCTTACATTACATACATTGGTATGTACCTATTGTATGTTCACATACCATTTGTTGTAAATTGAGTTTCGACACCATTAATAATCCTGTACCTCTACCATGAGTTTACACTAGTTTACGTGACCGTACTCGCTAGCGACGGCGTAAATTATTTGTATGGAGAATTGTACAGCGCCTCTAGCGGTCACTTACGGAAGTACAATTCTCCATACAAATCATTTACGCCGTCGCTAGCGAGTACGGTCACTGTAAACTAGTGTAAACTCATGGTAGAGGTACTGATAGAAAGATCACTTCACGCTTTCAAGAATATAGTAACAAGTTATCAAGACATACCTGTAGATTATGAGCTCGATAGTAAATGCATACATTAGAATTACTTATATTAACTAAATATTTAATATTTATTTATTTATTTTTACGGTGAAGGCTCTAGGAACTTATAATTATAAATTCACAATTATAAATGCTTATACGAAACCAAACACGTAAGGAAAGCGTGGTGCCGATTCAAATGTTTTTTTTTAATAAGTATATATTTACATTTCATAAAGGCATTTTACATTTCTAAACAATTTTCTTACTTTGGTGTTTATAATGTTTATTATCTCAGAAGTGCCACTTGTAAATTCATATAGAATAATATTTTTTCATATTTCCATATTTGTAATTCCACATTTTATCAAAATCAATTCAGCAATTATAATTTCTTTCATAAATGTTATGAAATCTGTGAGGTAAAGTAATTATTTAAAATGAGTTATAATTAGGTACCTATAGTCCTATACACAAACGTGTTTAAACCGATTTCCAAACTTTATCAGTTCTCTTTCGGTGAATTCGATCGTGGGGAAAAATTAATGTTTTTGTTAAATTCATCTCAATATCGTACGTGGTAAGGTCATAAGATATATATACCTGTTACAATAATTAATTTAAATCGTTTTAGTTCTCCAAGATTGTCTTAATTTCAGTGTCACATTCAATGACTTGGAACTCCAAACATAGCCAACTGAAAACATTGCTACCTATCCACTGTGGTAATTCTGTTACGTGACGTTCGTATCATATTCCCTCACTGCCCATGAATATGATACAATTCCACGTGATGTCAGTAACTTAACGATCGTACCTACCTCCTTTTATTGAAGTCGGTTAAAAAGTAAATAGCAGTTATGAGTTATAATAATTCTCATGTCAAAAACCCAATAATCGTTGATGGACTCACTTAGCATTTGTTTAACCGAATTCGGTAGCCAAATGTGTACCGGTCCTCTTATTACCACCATGACGTGTTAGTATTGGCCAACACGAAATGACGTTATCAGTCCTGACAACCGCAACGTAGTGAGTGATAAAGCAAATAATTGGCTCAAGGGAGCAGAAGCGAGCCGGTGGCGCCTCGCTGTGGTCGGCCGGTCCACTTGACAGCTGTACTGTCAACAAAACGGGATTGTCTGCAACAACAAGACCAGCCAGTAACCATTCACGCTCACGACGAAACGGCGGCAACACGTGGCGAGCTAATATTATCGCGGCATCATTGCAAGCTAGCGCTAGCACGCGGCCGGTACGCGCTTCCAGTATCGGCACGGAGTCTTACAGTGTTCACGCGCATGTACCACTCAAAACAAACTACTATAAATGTTTATTTCAAAATTCCGTGTGAACACCAGCAATGAGCATCAGCCGCAAATGGAGGGAATATGTGGCAGCACTCAGTGGTTAGTTCTTTTATTTATTTACTTTCGGATTATGCATTTGTGTTTTTGTAGCTTATCTTTGAAACGAGGCTGGCAATACCGGGCTGGCATTTAGACTGATAAATCTGATAATGTATGGGCAAAATGAGCTTACTGATAGTAACATTGTTCTTTAATTAGACTCTCGACGCTTGCACAATTTGATTGTTATGGTGGCATATTTCATGCAGACGCACGAAATTAATTGATGGAGTGTTCACGCCCAGACGGATCACTACTACAATTTTAAAAAGTTACATTGATAAAATTGCTTGTTTGTATCAAAGATAATCAGCTTGTTTTCCTGGTAATCTGTGACATTACTACCAGTTTATATTCTTTATCTACCTATTTAAAATGTTAGCAAGAAATTATATTCAGATTGAAGTTGCATGACAACCAATGGAAAACTGTGATTGTCATTCATTATAATGAGTACCTAGTTGTCAACACAGCTTGTTTTGCGACTTGTGCGAGTGTGAAGGTAGGTACCTAGTGGAAATTAAAGTTAATTCGTTAAAGTACCCAGCGTTTATGATAGTCATCGAAGTAAATCACAGAAGTAACCTTGTACTTGGTACACATCGTAACGTAGCCTACCTAACAGCGCTAAAAAAACGCTAATATATTTTAAAATATCAAATTTTTATTCTACTTCTCGCTGGAAATACTTCTAGATATTTCAAGTTGAACTTACTTATTCACTCGAAATGTTTGTGTTGTTCTGTCAGTTAAATATTTCAAACTAAATACAAACTGAAATGTAGATGCACAGAAAAAAACCCCAGAAAAAAGACCAATGCTGGGAATCGAACCCAGGTCCTCAGCGTTCCGTGCTGCGTGCTTACCCCTACACCATCACTGGTCTGAGGACCTGGGTTCGATTCCCAGCATTGGTCTTTTTTCTGGGGTTTTTTCTGTGCATCTATATTTCAGTTTGTATTTAGTTTGAAATATATGGTTTCACGGGATGCCCGTAAAAGTAATAAAAAATTAAGTTTAAAAAATAAATACAAAAAAAAAGATACTTCATACTTAGCTGTCAGTTAAACTTATATCTCGTGGGAAAACCTTTCAAGACAAATAAACGTGCTCCATTTTGTTCTATACATACTGCAAACGAATAAAAATAATGTAGGTGTCACGAAATATATTTATTTTAGTTATTTATTAACTTATCAGAGACTTGTTGATTTATCATCGTCTAAGAATATGATTTACTAGCTTTTGCCCGCGACTCCATCCGCGTGGAATTAGTAATTTGGGCAGCTTATTTTTTTATCCAATATGCTTTTTTATCAATTGTGGCTCTCCTTAGATCCTTCCGGAAGAAGTGAAACTTCATTATAAACCAACCCGCTCCCAATCCGTCCCCAACCCGCTCCTAACCCGCCCCCAACCCGCCCTCAACTCGCTCTCAACCCGCCCCCAACCCGCCCCCAACCCGCTCCCAACTCGTCCCCAACCCGCCCCCAACCCGCTCTCAACCCGCCCCCAACCCGCTCCCAACCCGCCCCCAACCCACTCCCTAACCGCCCCCAACCCGCTCCTAACCCGCCCCCAACCCACTCTCAACCCGCCCCCAACCCGCCCCGAACCCGCTACCAACCCGCCCCAAACCCGCTCCCAACGGCCCTTCAGCATTGGCTGGGGTATGGATCCGCTGGGCTCCACATGACCCGTGTGAGACACTGGGGCGTCCAGCCGTCCGGGGGCACTCCTCATCCCTCCGAATTATTATAGTAGGAAAACTATCGATGGAAGCGGTAACTAAAAGAGGGCAGCGCTAGGAGACAAGCGTAAAAAAACACACAGCATGCCAAAAAACCATCAGGCATAAAGGGTAGCCCCACCCAAAAGATGGCATCCAAAGCCACACAATGGGCCCAAAAGATCTCCGACCCACCCTTCCATCACAGGGCAAAAGAAAGGAAGCCCGTAGTTATAGATAAATGCATATTACAGGAAATCCCACCAACCCAACCAATAGCTCTAAGTAATTGTACAGAAACGGGCGAGGGTCGGTCAAGGAATAAACCAACGGGTAAAAACATAAAAGACCGACCTAAGCACCCCCCAGTGCCCAGCGGGAGAATGCATGCTCCTCTCCCGGCCTTCCAGCAAATGGCTGAGGCAGGACACTGTGGGTAGATTAAGTCCCCTCCCTACCCCTCCTCTCCTCAAAATATAAAGCACACGTTTTTTGTATTAATAATCAATAGAGAAGGGGACTTGTGACCGGGTTTTTTAGTCCGTGCAAGTCGGACACTGTCTGGGCCCTCCATTCCCAGTTCATCCGAAGGGATTTTTCCCGAGCACAAGTCACTCTTCCTACCCTAAAGTAAAAAAACAGCAAAAAACTTCGCGACTTTGACCCCTAAGGCGGCTCATTCAAAAAAAAAAACCCGCTCCCAACTCGCCCCCAACCCGCTCTCAAGCCGCCCCCCACCCGCTCCCAACCCGCCCTATCTAACTGGGCTATCTAACACTGAAAGAATTTTCCAAATCGGAGCAGTAGTTCCCGAGATATAGAAGTTTTACTTCAAAAACCCCAGATTTAGAAACATTCTTCCGCTCCGCTCCGCTCCTATTGGTGTTAGCGTGATAATATATAGCCTATAGCCTTCCTCGATAAATGGGCTATCTAACACTGAAAGAATTTTTCAAATCGGAGCAGTAGTTCCTGAGATTAGCGCGTTCAAACAAACAAACAAACAAACAAACTCTTCAGCTTTATAATATTAGTATAGATTGTAAATAAGGTTAACCAATCTTATTTAGAGGACTAAATCCGGTTCTTTAAATCCCTTGATTACAAAAACCGGTAAAAATTCTGGTATTTTTTTTTTTATTTCAGGACCTGCTTAGTTTACTAAGGATAAAGTATGACAATGACTCAATGATACATTATTATGAACCTCCCTATAGGATGATAGTGTTCATTTAAGATGGCATAAAGTAGTACAATAATTTTAATATACAGGTTGTTACAAAATTACCCGTAATAACTGAAGGGTATGGAAGTACTCCAGTAAAGAATTAAATTAGTATATTTTTTTTTGGGATGGCGGGAGCTCGCCTTTGATAGGCAGGAGTGGAGCAAGAGAGGACCTTTGACCAGCAGTGGGACACAAAAATAGGCTAAATAAAAAAAATAAAAAATATATAATTTTTTTTTAGAAAAAAAAGAACAGCGCGAAAAGTTACAGTTTTATTTACTGTTCATGGGGTTTCAGGCTTTAGGGGTTATTTTGTAACACCCTGTATATCTATCTAATAACTTTAAACGAGCAAATTTTGTATATTTCTTTCAGAAATCTTGGAAACAGCTCCAAAAATTTCGTTGAAATTTGCTTTTTCAGGGGCCATCTAGCTCGGTTTCATCTCTGGAAAAACGCCCATTGTCGAGATTTTGTCTCAGCAAAGCTCGATTGCCTAAGGTACTAAAACTGAATGTCCTGACTGACTGATTGACTCATCAAAAAAATGTTAACAATAAATTTGTCTTCGCATGATAGTTGTTTTCGCAGAAATGTGAAATTTGTTATTTTTATCTGTCAAATATTTTCACATAAAAGTATATCATTCAAATATTTTTACCTGATCATAAAGTTGTTATCGTGTGTTCACACCATATTTTTCTTGATCAATGGTTGTCTTTTACAAATACGTGTATTACGAGTACAATACTAAATTAAAAGATCGCCTACTTTTACGAATAAAATCTAATTACGAAGACATAAGTCTGTAATCGATGTAGGTATACCTAATCTGTGGAAACCTTTAATTGGCTTTATGGTCACATATTTCGTAATAATCTGTAATAGTAGTTATTAGCTATTCGTTTTCCGAATAAAATAAAATAAAAAGTTAAAGCTCCGTCTAAGGCGCGGCGCGTATAAAAATATTAAGTAAGTAGATCAAATATTTGCTGCCCGATTCCGTGTACATTATTAACGTGTATAAACTTTTCTATTGCTATTAAAATAATAATTACCTACCTACCTCCGTAATATTCATCAATACATCAGTTATATTAGCCAAGATCTAAGTTAATAAGTCCCACGTGATACTCCCCTATGTTGTTCACAATCCAAATATTTATTTTAGTAACGAACGCTATGTC
Source organism: Archips crataeganus (assembly GCA_947859365.1). Lineage (NCBI taxonomy): Eukaryota > Metazoa > Arthropoda > Insecta > Lepidoptera > Tortricidae > Archips > Archips crataeganus. The sequence continues at coordinate 15,861,376 of OX402048.1, read as the reverse complement.
CATTTTTGTTTCCATTCTGAATAATTTAGCGATTATAGTCATATTCATATTGAAATGGTGACCTTCACTATTCTAGTCTGAACAGGTTTATTTATTAATTTTATTAATGTCAGTGTCAATTGTCAGTACAGTGGTATCGTGAAACTTTTCCTGGAGTCCTTCCTACAAAAGAAAGAAAGAAAGAAAGAAAGAAAGAAAGAAAGAAAAATATTTATTCGTGACATAATCTTAATAAATTAACAAAGAAAAACGGTAAAAGGTACAAACATTATCACGAAATGGTCCCAACTCAGCATGATGTCGGCCGTGAAGCCGACGCTGGTCTTCCGTTGGAACCATTTCACCAAAAAATGTTAACGAAAGGGAGTGGACTGTATAGGAAGATGGGTGAAGAAAGGTCGAAAATAAACGGAAGGTACTTAGGGCCGTTAGGAAGCAAAATATTGCGTCTTTCGACGATAAAGTTTACACGAAAAAAATATATGGAGTAGTAACAGTGACTGCTGAAAGCTCACCTGGTGGGCTCCTCGTCTGCAGTAGCGCAGAACCTTAGGGCGTCGGTAGCAGGCACCGTCGGCTCGGAGTTTTCAGCTCCTCCGGTATCACTGTTAACTCTTACCTCTGGTGTCGCACTTAGCCTTTCAGGTTTATCGCAGGGCGGCGCACAAGGAGACTTCAGCAGCGGCACTGACTTTAATCTAATTTTTTCTTTATTAGGAAAAGATTCGCAAAATTCATTGCTGGCGGTCAGCGTAGCGTACAAGTACTACGTACTTTATATTCAATACCTCACTTAATAAGTTCAGTCTTATTGTATTTATTACTCTACCTACTGAGACTTCTTACCTTATTCAAACTTGCTTTAGTAAGCTTTTACATATTTTTGTTTATTCATTACTAATCTACTAGCGTTAACCCGCGGCTTCCATCACGTTAGAAATACCGTCACAAGAAATATTACAATCTTAGAGTTATTCCTGAAAAAAAAACTTTCGCTCGGACAACGCCATCTATTGACTACAGACGAAGTTAACGCGTCATCTTGAAAGCCAAGGTGCCTCAACGTTCTTGGACAGCGCCCTCTATTCTTGTTGAAAGTTAAAATAATATCCCACCAGGGGAACACACTACCGAGATAGGTATCTTTTGTTTCAATTGAGACTTTCGTATATATGTGCGCCAAGTTTTATTTAAATCCGTTCAGCCATTATTTCGTGATTGACTAACAAACATTCAAACACCCAAATATCTTCACAAACATTCTCATTTATAAAATTAGCTTGTACCTACATTTTAAACTCATTAATTTTAGTCTAGTATCGTAGGTACCGTGGAGTGAACATTTTTGTTAGAAAACCTCCATAGTGAGATTAGCGTGAAATTACTCTTAATTTTCTATGTATGTCGTCGGTATGCAACACCTCGTAGTTAGTGTAATATTACAAGCCTTGTCACACTTATTGACACTGACGTCAAAAAAATAATTTAGAAAACTCGGTGGGAATCCAACCAACTGCTCTGATTATTCGAATTATCTAACCTGTAACTTATTACAGGTAGGACTTCCATAATTTAAATGCCACCATCATCTCGGCCTGTATACGACCCATTGCAGGGTACCGGCCTCCTCTCAGAATGAGAGAGCTTGGACCGTAATTCTCACGCAGGCCCAGTACGGATTGGGCTTCAAACACACAGGTAACACCGTAAAGTTGTAAATTTCGAATGAAGTTACATCAGCGGACCATAAGTATCTCAAAAACAAATATTTTGGTGAACACAATTGGTTTTTTTTCCTTACTTGCGTATAAGAGTTACCTACGCAGCATGTTTATATCTAGAGACTTAAAGAATAATGCAAATAAGAGTCATTAACGTGACACAAAAATGCACAAACATGATTGCAGATTTCCAACATAAGTTAATGCAGTCACACTGCGTATCAAAAACCAGAGCCGAGTAGATTGGCTACCTATTAAATGTTTATGTACATTCAATAAGCATATCGTTTTAGTTATCTCGTGCAAAACTATGCTAATTAAACGACCTGGGCCCAATTGCATAACAAATTACAACTAATATTACACTCTCGCTTCAGTTATATTAACTAGAAAGGGAGTTCCGCTTGTAATATAAGTTGTAATTTGTTATGCAATTGGGCCCTGAACTAAGAATATGATATCCATTTATCGAATTATGCGATATGCTTATAATTCTTGTCCTGATTTGATTGAATATCAAACAAGGAACTATATTTGTCGCATACACTTAATAAATTTCATGTCTAAATTCCCTATGATAATTGTTTTGATCTATTTATGTATATTCTTTAAACTGACATGTATTTTTTGGGTTGAAAACTGCGTCCACGCCTTTATCATCATTTTTGTGATTAGCGTGACAAACACTCAAACAAATAGAAAAAAAAATAAAAAAAATATTTTGGGTTCTAATAATTGAATATTTTCCGTTCAGACGGTTTACTAATGTTTCGGCGAAATACTTTTCGCAAAAAGATTCATTTGGCAAATGTTTCATTTCCCAAATGTTTATTTTTTCTGAAACTGTAAACTTTTCAGGATTGTTATAAAACAGACCTAACCTAGCCTACAGGATAGTTCTGAAATATATCCTGAATAGTTTACAGTTTAAGAAAAATTAACATTTGGGAAATGAATCAGTTTGCGAAAAATAATTCGCCGAAAAGGCAATACACGGTTCAGGTTACTGATCAGCTACAGCTTTACTATCACTTATTTTTCAAAAGTATTTTTCAATAAAAAGACACGCGACATTTCGGCAGCGGCTATTGCTTCGACAGTTATTTCATCATCATCATCATCATCATCATTATCATTATCATCCCTGACTGTATACGTCCCACTGCAGGGCACGGACCTCCTCTCAGAATGAAAGGCTTGGGCCGTAGTTCCCACGCGAGCCCAGTATGGATTGGGAACTTCAAATCAAACATACCATTGAATTTCTTCTCAGGTGTGTGTAGGTTTCCTCACCCGAAAAACTTAGATGAGCGAGTCCGGATTCGAACCCACTCTGCTTGTGAGGCAATAAGTCAAACCACTAGGCCACCAAAACTTTACACTCGGGGTATTCGCAAAACTAAAACAAACGCCGGGTAACCCGGTCTGATGGCAACCCTCTGTATTCCGAAACAAATAATATTCAAATATAATTGGAAAGTAATCATCATCATCACCCCAGCCAGACTTCACCACCGGTAACTTCACACACACCATTGAATTTATCCGCAGGTTTGTTTCCTTCGCCGTACGATCCTCCGCTTGAGAGGCCATGGGTCAAACCACTAAGCTTTTTATCACCCGACTGTCGAAGGAGGGTTATGGTTTTTAAATTATTTAATGGGAAAGTACCTACTCAATTAAAAATAACAACAACTAAGGACAGATAGCTCCCATATTACGTACACTTGAATAGCAACATTGTGTATAATTTTCCTATTATTAAACATTACTAATTGTTGGGTCGGCATATTGATCGTGTACATGTATGTACCTACCTACTTTGTAATACATAAAACGGCAATCTATTTGAAACAATTACTTACACAAATCGTTTTTTTTTCAACGCATTTCAAATGTCGCTATATTTTGCCAACGTCTAAATCACAACAATGTAAACTTCCTGAGCATTATTTATTAGACTATTAGTTACCTTTTTAGCCGGCACAATTTGCTTTACTTTATATGTTCGTCTGACCGCTAAAAGGGAGAAGCTGTCTAATTAGCATTGACGTAAATTTAGACTTGATAGAATTATATTGTAAAGGCGGGAGAGATTAATTAAGGAGCAGAAATTGTATCCATGAGAAATAAGAAAATAATGCCAATTATGAATAAAGAAGCTTTTTATGTCTACTTAATGAACTGAAACAATTACTTTGCCCACCCGCGACCGCGTTAAGGTCGCGGGTGAGCAAAGTAATTGTTTCACTTCATTAATATGGACCTCCGCAAAGTAACACCTGATTCAATAAATTATATTTACTTAGTAAGTTACGTATATTATCTGTTATTAAAATGGAAAGCCCGTTAAAATAATTATACATCCGTTGGTTTTCACAGCAGCCAACAAACTGTCATGCAGTTTGGCGAAAAAATGTGTTTATGTATACGCTGTGTATTTGTTATTTAAATAAATAAAAAAAAGCCAATATCGACGCTCATAAATATTCTTACAAGTTCAGCTCAGAATCAAATCGTATATCATATATTTGAGCGAAACTGATACAAAGTAAATAGTTTAACGACCGCTTTAGCCTAGTTGGTAGTGACCCTGCCTACGAAGCAAGAGGTCCTGGGTTCAAATCCCGGTAAGGGCATTTATTTGTGTGATGAGCACGAATATTTGTTCCTGAGTTATGGATGTTTTCTATGTACTTATTTAAGTATTTATTTATCTATATAAGTATGTTTATCCGTTGCTTAGTACCCATAACACAAGCTTTGCTAAGCTTACTTTGGGACTAGGTCAATTGGTGTGAATTGTCCCATGATATTTATTATTTTATTTATTTATTTATTTAAATAGTTATTTATTTGGCCAACATATAGCAATAGTTCTTGAATAAAAATTCGAGCAATTTCTAGTTAAGCGCTAGCAATTAATTAAAGCTAAATTATCTACCTACTTATGTATTTGCTTATACTATAAAACCTTAAATATATTAGTACAAATAATTCGTCCGCTTAAAATTGACGAGCTAAAAAATCCTAATATAAATAGCTTATTTGTTAATCCAGAGTCTAAGCTACATATACCATGTTTTTTTTAATTACTTTAACTTCAAAATAATAAGTAATTAAGTAATTTAATATACTCACAGAAACTACCTGGTAAAAGTTTTTTGGTTCCAACTGATTATGGTCAATATACTGTTTAAAACTTTCGAGATTTTCACTCATAATTACTAAACTAAACGGGACTTATCACGCAATAAATATTTATTTATTTACCTCGACGTTTAGAAAGAAAGAAAGAAAGAAAGAAAAACATTTATTTATAGCAACAATAACACGTACACAGGCTAAAACTAAAAATACAAACATAGACATAGGTAGACATGTTGATGTCGCTACAAAGGGACCCGACTCAGCATGTCGCTGGTTAAAAAACCAGCACTGGTCTTCCGCCGGGCCACAGTATAGTAAAAGTTTAATATTTATTTAGTTAACTCGTGACCACGGTGGCTGCAATGTGGCCGAAACGTCGAGGTAAATAAATAAATATTTATTGCGTGATAGATACGTCCCGTTTAGTTTAGTAATTATGATGGTCAATATATACCCACGGCAGTTTATGGTTGGCAAAAGTTAGAGTAAAATGTTAAGACTCTCACTTAAAGCATTAAGCGAAAGGAAGAAGCCATCTGCACTAATTTCTTAAGAAAAAAATTTAAACTTTCCAGTACGTTTAATGGTCCAAAATGAGTGACATGACATTTTCTATTATCTACTAGGTGGTGTTCCATAAAGAGTCATTTGTATTGCACTGTATTCTATTTCAAATGTCACCCAAATCCATCCATCCATCCATCCATCATCTTTTAGAAGGAATTAAGTCTCAAAGACACAGTAAAAGAAACTGCACACTCACAAACTTTCACATATATGGGTCATACACAATGTAAGAAACAAAAGTAGTCTCTCCTGTGGTCATAAAATTTGTCAGCAAACTCAAGATTTATTTAAATGGGACGTAATAGATAGATAGATAGATGTAGACTTGACTAAAAAATATTGGCTAACTAACGCGAACAAAAAAATGTGTCCGACCCATGTGTACAGATCGATTCACAAAAGCTGGCACGAATGGATCGAATGAGCGAATGAAAGTATCTATGTGTTACCTATTTGAATACACTTCACACAAATATGAATATGACATGCATCAGTCATTTTCCTACAAAATTGTCAAAATTACATTACTTTCGTTCCATCCATTCGTGCCAGCTCTTGTGAATCGACCTGTAAGTATAATATTATGGCCTATAGAAATCACTTTCGGAATGGGAACAAAAAGATACAATGTATCTTTATGTAGGTATCTTTTTACACAATCTAACAGACATACAAACCCACACAATCTTTTGGTTAGGATGGATGGTCTTCGACGGACAGTCGAAGCAACAGAATTGTGTGTCGCACTGTGGAACTGTTTGCCGAAACTGTTTGAACATGCCAGTATGCCAGAAAAACCATATAGAAATTACTTAATACCTAATGATAATATTGAACGGAACTTCCTAGACCATAAAGGTACACGTGCTGACCAAGTTGCCATAAAACCTGTTCATGTCATATACATGGTCAATACAGAAGAATATTAGCAAAATCATTACATTTATAATAAGCCTTCTTATAACCATTAACCCACAAATGTAGTCCAATAGAGCTAGATGAGTTTACTGCAAAAACCGATTATTTCCGAATTTAAGACAGACTTGTTCTTGTTCACAATTGACTTTTTTTGTGCATTCGCCCACGGGCAGGCGCACCCTTCAATCCATTTTTAATTGCATCGCTTGAGGTCAACTTCTACAGTTTCGAGGTTGACAAGTGACACCCTTGATAACAATGTCGTAACATCATTATTAATACTCCTGACCCTAGCCTAGACTACAACCGTAATCTACTTACGGATTTTATCATCTTTACATCCAAGTATAAATAGACACGTTAGCGCAAGAATATGTTATATTTGTCTCTCATTGGACTGCTCATAAATGTATGGTTCTTAATGTTCTTAACAAAATTCCCAGTTATATAAACATCATGGTGTGTAACATAATATTACAGAAAACAACATTGATGTACTCAGAATATTGTACCTACATAATGACGCTCGTATATGATGATTTGTGATTTACTTTGATGTAATAGTAAATTTGCTAGCGGAACGGACTGCTTTGTATGCAAAAGGCTCGTGCTTCTATTGTCATTTCATCGCTATCGTTTGCCATTGTCATTCGTCATTCTTTTAAGTATCTTATATATTTACTTACTAACTGACCCGGCAAATGTTGTCAATATAGAGAAAAATTGATAAAAATCGGTCAAGCCGTTTCGGAGGAGTTCGATAACAAACACCGTGACACGAGATTTTTATATATTAGATTTTTTGTGATTATCATGCAAAAGTAAAACTAATATTGATGTACTAAATTTGCACCACCTGTTGTAATATATTCCTTGCTGTCATTCTTTTGTTACAAGGTTGCCTGGAAGAGATCGCTTCGAAGCGATAATGCCGCCTATTGCTTACCTTATACACTGACGAGCAAAAATAAAGGGTCGGTTATAAAAATGACGATAACTACAAAACCCGCTATGATAGCTTCTTCGAGTAAAATGAGTTTAGTAAAGAGTTTTATTCTTAACAAGAATAAGTTTGATTCAGAATAAAACTCTTCGGTTCGCTTCTTCGGTTTTGTAGTTATCGTCATTTTTGTAACCGACCCTTTATTTTTGCTCATCAGTGTATATATATTTTTCCATGTACTTGGTTTTCTGTATTGTTTTCTTTGTGGTGGACAATAAAGAGTCATTGTATTGTATTGTAAATTACATTCACGCCTACTTAAAAATAATGCTCAAAAAAGTAGATCAAGTTTACCAAATCGAATATGATAATGAATTGATATTACTATGACCTAAATATTTGATAATATATGTAGAAGTCGATATAAAAATATTTTTGGTTAAAATTCTTGCAACAGTTAACTCCTTTTGAGAGCAACAATACAAATACGACGAAGGTCAATTGTTCTGATGAATTTCTAATTGGTCGTTCCAATAAAAGGTTTTTGTTACGTTCCAAATTACGAGCATAGCGCGAACAGAAGTCGTATAAATATAATGTACTTAGTTCTTTTTAAAACTTTTAATCATGACAATCAGTAGTTATTTTATCATCCAAATTTTTTTTTCTGCGAATTCTTCAGTGCAACATAAACAAGTTGCTTATTTTTAGTTGTGTACGTCCTACTCTTTGAATTCGATTGTTAGTGAACTTTATCATTATCACGCGAATGCACGAATCATTACGACTCAGCGTGCTGAGATTTCCTAGTAACGCGACAACCCCCTCGCTAGTAAAGTGTGTTAGCAACTGGACTTAATACCTAAACCACATAATTCTACGAAACTAGGCTGTATTAAATACACGAGTTGTAAGTGTTTAAGACCCGGTCCGATGGAAATATCGGGATTAAAAGTAGCGTATGTTTTATTTTAAAGGTCCAACTACGCAGAAACCAAGTTCTGCCCAAATCCGTCAAAATTTCGCATTTATAATACCTACTATAATGATTTAAAAGAAATAAGTTTTAAGTGCACCAATAAGAGATTTTGATTTATGAAGTCAGGTATCGGTATGACTACTACGTATCCTTTAGTACTACAGACAAGTACATTGTAGGCCATCCCTCTTTTTCCTTGAAACAATAGCCACTTGGTGTTGTTTGATTGACTTTGTAGGTTAATATGTACCGTATAATAAATAAACAGCCGAGATGGGAGATGCAAATGACATTGATGCGAAGCTGATACGCAAGAAATCGATCTACCGATACAATTGTTTTTATCACATATGTAACATATTTATAGAGTAGTAGTTTACTATACAAGGCAAATTCTGAGGTTACGTGTTTCATTTCCACAAGAGATAAGCGTCTATTTACTTAACTATTTTACTTTACTTATTTTGACGACCACCGGATTAGCCGGAGAGTGTTAAGAGAATCTCACTGCGAAGCTTGAGTTCTCGCGATCTATCCCAGCCGCAGCAAATATGAAAAATATGTACGAATATATTATTTATTTAATGTGTATTTGTTTCCGAGTCTTGGTTGTTTATCTACTTAATGTACATACGTTGTTTTAGCTTTTTCCTAGTTTCAATACCAGTATGCTACAATCTTTGTCTCGTCTGAATAATATATAATATCTATTTTTATTTGTCCTAATTTGTCGAGTTTTTATCATTTTTGGCGTATCAGATTCTACATAAATATATTTCAAACTTCGCTGATATTTTCCTTTTCCGTGTAAAAAGCAAAGAAATATAGAATGCACGGGTTTCTCCATCTGTATTATTGTGTACAATTGTTGTTCTCAATAGATAAGTTGACAATGGTTTTGTTTTGAGTGAGAAATAATGCCACCATCCTGGAACTGGTACACAGGTAGAGTTCAAAACAGTAAGTCACATACAGATGTACATATGTCAGCGACTTGACAATTTCTACATTTTACTTATGATACAATACAAGGCCAGGTTAGAAGAAACAATTGTGATAATAGATAGTTGAACAATTGTGACAAACATTATTTGACACTTTTCAAGCTGATAAGGATGAAGTTATTAAAGTTTAATTAAAAACAATTCGAAATTTTCCGATCTATCTCAGACAATTAACGATAAATAATAAATATTATTAAAAATATAAATAAATATAGAATTTCACAATGTAACGTCAGTCATAACCTGACTATATTCCTTTATTTATAAATTAGCAAATTATCATAGCATATCCAAACTGGTATATTAATCAGAACATAGAAAAATATTATGTTTATGTATTAGGTATATTCCATTGTAGGTAGGTATACTTTTGGCAGGCTGTATTCTAACTCGCCGTTTCCTGTGATTATATCCAGCTAAATATGCTAGTGCATGTCGGCACATTAGTCTTTTACACATCATCATCATCATTTCAGCCGAAAGACGTCCACTGCTGAACATAGGCGTCCCCCAAGGCTCGCCAAACAGACCGGCCCCGCACCATCCGCATCCAACGCGTTCCAGCAACCTTAACCAGGTCGTCGCTCCATCTTGTTGGAGGCCCACCTACACTGCGTCTTCCGGTCCGCGGATGCCACTCGAGAACCTTTCGGCCCCATCGGCCGTCAATTCTACGAGCGATGTGCCCTGCCCACTGCCACTTAAGTCTGGCGATTCTTCGAGCTATGTCCGTGACTTTAGTTCTTGCACGGATTTCATCATTTCTAATGCGATCCCGCAGAGAAACTCTAAGAATAAATAAGCTTCATAATTGTACTGTTCCGATACTGCATACTGTGCGCTCGATTATTTGTTCTTGTGACAATGTTATCTCAACGTTTACCTGAGCTCAGTGCACTCTTACACCTGCTCCCCAAAGGAATTTAAAATCTTTGTAGTATGCAGTAGAGATGTTTCTCATTATACATAACATAACATAACTCACTCATGAGCATCCAGATAGATCGAATTTTGCAAAACATTTGTTGGAATCAAATCATTCATTGTTAGATTCAGATTCTTATGAAGTGTTACATTATTGCGGCAAGGGGTTGCGTCTGGATGCTCTGGAATGCATGGAAATAATTAGGTACAACACTATGGGGTCTATTATTAATGAACAGGTAAATTTAGTATCTTCTCCTTTACTGCGGCTTGGGTCGAATTTGAACAGTTAGTATTAATTAAATATGCCTTATAAATAAATAAACAAAAAAAAAAAAAAAAAAAATTCAAGGTAGTTTTTTTATATGTCAATAAAAGTTAATTTTTGTGGGGTAGTTTGAGAATAAGAAAAATAAAGTGGGTACTTGAGAAGTTACAGTGACAAGTTAAAACATTTGTTTTGGTTTGTTAGTTTAACGTTTGGTAGCATAGCATACGGTTGTGGTAACTCTGAAGATGAGCTCTGGTTGAGTTCGAAACGCGTCAGTGTAGCTTGGTGGTGGTGATGGTTGGGTTTATGTGATTTGTGTGTGTTCGTACAGTGTGGAGGTGGAGGAACTGCATGAACGCACATTTCTTGCATAAACGTAACTATTGTAAGGTCGCGGGTGAGCAAAGTAATTGTTTTAGTTCATCACTAAGTTTATATTTTTTTCTGGAGTAAAATGTTCACACTCCTTAGTCTTGTGGAAGTAGTCGATTAATGATGTCACCACATCACCCATTATAGCCACAAAAATTAAACTAAGACAATAATTATTATAATATATCATTTTACGTATAAATTAAGTTAAGTTTAGTTAGCAAAATTTGTACTGTATGAACATACTCGTAAACAACAAATTTTGCAAACTAAACTTGACTTAATTTCACGCATTTACCGTAACGCAATAATAACAAAATACCTACGTCTCCTTCAATGATTTATGCTTTACAGGTTTCTTATTTATTACTATGAAATTAATTTTTCGCTTACCATACGTCATACACAACAAAATACAACAAAAGAAGCATTCTTAACACACTTGAAAATTGAAATTCTTATAGAAATTCTTCAACCCATTGTTCTTCGGATTCTTTTAAACTGAATAATATAACAAAATCTTACTATCAAAGGTACTTCGCGTGTTATCGCTATGGCAAAAATAGTTTATATTTATATCAATACACTTAAAGAGAAAACTCCTGACTGACTGTCTGACTGGGTCATAAACGCCCAGCCCCAAACCTTTGCCTCTAGAAGGCTAAAATTTTGCATAGGGGTTGCCTTTAATCTTATAGGCAAGGAATATTTACCTGAGTACGGTTTTGTTGAATTTCCCACGCGATAGAGATTAAACGGGCTGCATGATTGATAATAATGACTTCGAAAAGAGTATTGTAATAATTTGACCATATTTATAGTAATAATAATATATATAAATAAATCATGAGATAATTGACACCAATTGACCTAGTCCCAAACTAAGCAAAGCTTGTGGCTTGTACTATGGGTACTTAGATAAATACGAGGGGCGTTCAATATAAAGTGAGAATGAGATGCAAACTCTTTTAATATTATAAATTAAATACTGGCCGGTAAAGCTAATCGATCTAGCTGATTGCTATGAAAAAAAAAACTAACTGTCTTTTGTTTAAAAAAATATACGGTAATTTCTTTGCAATGCTATTGAGTACGTTAGCGAAAATGGAGAAAATTGAACTGCGCGCCGTTATCAAATACTTGTATTTGAAAAATTTTTCTACGGACCAAGTCAATTTGGATTTGCGGGACACTTTAGGGTCTAATGCTCCTCCGTATTCGACAGTCGCACGTTGGTGCGCCGAATTTAGACGTGGAAGAACATCGACAATGGACGACCCCCGCTCCGGACGCCCTACTACAGCAGTAACTGAAGAAATTGTGAAAAAAGTCGAAAACTCAGTTTTGGCGGATCGTCGTGTCACAGTTCGTTTTATTGCTGAAAATGTAAAGATTTCAACGGGGAGCGTGCATAATATTTTACATGAACGCTTGGGTATGAAAAAGGTATCTGCGCGTTGGGTACCAAGAATGCTTACTGACACGCAAAAACAAACTAGACTAGAGATTTGTCAAGAAGCTTTGAACCTGATGCAGCAAGACCGGGAACTTTTTTTGGCGCGATTTATAACAATGGACGAAACATGGCTCCATCATTACGACCCTGAAACGAAACTGCAGTCTATGACATGGAAAAGACCATCATCTCCAACTCCGAAGAAATTCAAGTTGAGCCCATCTGCCGGTAAGATCATGGGCTCTGTTTTTTGGGATGATAAAGGGGTGTTAATGATTGAGTATCTCGAGCATGGAGCCACTATTACGGGCACTTTATACGCCAAACAAATAGCAACATTGCGCAATGAGATCCGCGAAAAACGGCGAGGTAAACTCTCAAAAGTTGTGCTGTTCCACCAGGACAATGCCCCGGCACACAAGTCCGCCGTTGCAATGGCTGCAATTCGTGATGCTGGGTTCGATATCCTTAAGCATCCTCCGTATTCACCAGATCTCGCTCCCAGTGATTTCTACCTATTTCCGAGATTGAAACAATACCTGAGAGGCCAGAAATTTGAAGACGACGACGCGGTAGTCGCTGCAGTACAAGATTTTTTAAGTAATCAAGATAAGACCTTTTTTAACAATGGAATTTTAAGTTTAGAAAAAAGATATACTAAGTGTATTATGCTAAAAGGTGACTATGTCGAAAAATAAAATGACATTTAGTAAAAGTTTTTTATAACATACTCATTCTCACTTTTTATTAAACGCCCCTAGTATCTATAAATTTTCAATTTTAAAGTAATATGTCATGGTTTGGACCACGTTGGACTATTGGCTATGTTCGAAGCGGGTGGTGGGGGTACAGAAAACGATTGCAGCGCACAACATGGCAAAAAAATTGGAAGTGAATTCGGAGGAAATGTTGTCAACGCTACGCGGCGCCACCGTCGTGCACGTAGCCATTACACCTAGGATCCGCTTATACAACGACCTACACCGATCTGGTTAATGGATGAAAAGTGTTTTATTTTAAATTAAATATGTTAACAAATACACCGTGAAATTTTAGTGGTTGTTTTCCCGAAACGAGGTGATTTAGTATCGATTGTACAATCGATTTATATTTACTATTTTGACTAGAGTCAAAAATCCAACTGTGAAAAACGAAAGTCGAAAATGACCGCAAACCAATAGTAACGCTTCGTTGGTACCTAACCTATCGTACGATCGTACGCTACTTGTACCAACGAAGCGTTACTATTGATTTGCGGTCATTTTCTACTTTCGTTTTTCACAATTGGATTTTTGACTCTAGTCAAAATAGTAATTATAAATCGATTGTACAATCGAAACTAAATCACCTCGTTTCGGGAAAACAACCACTAAAATTTCACGGTGTATATTGCAAGTTGGTTGACTAAAAAATTTCAATCCGGAATATGATTAATTAATTTTTTATTTATTTTTTTAACATTTTACTGTTTCGGTTAATACACAAATGACGTACCAATCAAAAGTATAAAGCCTATAGAATATGCAAACGTTAGGTTGACTAACCAGACCAGTGCATATATCGGTTTACCTGTGTTTACCTGAAAAAGTTCAAAAGTTCTGTTCCGTTCCGGTCAAAAGTTATTGACCGGAAAAAAGTAGTCAACCTAACGTTTGCATATTCTATAGGCTTTATACTTTTCATTGGTAGGTATTGCATTTGTCTATTAACCGAAACGTTGAACTGTAAAAAAATATATACTGGACTGAAATTTTTTAGTAACATATTTAATTTAATATAAAATACTTTCATCCATTAACCAGATCGGTGTAGGTCGTTGTATAAGCGGATCCTAGGCTATAAAGTGCTCCTTTTGGTTTTTATTTTTGATTTATCCGCCTGTTGTACGAGATAAGACGATACATAATTCGCCGGATGACAAGCAAAACTCATTAAAATTTCTGTCGCTGCTCTTCAAAGAGTCGTATCTAGTTAGTAATTTCATACTGAGATACGAGCTTTTTTTTAAGTAGGTATTTGGTACTTAGTGACTTTTGGTTGTCACCCGGCGATATTAGCAAACGGGTAACGCCGCGCAAGTCATGCGGATAAATTGTACCTACTATAATTTGGTTCGCGTGTGTAGTGCTACTAAACTGTTACTTATGTAATTCTGCATGTGCAATGCACTGCTCACAACCTTTCCTTCAATCCGCACCACCTTATCCGCTGGCAGTCTGCCACAGCTCTTTTCTCGCGGACTTTTTTGCCACATACACGGTGAAACTTTGGAATCAGCTTGCAGCGCAATATTTCTGCACCGATACAACTGTACTATAAAGGTTTATTTACTTTACTAAATGTAAACAAACATCAGCTGCCAACACGGCTAAAAGTTATGGCGTCGGAATAACCAGCCAAATGCAATATTTGTAATTGACTTTCACCCGTCACATTTTCGACGTACTCTTTAGTTTAGTCGCATAATATAGAGTTTGTTTACATTTAGTAAAGTACCTAAACCTTTATAGTATAAGGGATAAACGAGCCTACTATTTTCTGAAAGGGCGGCCAACGTTCCCGTTATTCTACTTATACTACATATGTGTGTCCGGCGGAGATTGCATTCCATCATGTGACCCGTTTGCCCCCTATAATACTGTAGGTAGGTAGGTACATAAAAAAAAAAGATGAGGTAATTTATTTGCTTCATTGGTTAAATTTTGAAATGTCACTCCTCCTTTTTTAAGTAGGTTGAGAAGAGTAACATGACGATTGGTTGACTGACAACGCACAGTCTAAAGTCTAAACCAGTGGTTCCCAACACGTGGTCTGCAAGAAGTAATTTAATAAAGGCTGCAAAAGATTTTAAACTTTGAACAAACGCGCGCGGCATATCGCAGCGCGAAATTTGAACGGTGCGCCAGAGAAAAGGGAACCATAATTACAGTTTCGTTTTATTCTTGTGAGCTCTGCTAATAATAATGAAACTAAAGTGGTGTCTGGTCTAAAAAACCTCTGTGCTAAAACAACTGAAGCTAGAGACATGAAATTTGACAGCCTTGACTGTCGTAGAAGTGCACTAAGAAGGGTTTTTTGAAATTGCCACGGCATAGGGAACTAGCTTATTTTTTATTCTTCCATGAAATGCAGCCGGTGGCTTAGACAGCTTTGTTTCGTATATTTCTTAGGGTTCCGTACCAAAGGGCACCAATGGGACCCCATTACTGAGACTCCGCTGTCTGTCCGTCCGTCTGTCACAGGGCTCTATTACTTGAACCGTAATAGCTGGACACTTGAAATGTTCACCGATTATGTATTGCTATGGCCGCTATAACAACGAATACTTACTAAAAATTAAATTAAATTAAAAATTAAAGGAGGTCGTCATACAAATAACGTGTTTTTCACCATTATTTATTGAACAGTTCTTTAAACATTGTACGGAGGTACGGATCCCTCCATGTTTTTTATTCTTCCACGTAAATGACCCCGATGACGTTTGATGTTTTTTTTTCAAATGTAAATTTCGCATCTTTCAGCGACTTTGATCACGGCGGCGGCGGGGACGACGGTGGGCTGGACGTCGCCGACGCTGCCCATCCTGCTGGCTCCCGAATCACCCATCGCGACCTCGCCAGACCAGAGCTCGTGGATCGCCTCGCTTATGATCCTCTGTTCAGGTATAGCAATACATTGATCGTGTTTTATCGACAAAAGATGGCACTATATATAGTATGTAGAAAATAAAATATCTACCCAGGATACGTTTTCTCACAAATTTTTCATCCCCAAAAACCCATAGGCCTAGCAAATTTTTATTTTAATGTTTATACTCGCGTTAACATTTTTTTATTATTATTTAAAACTAATTAGAATTTTTCTAAGAGGAGGCCTGTACCCTACAGTGTGGAACGTATATAGACTGGGATGATGATGATGATGATGATGATGAATTAGCGATTGACCTCTATCTCAACTGATGGTAAGTAGATTAAGCTGAAGATGTAGCTTACTAGTTACTAGTTCAGTAACGGCCTGTACACTCAGGCCTGGAATAGCCCATAATTTAATATAGGGTCACTCACCCTATATTAAATTATGGGCTATTCCAGGTCAGAGTGTAAGTACGGTCACGAGTTTTAATTTGAGACCCACTTAAGGTTGACAGTCCTGTCATATTGTATAGGAATTCAAAGGAGGTATTTTTCCGAAATTGGTCCCAAATTAAAGCACGCGACCGTACTTATATGGGAAAACAGACAACGGAAGCGACTTCTATTCCTTAGCACCCAGCATTATAAAAGATGAAGCAAAATGCGTTGTGTGAATGGTCAGAATATAAACAACATAGGAGGAGTAAGGTAAGTAAGGTGACAAAACGAAGATGGTGGAATAAGTTTATTGTAATTCCTGCGTATACCTACTCCAAAATGTATCCGGTTAAAAACAGACAAAGAAGTATCTTTCTGACTAAGTATGTTCTAGGCTCGAAAACGATCTAGCATATTTTTTATATCGATTAAGTATGCAGCGTGCTTGCAGTTCACATATGTATCGTTTCTCAATATTCCTAAACTTGTGTAGTACTCAATTAATGTAATCTATCGTTTGATATTGAAGATAGAACGAGGACAATAAACTCTGACACATTTTGTAACTAGCTCACTAGTCGCATAACTCACGTGCCTACAAAATCTGCGAGTCATATTTCGTCAGACAAATCTAAATTCAGAAGTATCCCATCGATTTCACAATGTATTCAGAAAGTTTCACTAAAATTGTATGTAAATAGTTTAAAGAAACTATAATCACTATCGAGAGTTTATAATCCTATCACTATCAGTAGACGTGGTCTTTAGGCCGCTAAAGTCTTTCTTATCATCGCGTCATTAATTCTACCTTGTTACGTTGATCAATTTGGTATCCATGTTCTTATTTGACACGTTGAGTGAGTCTGTATTTAAATTTTATGTAATTTTTAAGTAAACTTTATGCTGATATTCTGAAGAAGGCTAACGAAATTGTTTCTTGAATCGTGACCTAACTACCTAGTACCTAATTAGGATCACATACCTAATCCTAATTTCGATTTCGCTTGCAAACGCCAAACTTTACCCGGATGCTTGTACAAGCTTGTTATGAAAAACCGTGTTCTATTTATAAGTGTCACACTACGGCACACTCATGAGTTCCCCGAATACACCATAAAAAATACAAAGGCAGATCAAATATGCACATGAACAAAAAATTAGTTATGTCAATTCATAATGTAACAGGTGGAATAGTCATGGTTTCCGCACCAGATAGTTGGTATAAACTATTTTGGTTTTTCTAATTTCAGCGGCGAGTCCGATTCCGGCTTCATATCTGGCGGACCGAATTGGCACGAAGAAGACGCTTCTGCTGGCTGCGGTGCCGTACATCATCGGCTGGGTCCTGGTGATGTTCGCGGGGAACATTCCTACGATCTACGCGTCGCGCCTCATTTCCGGCCTGGGCTATGGTATCGCATATACCGCTGCTCCTATGTACTTGGGAGAAATAGCCTCCGATGAGGTCCGAGGCGCAATGACCACTCTCATCACTGTCATGTCAAAGGTATATACGTTACACGTCCTCATATAATTATAGTTATCTCTGAAACAAAAAATTTTTTGTACATAAGGTTAGTTTACTTAGAACAGTATGATATTATTATTTATTAATTGTTGCCATTACTACATTTTTTTTTTCAGTTTGGAATCTTATCGCAGTACGCCATAGGGCCGTACGTTTCTATGCTGGGACTTGCGAGCTTCAATATCGCTATACCAATACTTTTTGTGGTAACATTCAGTACCATGCCAGAATCTCCGTATTATTTCCTGAAGTCAGGACAGCCGGATCAAGCCGAGAGATCACTCAAGAAACTCCGCGGTAAAAGCTATATAAGAGGAGAACTGGATAGTATGACACATTTGGTGAACGAAAACATGAAAGACAAAAGTCGATGGCTGGACTTGTTGACAGTTGGTGGGAACAGAAAAGGTCTTATAATTCTATACGGGATATACTTCACGCAACAGTTCTGCGGGAGCACTGCGATCATATCATACGCTCAGCAAATTTTCGAAACTGCCGAAGGCGGTTTTGGAGCGAAGGAGTCGTGTATTCTCTTCGGTACCGTGCAGTTGATAACATCTGCAATATCTTCACAGCTAGTCGATAGATTAGGGAGAAAACCTCTCCTTCTTGTGTCCTCGTGTGGCGTTGCCTTAGCTAACATTATTATAGGGGCATATTTTTTCATGAAATACGAGAACAGTGAGTATGTCGTTAATGTTAAATTCATTCCTATTGTTGTGATACCTATATTTATATTTTCATACACTATAGGCTTAGCTACAGTGCCTTTTGCTATAACATCGGAAATATTTCCCACGAATATAAAATCAAAGGCTACGTGTGCGATACAAATATTTGTTGCTTTAATGACATTCGCCGTTACCAAATTATACCAAGTGATCGCGGACTCGTTGGGAAAATATGTGGCATTTTGGGCATTCGGGGCGTTGTCAATTGCTGGAGTGGTGTTCATTCTGGTGCTACTTCCTGAAACCAAGGGCCAATCGTTCACCGCCATTCAGGACAAGTTGTACAAAAGTAAAAAAGTTGTTTATGAAAAGCGAGACGATCACTTAGCGAGAGTAAGGCTTAGCATTTAAATTAATTACCCTCTATACATATTTTGTTATTTGTTACTACAACATATATTTTATTAAATTTCATTGTAAACCAGAGCCTAGTGGCATAATAAAGCACGAGTTAATAGTATTAGCGATTTTGTTTCGAAATTCACCAATACTATTCGCTTATTTAGAAGCTGGCTTTATTGTCAAAACTTTACTAACTATCAGAAAATATACATTATTGTCACAAAATTATAAAAAAAAAACAAATATTATGATCAAATCAGTGTTGTAAACCTGACTATATAAAATAGGAAGATGAATAACTGTCTGACTTGCATATCAAGACAAGGCATGGTCAAGTTTACTACATGCCTTTCCTTTTCGCTTATTATTATTAGCACTAAAAGAGGGTTTTGAAAAATTTTCACGTGTTAAGAAGTTTTACAACAAAGGTGAAGTAGCAGACGCTAGCTAGTTACTTAAATATTTAAGTTCTCGTCAGTATTTAGGTACCCATTATTCAAATATATTTTGAATAAGGGCGTTCTCAGCCAGTGTGATATTTAAGATTAATATTTCAATACCCTGTTTTTAATAAATGTACATAAAAACACATTTTTTATGTACATACAAACTCTTAGAATTAAGAAAAGTTGAACAGCAAACTGTACAAACAGAGCATTAATTTATAAGTAGAAAGATTATATTCGACAATATTCGTAATAACACTTTATTTATCATTTTTAATTGATTTACTAGTTTTGTTTCCTAACTTTCATAACGTATTTTAAACTATAATTCAAATAATTGCGTCGACTAAAATTTTTACAAGCAGATGATGATTATACAACAGTTATATTTTTATAGTAATTACAAAGATTCACTACAATTGAAAAAATCAAATCAGCGTTCTGGGTAAAAAAAAATATAATTCGTCAGCTTGATTATCAAAAATATTGGACACATACTCATATTTCATTTTGTCAATAAAACAAAAAATTACAAAGATAAAGCGTATCAGTAAAAAGTATACCTAGGCTTGATGTCACACGGAACTTTAACGGGCTATATCTTTAGCATTTTTTGGTACATTAGCAA
The DNA here is from genome assembly GCA_947859365.1 of Archips crataeganus. Classification (NCBI taxonomy): domain Eukaryota; kingdom Metazoa; phylum Arthropoda; class Insecta; order Lepidoptera; family Tortricidae; genus Archips; species Archips crataeganus. The sequence continues at coordinate 15,841,320 of OX402048.1, read as the reverse complement.
AAGAAAAAAATACTTATCCAATATTTTTTGATAATCCAACTGACGGACTACCTAATTATATTTTTTTTAAATATACCTTCTTGTGCTGATGAACCAAAGTGATGAACAAATCTCGAATCTCGCGCCATCCAATACGAATTTCAAGAATAATAATTATTTTGTACTTACCCGTGAATATGTACTTACATTAAGATACATAATAAACATTACTACGCAATCTATAAGTAGTTATTCATCTAGTTATGTTTTTAGGTTATATAATGAGATAGCCGCTAAATAAAATAAAATTAATGATGTTACCAAACTATTGTATAAAATTGTGATCCGTTAAAATACGAAAGCAAATGGATGAAGTTCAAAAAATGGAACCATTGTTAACCATACAAAATGAATGACTGGTAAAAATCAACTATGACACGGAAATCGCTTATATTTGTATGGTAATTGTATGACAACAGAATATTTCTATTTTTATATAGCGGTGTCAATATATCCGACTTTTTGCCCTCCACCTACATATTTTCCGCTTTTTTAATGGAAGGCCAACTTGGTCTAACTATCTAACATTAAGTAAGGTAGGTAAATATTTACTGTCATTAATACTATAATATTACCAACTTCAATTTGAGTAGGTAATGTACAACAAAATCTGTAAGGTCTACGTTAAATACTTGTGATTGTATTACTCACGCTCCGAGTTCATGGTCCGTTTTTGCGCAAGTTCATCGACCTGCCGTGTTTTGAGAGCAAGTACCTATGGAAGTTTTTGTTTGGCTTCATAGATTCGTATAAGACCATTTTATAGCCGTCTGCATTGCTAACGGATTTACAAAAGATACAATTGTGCGGTTTTATTATAGTCTTATTTTTACTTATTCAAACAAACAATAATAAAACAATATTATTATAGAGCTAATCTAGATAAGTGGCTGATGATTGAAATTTATTTACCTCTATGATTTCGTCATCATCAACATCATTTCAGCCGTAGGAAATCCACTGCTGGACAGGACATAGGCCGCATTGATACTCAATCATTATGCCCGCCTTCCACTAAAAAGGGTAATGAGCGGAAACGGAGTTAACGATCTGAGCTGACCGGAATAAATTAGTCTTGCATTTCCACTAAAAAAGAGTTTCAGCATTCACCTTCCACTGCCAGCGGACTTTGCAGAGCGAGCAAAGTGGGAAATGAGTTGGATCAGATGAACGAGTCCGTTCAAAACTAGCATGCGACGCCATGACACAGCGGATCAATTTTAACTCGCTCAGTCCGCTTCGCTTACTCGCTCGCAGTGGAAATGTTGTATGAAAATCAGGATTATGAGTCGAGCGGAGTCCGCTTGGAATCCGCTCAACTCTGCGACCACTTTTGTGACTCTTTGTACTCGTTTCATCCGCTCTGCTCACTCTTATTCAGTGGAAGCACTTATATGCAGTTTGTCATTGAGAGTTAAACGGACTCCGTACGAAGCTTGTTCCACCCGTTACGCTCGCTCGCAGTGGAGGGCGAGCATTGCGGTTGGAAGCGGCTTAAGCTGCGTACGGACTGCGCGCACATTACGCGTACCCACGCGTACCCGGGTACGCGTGTCCTGGAACGCCATGTCCATACTTGCAGCTACGCGTACAGTGCACGCGTACATGGCGTACGCGTACCCCGGGTACGCGTATGTGCGCGAAGTCCGTACGCAGCTTTACATACACCGTGAACCTGCGGCCTTTATCAGATCATCCGTCCTTTTATTGTGGATGTCCCATGCTGCGCTTGCCAGTCCGTGGTCTCCATTCCAAAACTTTTGGCCCCCAACGGCTATCTATTCTACTATGATTTAGTTTACTTATATTACGGAGTAGGTACGCGTGACCAGCAGCGGGACGAGCGTTTTCTCTGTTCATTGCGCGTGCTCCCAGGTAACACTCTGCAGCGACTGTCTCAGCCGCGCAATGAACAGATTAAACGCTCTTCGTGCCGCTGCTCAAGAGTAAAGACTGCAGTTCTGTACCTACCATATTCTCTAAAGTGTTAATGACGTCATGAGTAGTCTCCCCCCTTGCGCAGATAATGCCGATAATTTAAATCATTTCAAGTTCAAAGGTCCTCACACGCGTTGGAAATTTATAAATATGATATATACTTATTGAATATAGTAATATCACGTGATGCTATACGAGGTACGTTAATCAGACTTGCTTGACAACACGGCCGATTTCTCATAACGAACAGATAGTACAACCCACGACAGAATTCCTGCATTTATTGTGGTAACTGTTTTGTTTCAGTATTAAATTGTCGATTTATTATTTTGTGTAATACAATTAATTGTGACTGAAACACTAATTGTTCCCGCGTGTTGATCAGTCACGTAGTACCTTAAATATAATTAAACCACGATGAGAATAGGATTGAGACATTTCATGTACAAGGTGTTAATTAGATAACTGAAAACAAGTAATTTCTTCAGAATCGAAGTACAATCGTTTATATTTTAAAGCAGGCTGTATTTTTATTTTCAAATCGCTATTTTGCTGTGCTCAATCTAAAAGTTATAAATATAACTTACCTACGCCAACCAAATGTCTTAATAAAGAGGTTCAATACCAATTAGATATTGATTAATACCAGTGGCTGTTTTTTGTCACTTTTGATTTTCTTCTTAAAACATTGAAGCACAAATGACAACTAAAAATTTCCAGTGCTCAAGTAGAATATCCGTTTTCAAAAAAATTGTATACAATTGAGGGATTTAATAAAAAAAAACTTAATTAATATTTTTTGTGTAAAGGAGTTACCCATATACTTTGTATGGCTAACTTTCGTTACACAAGCAATCATCGTGGTTTTGTTTGGATTAAGCCCTTCACTATGTACATATTTTTTAACGATCCAGAAAAGAATTAATGAGATAAGTAAATATAGTATATACTGTAGAAGACTTGGCTTTATGTTTTTGAACCTTTGCCCTTTCCTTAGTGGAAAGAATTTAAAAAATAACATCAACGTCGCAAAGTTAGAAAACAAGTAGAATTACGCAAAACGTACTAATTTTTTTTATAATACCCATTAAACTAATTCTAAATGAAAATGAAAATTGGGATGTCTGAGGTACCTATTCAGTTACTAAATTAACACCTTATAATATATTTCGATATAAGTGTATAGAATTAACTGTCACTTCCATTTTCAGCCTCATCCATCACGGTTAAATAATATTTTATGTAAATAACTGCACTATATATTATATAACTATTTAACTATAATTAGGTACGGCAAAATGAACCATAGCATGGGCTTGTTTAAAAAATTTATGTGCCTTACGATTATATACGAATAAAGTTAAAAAGTGATAATATAATGACGATATATATAAAAGGTCACGTAGAAGAGTTCCTTAATTCTCCATATTGTTGAGTGTACTTACAGATGCATGTATATAATATATTACATAGGTTAAAGCCCGTTTTTAATGATCACTTAATACGTTAGCAATTTTGGGAGCATTTTATGTTGTGATGTCAATTGTCAAACATTCCTGTAACTTGTCCCATTGTTCTGTTCTATAAACGAAATGTTCAAATGTTAAAGAAACGGGCAATGGAAATGGTGTCAAAATAATTCGTAAAAAAGTGCCTTAAATATAAAAAGTTACACTTTTCTGCTGTTTTATTAATTTAATTTATTTTTTTATCTTGCAAATTCATTGTTTCCAGTACCTAGTAAAGTCGTTACATGGTGAACCGTGTGTCATAGGTAATGTTTACCCTAGTAAGAGATAATCGGTGAATAGGACTCTCAAAAACATAATAAATAAGTCATATATTGCTAAGATCAGTTCAGTTTGAGATTTAGGGATCCCTTTGTAAAATATCAAGCTTTAAAGTGCTATTTTTTGTTACAGTCAATACACCCCTCCCCCCTTTGAACGGTATTTTTTTTAAGCTTCGCGCTCTTGGCGCATTAGCCAAACGGGGAAACGGAATTAGATGAAGGAAAATGTGTAGAGATCGAAAACCGGTATTTTTAAGATAATTCAAAGTAAAATAAGGAAAACGTCCATCTTCGGAATAACGTCCCAGCTCGGTTAATAAATTGATATTTCTTGTTTCCCTATCTATCTTATACAAGATTTGAGAGACCTTCTTTTCCGTTTCTGTTTTTTTAGTAAAATTGCGATTACTAAAAACGCTGCACTAGCCAAAAGCAAATCACCACCGTCCATGATCGCTAGTGAAAACGCAACTCCGACAGTTTTGTTCTAAACAATTGTTCGTTTTCTCATTGAATGAAACCAGATGTTTTCTGTTTCGAGCGAGCATCGGCCGAACAGCAAACATTTCCTCAGAGCAAATTGTTCGCTCTGAGCACTAGATGAAAACATATTACTACATAACAGGAGGCTTGGTGGTTGTGGAGGCTGGTTGGTCTGCGCAGCGTGGTTGACTGTCGGTGGCATTGGGACGTCGGGCACGAGACGGCGTCCGAGTGTGGCCCACAGTGGCCTGCAACCAGGTTTAGCAATTTCACAAAGCAGGTCTATACCCCTATACCTAATTACATGAGTTACCTTATATTTGGATAGTTCAGTAATACAATAATAACAGATCACTGGCCAATTGCATTCACGATCTTGTGCCTTTAAAATTTTTCATCATTCCTAATGCGATCTCGCAGAGAAACTCCGAGCTTAGCCCTCCCTACCGCCCTCTGAGTGACCTCTCAGTCCCATAAGTCATCACTGGCAATACACACTGGTCAAAGACTTTTGACTTGAAACACTGCACTATATTGGATGGAGCTTCCCGAACGCTGCCTAGCCGAGTCGAGTTCGTCGAATGATCTCTTTCTCGAAGTTGGCCCTACATAATTGAATTGTATGTCCCAGGATATGAAGGGAGCACGGAATGAACATGTCTAGTCACCTTTTTGAAAAATGAGATCTAGTAATTTTTTTGAAATATAGAGCTCTCAAAGTACCCACTATAACATACCAATGGATTAAATATTGTATTATTTTTTCACTTTTAAAGAAATGGTTACCTACCATAGTAATTGTTCGTGATGACTAACTTTTAAATTGCTATAACAATAACACAAAAAGTTGCTTAGATGTATAGACATGTTCTTTTAGTGTACCCTTCATATAGTTGTCAAAAACTTCGAGCGAAGAGTCTCCAATTATAATGAGAGTTGATACAACATGGGCGTTCGACATGACCTTCGAATATTTAAGCTGTGAATGTTAATAGGTAAAGTGAAATTAGATAAAATGATGAGGGTATTACATGTATCTTGTGGCATGCACCCTTAAAATCTATCTAATATAATAAAAATCTCGTGTCACGGTGTTTGTTATCGAACTCCTCCGAAACGGCTTGACCGATTTTTATGAAACTTTTTTCTCTATACTCGGTAGGCCTGAGAATAGGTCGTAGGCTACTATTCTTCGCGGACAGAGTCGCGGGCAACAGCTAGTAGGACTATATTTTCCGATGATCTAGAGACCGGAAATTTGGCATTAAGGTATAGTCGGGGTAAGAAAAGGTTCGTCACTTTTCGACCTTGACTCGTTGACATAGAGTCGTTAAGTGAAGAACCTTTTCTTACCCCGACTATACATCAAACCCACAAGTACAAGAATAAATCCGAAAAGTAAAATATTAATGTTAAATAAATAAATAAATAAATAAATAAATATCACGGGACAATTCACACCAATTGACCTAGTCCCAAAGTAAGCTAGGAAAGCTTGTGTTATGGGTACTAGGCAACGGATAAACATACTTATATAGATAAATACATACTTAAATACTTACATATTATATACTTACATATTAAACACCCAAGACCCGAGAACAAACATTCGTATTTTTCATACAAATAGCTGCCCCGACACGGGAATCGAACCCGGAACCTCAAGTTTCATGACTATGAAGCTTGAGGTTAAGGTTGAGGTTAGGGTTAGAACCTGACTAGGTTCTCTAACCACTAGGCCATCTGGTCGTCTAATTACCTAATTATGGTAATTATGGAGTAATTATCTACTTAAGTTCTAATAATTCTCATAAGACATTTAAGGCCACACAGTGGCATTCCAACAATATAGCAAAGTTTCGAATCAACTACCAGGGTATGTATATAAAATATCGAATGGGTCAAAAGACCGACACGATTTTTTTCTGAAACCGTAAACTTCTCAGTATTTATTAAAACGGCATCATACAGAACCCATTAGGTTAGGTTAGGTTTGTTTTATAACAATTTTAAAAAGTTAGCGGTTTCAGTAAAAAATCGTGTCGGTCTTTTGACCCATTCGATGTTTTAATACATTCGGTCTTTCGTACTTCGGTATTGTAATACATACCCCAACTACCCTCTTATTAATACAAGATTATCTGTCACATTTACACTTGCCTTTGCTAGACTTAGACAAAACATGTGTATATATGTATGTTGATAGTGTGAGAAAGGTACTCGTACACTTCCACCAGTGGAAAATTCTTCACGTTTGATATGCTTATCGGGATCCTTATTTTGTAGCAGTATCAATGTTTATTTACGCATCCGGGAAACCTTCTCGAAACAAACTTGTGTATAAGTAATTTAAATGTTGAGTTCGGCTAAAAGTGATAGCAAAATGAGGTATCACAATTTATTAGTTAAGTTGTCACTTCCATAATACGAGTATTAAGTGGTAAATACGACCTAATTTATAAGACTCATTTACATGGATACATCTAAAGCTCAAGGGATACTGGGAGCAAAAAAATATCATTAAACCTGGTTTAAGTTTTACGGGTACATTGCACTACAATCTTTTACTAAGTATATATACTAATCCGTAACCACACGTGAAAGAAAGTTACGTCTAAGCAACACATACATGTTTTCATGCAAAAACACGTTAGCGTCTTCTGTGATGTTTGAGATTGAGTCTGTGTATATGTTAATTTATGCAGCAGTGGATAAGTGTGTGTCTTAATGAAAACACGTGTGCCGCATAGTCGTAGCTGTCTTGCACATGCAGTTGTGGAGTAACAGGTAAAATGGTTGTTTCATACCAGTTGACCAAAACTATTTTTTTGCTGCAAATAGTTTTGTTTTGTATAGATTCAAGTCCAGGCTAACTTGTTGTCAATTAAAATAAACAATAATATATTGTTTACTCTGCCCACTTATCAAAATATTCTGAAACTCTACTACGCATTACTTCTATATAATTAATCATTAAGAAGACCTCTCACTGCGATACATACCAATATACATGTGATATCCTATTGACCTAACTTGGACCTAACAGTTCTCTTGATTTTTATGTGACATAAGTATTCATTCATTCATTTAAGTCATGTGAAGAAAATAACATACAAAGTCGATATAATCATGAAAGACAATAAACGATTCGATTTTTTTTTTATTATTTTTTTATTTTTATTTATCTATTATTTTATTATTTGTGGCATTCGAACATGGCGGATGTAGACAGTATCTAATTTTGGTATTTCTGTTTCTTTGGCTAGTTGTAGTATAATTTTGATAGTGTTTTATGCGGCGATTAACATAACTGTTACAGTGATCAGATCACATAATTCTATACCTATTGCTCTCGTGTCTGACATTTTTTAGTGCGCAAGTTGTCTCCACGTGGTTCTGGAATTTTACTATCAAGTTGCAAAAACTACAATCACCGTACAACGTCGCACCCAAAGAGAGCAATCAACTGACATTGGCACAAGCCTATTGGCCGCCATTAAGGAAGAAGAAGAAGAAGACAATAAATTTCTTGGTTCTGGGATATATCAACCACTAGCGACCCGCCCTGGCTTCGCACGCCAAAAACTACTAATGTGATGTGTTTTACTGGGGGCACAGTAGTGAAGACCAAGACGAGCCAAGCGAAGCACTAGGCCGTGGCTTGGCCATTTGGCTACTACAAGAACTATTGTATGATAGAAAAGAAATTAACAATAAATTAATATAAAAAAATACAAATAAAATTTTCACTTTACATGTGACGGTAGCCAAACGGCCTAGCCACATATTTTGACTAAGGTGTATGAAGTTAGGGCGTGTAGAGTTAGGAAGCTTGGCTCTATTAGAAATTTGATAACTTTTTGACAGTGCAAGGAATATGGTCTCGTCTTGGGAACATTTTACATGAAAATGTTTTTAATGGGATAGTTTAGTTATAGATTGGTTGTTAAGTTTCGGAAAATTCACAATTTTCTGCGCGTTTTTTTAATTTTTTTCCGTAAGAAGCTACTACAAAGTTGTTAAAATACTAACCAAAAAAGATGAATTATATATATGCCATTTTGATATATGACATCTTTTAATTATTTTATATATATAGGTATATAAAAAGCAATAATATCATGTTCATCTACAAATAACTAACTTAGTCTGCGTCCCGCTAAGAATATTGCACTTCGCCCCCGCTGAGGTAGATTAAAATGTGTTTTCCCGTAGGAATGAAATATTTTCCCGTTGTGAAAATTAGCCTACCTATGTCTCTCTCCTTTATTTTTATTATTTTTTTGCATAATAAAGTATGGATTTGATTACAGCTATCCTTCGTGACAATGTTGTCAAGAGATGAAATGCCTGGTATCATAGGCAAAGGCATCGCGTCAATTGGGAATGTCTAAAAAAAATAAACAGTGGTTTTTATATTTTTTTTGTATAGAAAAGTCAATTATAAGAAACTAATTTCACTACTTTTTTCAAAATTAATTATTGAAACTATTTTGGTTGATGACGTCAGATTATAATTGAGGGCTCCCACACTGCCAAATTTCTAAATCTGTCTAAATGCGTACGATAAGGCGACCCCTTTAATTATTTTTTGCGTGGTGGTACACTGTAACTAGTGTCACTTTACTGGCGCTGTCAAAGTGCTAGATGTCAGGCAGTGGGTCCAAATCAAACTCCGTAGTTATAATCCACGCGTAAATTTGTGAAGAATTCTAACCACACAGAATAAAGTACGACTTGGACCGGTCACGCAATTTACACCAAAGTCAAATGAAGGTCATTGCTTTTTTGGTATGTAATAAATTCATTATATAATTTAAAATTAAATAACTACAGAAAACGAGTTAAAAACCATTTATCTCGAAATGGTTTTCGATTTAGTATACATTGCAAAAAAATAGACATCCCCAATTTTATTGGTTTAAGAACTCGACCAGTATCTACCTTATATATTTTCGCATTGACCTAGTACCGATATGGTCTCATATTGTAAATATGTAGCTGTTATGCTCGCTCACTTAAGTTGCCCACGTTCCTATGACCTTTATACCTACTTGCAGTGAGCAAGTACCGAGTCCTTCTCCTCAGTCAGTCTCAAAACCTATTGAAGATCGTGACCCCGAGAAAAGCAAACCTCGTCTTTCTCCACACGCTCTAGTTTTCGCAGTAGATCGCCGCACCGATATGTAGACTTCGCCAAATATTCGGAGATGCGGTCAAACCATCTCTTGGGGCTACGTCCTTTAAGCTGTGCCTATACCTTTTACTCTAAAAGCCCGTTATAATCACCACCAAACTTTTACAAAGTAATGAGACATGAGCTCATATTTACCGATTCGAGTCGAATTAAGTACCGCAGACGAAAAACAAATGACGATGGCGGCATCGTCTGTCTGCTCTTCAAATGGCAGGCAACCGACAAGTTTGTGTGAAAAACTGTTCAAAATTCAGATTTCGAATATGCGTTTCCATCTCCTCAGACGAGGATGGATGGAGCAAGGACTTTATCTCGTTCGGAAATTTAATTTTATTGACTCGGCGTAACATAACATTAAATTGAATGAAGTATACCTATATACAGTATGCTCAACCACGCTATTTATGTAAAGAAAACCCTGAGAAATATAACATGTGTTTGAAGATATAATATGCATCTGCTTTTCTATATATCTACATTATGTTACAAACAATTAGTATTAGAAAGCGTTCACAGGCATCACTTTAACGCTAAACATCCTTAGTTTAAGATAACTTGATATTTATTTCCCTTATATTTCCTAAAACTTTAACAGTCGGATTTGAACCAAATTATTTAACAATTTTAAAGAATATCAGCGATTACATAATCAGTTGTAGAACATCTACAACTCTGATAATTGCGAGTAAAGCCTCGTAGTCACGTGGCTGAGGGCTCAATATTTGTATATCATCACGTTTATGGAACTTTCCAACAGTCTACCTATCTGTCCTTAGTGCATTTTAAAGTGAAATCATTGATTGTTTTATTAGTTGCAGCGAGGCGTGATAATCATGTGAGTGCTGAGTGGATGCCACACCCGCGCAGGATTATTGTCTAACGCTTCTGACGCTTGCCTTCGCAATCACTATTTCTTTCTGTCAAACGATATAAGATGATGACAGAAAGAGATGGTGAAAGCGAAGGCAAGCGTCAGAAGCGTTAGACAATACGGCCTCAGTTCTACCGAGAACATAATATCTTGAAGTCATACTGGAGGTGTGTTCGGGCGTCATATTGGTCAACAATATTATTATTGCATAATTTATATTTATATATCGTCATAAGTAGTTTAATAATGTTATAATGGTTGAAACACCACAATGTAAAATTAAGGACGTCAATCCTCAGACTCCATTTCGTATCATAGCATGAATCATCATAAAAATACTCTTAGGTAATCATTCCTTCATTGTGCTTTATGTCACTATCTATTTTAGAATTTCTGATTTTAATCATGTATATTTGTGAAATAAGGATTAAATTTATAAAACAAATTCTGCTTAATCATGCTGTGCTACGAAATGTGATCAAAATTGTCACGTGCAATTTCACCTGTCAATTTCGGCGCGATAAATATGTCAATTCTTTTGTTGTAGATTTCCAGAAGTTGAATCACAGCCCTAAAATACGCATACACACTCTATCACTAAACTCTAATACATTTATCGATAATATCAATGTAAACAAAATATAAGTACTCGCAAGTAGATGAATTTGATAACAATCTTGGTAGGTATTTCACAATATGGCCACGACAACATTGACGCAGGTGCGACGAAGTCCACAATACTAGCTGTGCACGTGGATTGTACTTTTAAGTGACTGAACTGTAAAATAAATAAAACCGGCTAAGAGCGTGTTGAACACGCCCAGGATAGGGCTCGCAGCTGTTACGAAAAAATCCTTGCAAATCTTACTAATTTTACTATTAATTATACTGTCCGTATTCAACAAGCAATATTTAATAGGTCAGGCTGCTATTTACTCTTAAACAACTAATAATTCTCAAGCAAACTTAGCCGTTATAGTTTTCCTTGTTAATTTGAGAAATTTCCTCCCATCCTGATTTTTTTCAAAATTTTTATACCAACAGTTTAGCTTTTAAAGGGAGGCTCGCTCGATTTTAACAAAGAAATTCACTTCACAACCCCGTAATGATTTTAAAGACCTATCCAACGATACCCCACACTATAAAGTTAGATGAGAAAAAAAAATCATCCCCACAATTTATTTTTATCACTTTGTCGGGGTAATTGCTATAATGCAAAATTACAGCTTTCTAGTACTAATAGCCACTGCGCTAAGCCGCGGACAGACAGTCAGACAGACGGACGGACAGACAGACATGACGAAACTATTGGGTTCTGTTTTACCACTTCAGCTTTGGAACCCTAAAAAGGCGCCAGCGGGCTATATTATTTCTCTATTGCAGCCCTAAGTATTTGTCCGTCTGTCAGGGATGTATCTGATTCTACATATTCCACCCATCACGTTCTTGTACCACTAGGGTAAAAAAAAACAACGTCCAAAAGGATGATTCAACGCCTTATCGTCAAAATGCGCGCATGGAATTAAAATACTTTAAGACCCATTAAGAGAATGGTGGAATTTTCCTTCATCATACATATAAAATACTTATTCTCTTAGCTTTTGCAATTTCCTTATTTAATCGGTGAATAGAAGTAATAACTTAAAACGGAAGCGATAACTTTCCTATATATATGCATTGAGAATTTACTGTCGCCGAAGCAAGAAAGTAGAACGAAGAAATAAAATTAACACCAAAATGCCATTCTTATTATTAGTGAGGACGACACGTGGAGAAAAATAATTTTCACTATTGCAAACATTTCATTGGTTACAGCGACTATCAAAGTGAATCAATTAATTGATAAAATTAATTAAAATATTCACTGTAAGGATGACCATGACAATAAAGAATGATAATTACCACCACACGCCTATTTTATCCGAACCCCCCTGTCCGAGTATCTTTAATACTGTGGGTGTGTACCATGAACGTCATGATTGTTTAACATCGTTTGTACTTGTATCTAGATAAGCGTCTACGTTTATCAACACATACACACACAGACACACATTTACGTAAATATCGCACACGTACATTTAAATTTTATTTGCGTCGATGTGTTCAGCAGTAAGCGTAGTGTGTCAAGAATTCAAAAGAGACTATTCTTATTCCATTGATCGACATTTGGCGTCACATAATGTTCGTTTTTTTTATGAAAAAATATTGCCATTATAATTGCAACTTACCTTGATAGCTTTTTCAAGGAAATGGTTGCTTTATGCATATTATATCCTCAAAGGCTAGGTTAACTATATATCAGAAGACGAAGTGCATTGTTGAAGGGCAATCTAAAAAAAACTTTTGCTGGAGCGCTAAACTCTTCAGCAAGCTCGTCCGTTTAAACCAATACTCGGTCAGCAATTACCTACTTACTTTCAGGTCCTGACAATAATATATTACTTATTCTAAGTTGAACGATTCAGGTTAAAACCTATAAATATTACTACTTCAACTTTTGTTGTTAACAGCGATGAACAATTCATATGTTGAAAAAGTCTTACTTAAGATGATAATAAATACCTATTTATACCCTTCGATTACTTAGCTTTATATTTTTAATCCTGTACCACAGCGACGTACACATAATAATAATAATATTATTTTTTAAAGCAAATCTTTCATAAGGCGACAAAAAGATACAAACGAATTGAAAACATTATCACTTTTTAAAGTCGGTTAAAAACAGCTAATTGTTGGCAAGAACTGTAAATATACAGAAGCTTTAAAACCGTTTTAAAAGTAAATCAATAAAACGGAAGTGGAGCTATTAATTTTGCCCAACAAATTCCATTAAACCTTTTCTTCGGGCGAGATTTACGTTCATTTAAATCGGAGGAGCGACAGTTAATCCATATTAATTGGTTGATATACCTCGACTAGTTTTGAGAATCGCGGCTCGTCCTCACTACACGTTCGTAAGTGTGTAGTGCGTTCGAGCCTCTATAAAATGTTTCACACTTGTGCCGCTGCCAACGCGTTTACACGCAGCCCACATGTAAAAATGAGCGTGTGTGTGCGCCTTCACGCGATGGCCTGCTGATCACATGTCGACATTCCTACGTGCTTCAAACTGCTGTACTGAAGACTCTGCATTGCATTTTTCATGTGACAGTTCAAATACTTCTTCTTTGAAAAAAATATTTGTGACATTAGTGATGTATGATTTACTCACTGTATCTACTCTACCGGTCGTAGTAACGGTCAACCGCCATAAAATATGAATTCCGAATGTATAGTTTGTAATAATGTGTTTTATTTGTGAAGCGAAGCAGTATCTGTTCAGTTTAGACATCAATTGATGCTCCTATAAACGTCAAAGAATCTACCAGCGTTCACCATTCGTACCACCATTCGTCTCTTTTCAGGAAAACAGTGGGTATATGAGGCTCTCTCACAAGGGGCCTACCCACTAAAAACCGCACGGATTCCCTCGTTGCCATTGTTAAAGCCACAGGAGCATGATGAGACACCGCGACGCCCACTGGCCGCCCCGGGATGGGCCTCCTCTGGCGGCACCGTGCAATGCGGGCTCGGCTTTCCCTCCAATCCCCCCCCCCCCCAGTCAGTCAATCGCCACAGGACCAACCGCTACTCTTACCCCCCTTAACCCTTAACCACTAGGGAATAAGAGGGAATCATAGCTATCGTGCAGGACAGATGATAGCGATCAACTAACGACCGAAGAAAGAATTAATTACCTAACCGTTGTTGCCCAGGTTGCACCGTCCCAGACGGACGTTACCCTTTCCCACCCCCATAGGACCTATGAGGCCTCACGCCTGCCTCGGATAGAAGGGAGTGGTACTGCCCGAGCACACGAGGAGGTTTCCGACACCGCCCCTAATAAATCAACCTAACCTAACCTACTGCAGCAAAAAATGTTTTTTTTACGTGATACACCATTCACATTTCTAGATCAGTTAATGCTTGACAATAGAATGCATTAGGTAACTCAATTGTTTCAATTAGTTTAAATAAATGTAGGATGTTCATAATATTGAATTTGAATCACAAACTCAAAGTATGTATACCCTAAATTAAGCAAGACTAATCAAATTACAAAATTTCAATTAGATACCTAATGCATTGTATAGTCTAGCATTAGCTGAGGTTGGGGTAGGAATAAGATGAAAATTGAACAGAATGCATTTATTTCAACAGTTACAAATACGTGCTGTACTTCAGTATAAATTATATTTTCAGTTCAGATATTTTCATGATACAACTGCAAACGTATGTATATCAATATAATGTTTTAAAGGGTCGATAGCTGTGCCAGAAAATCTCGACGACATTTTTACTTTGTAGATTTAGTTTAGTTTATATTCAGTTTAAATCTTTTAATTGTGTTTTATACTCGTAATATCTTTAAACTTCCATGCATTTTTGAAGTGACAACATTATAAAGTATGCCCAAAAAATTAAATCTCTAATTCCTAATAAAAATAAGAGGTGCGAAGTGGGCGCGACACGCCCCAGGGCCCTCGTAGCAACGACCGGTCGCACCCTCAAAAATGTGTACCTACTACCTACAATATAGAGAAGCACAGACTAGACAAAAAAACAGAAAACTGTACTAAATCTTTTTTAAGTTAAAGCAAAAATATTTCCGATAAGCTAAAGACCTGATCTACCTTGCTTCCCCGCTCCAACACGTGTAAGACAGCTACGTCTGTGCGACAAATGTTTTAATAAAAACCCAAAACAACACTCGGGACGTTCGCGCTGTTTGAAATGCGAAAGCATCATTTGTGGTGATGGTGGGTGGTGGGTGATAGTGGAGTATATGTTACACATTATATGTGATTTCTGTCTGTGCTATAGTCATGAGAATGCGGTTGGTAGAAGGATTTGGACTTTAGATAAAAACATACATTTGTCGACCAGACCACGACGCAGCGTAGAGACACAGTATCGGTCGGCATCCAACACCATGGAGCACGACCTGTTCGAGGTTACGGGAACGGGTTGGCTGCGGATGGCACAGACAGGACCAGTCTGTTTGGCGAACCTTGGGGGAGGCCTATGTTCAGTGCTGGACGTCTTTCGGCTGAAATAATGATACATTTGTCGCACAGACAGCTGTCTTGCACTTAGCAACGTACTTCATCCGTTTCTGTTTACATGCCTTCGAAAGTTAGTAACTCATTCAATAAATTTAATTAGAATACCTTAACCCTATTTTATTACAAGCCGGTTTTGTGTCTATGGCAAACGCATCTTTTTTGTGGTACTTTTGCCTACGCACGCTTGCACTTGCTATATAGCCCATTGTTTCGAATTCATTAAAATTTGTTAGGACATGCCATTTTTCCGGCTCTGTCTGTAACATCTAGTTAGAAGTGAGAGTTGGACACTGACACCAAGAGAAAATTAGAAACGAGTTGGAAGCTTTTGAGACGAGGTGCTGGTGAGGATAAGTTGGACAGAAACGAAAACTAATGAGGAGGTTCTGAAATTGGTTGGGGAAAGGATACGCCTGTTAAAAACTATTGGGATAAGCAGAAGAAAAACGATAGGGCACCTAATTCGACACGATTTTATATTTTGCCGAGAAAAATTGAAGGGAGGAGAGGAAGATGGAGACCAGAACAAATGATTTCAACCAAAATAAAGAGAACGGTAACGCTGGGTCATATCAAGAAGTCGAATGATTGGCAGAAGAAAAAGGGATAAAGGAATGTACTTAATTCTTAAATGTAGATGACGGTGATCAGTCTGTAACTAAGTGCCGGTTGAGTTGCTGCTCAATAATTTATTTCCTACAAAACTTGTGCTTCAAAACTAATAACATTTGACTGATGAGTACCGTAATTTAGTAACATATATAAAAACACAAAAAAAACGTGCATGTTAATACTTAGCTGGAAAGGCGAAAAGGTGCCGATATCTGTTCTGGAAAAAAATGAAGCGATAAAGTTTCTATTCCTCTTGTATACAATAAGTTCTGTGGGCACAGTGCGGATTTGCGGAATGGGAACTTATTTAACAATTACTAGGAGTTACCACTATAAAAATTAAGTGGGTCCATGTAAAGGTATAAAGCAGCAGATTACCAATGATGATTTCCTTTACCGAAAAAAGGTACATTACTATGTAAAAATTATACTGTAATAATAAAAATGAACAAACAAATCTAAAATAAAGCGTTGCGAATAAACAAGGCTAAAGTCGACTTTACCGCCTTCTGTTTTTTTTAATTGTCACAGAATTTTTCCATTTGTATTGTCATTTCTGTAAACAGTTATTATCATTAAAGTGAATTTATGCTTAGTAGTTACCTGCGTAACGCGGTTGCGTTAAGATTTACAATTTATTACTTTACGAAATTGCAAATAACTTGGGATTAGGGTTCAAAATTACCTCCCGAGGACTTGCGTTCGGCTTAATGAGTTTTCATAAGGTATAAATGTTATTATTTTCTTAGAGTATCTAAATTTTCTCGTACCTACAGTCGTTTATCATGCATGAAGTTTATAAATTATTCAGAGCACATTGCCATGCTAGAGAAAGTATACATGTATAACTTAAAAGCGGCAGACTTGAATATCTTTTTGCAGTTTATGTCATTTAGAAATTAAACTTTCACGTATTGAGTCAAACTAGTTTGATATTATTTTATGTTTATGCAGGTTTTTTTATTTATTTAGATGACGAGAATAAACATTGCGGAAACTACAAAGCAGTGATCTTATGCAGTTTAACGAAAAAAAAGTGTAGGTATTCTAATTCTTCAAACGAGTCCAAACACGATGGGGTAATTCGTAATTTCATTAATTCAGTATGACCAAAGGCACTCCACAATAAAACGACACAACCCCATCGAGTTTGCACTCGTTTGATTCGTCTTGACGAGTACTTTGATCCCAGATGGTAACCAGGGTCTGATGATGGAGCTGGAAGATGGCTAAAGACACTCAACAATAAAACAAAAAAAAATAGCTATGAACACTTTTCGATAGGCAAGTTATCATAGGCATTATTAGGCATATTTGTTTATAAATTATATTTGATAAGAAATATGTCTCATCGAGTTAACAGATCGGTGAAGGTCGATCTTCAACGGCTCTTAGACCATAATTCAAATGCTCAATAATTTATCTGGGTCTCAGGTAGCTAGTTACACTAAAAAAGCAAGGAATAAAAAAAGTAATTAAAAAAACTAAAAACCCGCCTGCGGTGTAAATAAAATAATAAATATAAAAAAATATAAAAAAACCCGCCTGCAGAAATACTGAAAAGGTGGAAACAAGATAAAATGTTCAATAACAATAATAAGCTAACTGAACTCAACGAAAGAAATCGAAAAAAAAACTAAACATTGAAACGAAATTAAAACACGTCGATGGAAGTCTTTCAAAATTTAATGCAACGATAAAATGCAGTCGGAGGCATAGGAGTCAGTGGCTGCATGAGATTTAATGTCACTTCATGCATGCCTCCGACTGCATTTTATCGTTGCGTTAAATTTTGAAAGACTGCCATCGACGTGTTTTAATTTCGTTCCAATGTTCAGTTTTTTTTTCGATTTCTTTCGTTGAGTTCAGTTAGCTTATTATTGTTATTGAACATTTTGTCTTGTTTCCACCTTTTCAGTATTTCTGCAGGCTGGTTTTTTTTTATTTATTATTTTATTTACACCGCAGGCGGGTTTTTAGTTTTTTTTAATTACTTTTTTTTATTTATTAGTATTTTACGATAGTTAATCTTTCCGTTGCTTTCATTGAAATGTAAGGTAGGATTGAAGCTAACGTTGCAAATATGTAACCTCTTTGTTGCACATATCGACTTAGAAATACAGTTACAGATATAGAGCTGAACAAAGTTGAGCGTATTTCGAAAAATAATAAACCTTATCCGGGTAATCTGGTTTCAGAAACTTTGATTATTGAATGTCTTTTCTTAGAACCATATTAAATCAAAATTAAACTAAAGCATATACACCTCTTAAAGCGTTGCTAATCTCATATCATTGTTGTAGGTCTATCCAATTAAAACAATTTAAAAGTTTAGGATGTGCGAGTAATTTTCACATCATACAAAGGTTTTTCTAAACGCTAATTCCACTAATATCTCGTCTTCGTGACTCCGCCAGTTTGGTATGCTTCTTGACTGCTTCGTGAAACGGCACTGCTCCTGGGGCGACACTGCGTCGCACAGTCGATGGGTGTAGCAAGGGTGGTGTAGCCAACGACCAACTTGAGTCGCGCGACGCGATTACTTGCATCAGTCAATGCTATGAAGCATTAATTTTACCCTCAACATTGGGTCTCGCGACCCAGTCACAGTCGCGGGTGCCAACATCGGAATCCTATCAAAATATCCCGTAGTTTAATAACTTTCCTTTCGATTCATTTTTGGTTTTTCAATCTACGTATACAGGATAAAACAGAAAAAAATCTACCTATATCCGTTATATACCTACCTCTACCTACATCATCCAAGCCCTCTGCCCCAAACCGGTTTCATTTGAAAGGCAATAATGCAAAAATAGTTTTAGACTAGGTACCTACTAAAACAATGCGTTAGGCTCATTCTGTCCATTCATGAGTAGATTGCGAGGACGAAGTCGCGAGCAAAAGTTAGCTTAGCATAGTAGACAATAAAATACAGCTGTAATAGCACAGAATAAGTAATAGTACTAACGTACAGAAGGATCACTCTCGAACAAAAGTCAACTTTAGGTATAAAAACTTGTCTATTCTTACTGCTTGCATGCGAAATTGAAACTTATCGTGTGATCCGAGCGTTTATATTCCAAATAATTTATTGAATCAGGCGTTACTTTGCGGAGGTCCATATTAATGAACTAAAACAATTACTTTGCTCACCCGCGACCTTACAATAGTTACGTTTATGCAAGAAATGTGCGTTCATGCAGTTCCTCCACCTGCACACTGTACGAACACACACAAATCACATAAACCCAACCATCACCGCCACCAAGCTACACTGACGCGTTTCGAACTCAACCAGAGCGCATCTTCAGAGTTACCACAACCGTATGCTATGCTACCAAATGTTAAACTAACAAACCAAAACAAATGTTTTAACTTGTCACTGTAACTTCTCAAGTACCCACTTTATTTTTCTTATTCTCAAACTACCCCACAAAAATTAACTTTTATTGACATATTATAAAACTACCTTGAATTTTTTGTTTATTTATTTATAAGGCATATTTAATTAATACTAACTGTTCAAATTCGACCCAAGCCGCAGTAAAGGAGAAGATACTAAATTTACCTGTTCATTAATAATAGACCCCATAGTGTTGTACCTAATTATTTCCATGCATTCCAGAGCATCC
Source organism: Archips crataeganus (assembly GCA_947859365.1). Taxonomy (NCBI): domain Eukaryota; kingdom Metazoa; phylum Arthropoda; class Insecta; order Lepidoptera; family Tortricidae; genus Archips; species Archips crataeganus. The sequence goes on along the minus strand of OX402048.1, from coordinate 15,821,648 downwards.
AGACGCAACCCCTTGCCGCAATAATGTAACACTTCATAAGAATCTGAGTCTAACAATGAATGATTTGATTCCAACAAATGTTTTGCAAAATTCGATCTATCAAAATTCGATGGATGCTCATTCCTATATGCCGAAACATGCTCTTTAAATCTAGTATTAAAACTTCGGCCTGTCTGTCCTACGTATATCCCATTGCAGTCATTACAAGTAAGCTTGTATACCCCCGATCTAGTTCCCTTATCTACCTGTTCTTTGTGGTTACATAGCCTAGAGTACAAAGAGTTGTTAGTCTTAAAGGCAACATTAATATTGTTTGATTTTAAAATGCCATAAATCTTATCAGACAAACCCCCAACGTAAGAGATGCTAGATCTATATTTGTTAGTAGACTGAGAAGGTAACGCAGCGTAAAGCATGCTATTTACTAACCGTGCCTGCTTCTTTTGAACTAAACTATCTACCATTGATTTTGTATAACCATTTGAGATCGCTATCTGATAAATAGTACTCAACTCTAAATCAAAATGTTCCTTAGAAAGAGGCACAGTCAACAATCTATTAACATAACAATGGAAAGCAGCCAGTTTATGCTGCCACGGATGATTAGAAGATGCTGGTGGTTTGAGAATCAGTATATTGTGGGTAATAGTAATATTGTGTACTATTTTAGGTATGTTGATGATTTGATCCTATGCTGGAGAGGGAGTATGAGACAGCTTGACGTGTTTATTAATGGTTTGAATAACAAGCACGTAAAGATAAGGTTCAAAAAAGAATTGGAGGAAAATTGTTCGTTGAACTTTTTGGATTTAACGATTTAAAAATTAAATGGTAAACATCAATTTAAAATATACCGTAAGCCCACGTACACAGATGCTGTTATACCAGCATCTTCTAATCATCCGTGGCAGCATAAACTGGCTGCTTTCCATTGTTATGTTAATAGATTGTTGACTGTGCCTCTTTCTAAGGAACATTTTGATTTAGAGTTGAGTACTATTTATCAGATAGCGATCTCAAATGGTTATACAAAATCAATGGTAGATAGTTTAGTTCAAAAGAAGCAGGCACGGTTAGTAAATAGCATGCTTTACGCTGCGTTACCTTCTCAGTCTACTAACAAATATAGATCTAGCATCTCTTACGTTGGGGGTTTGTCTGATAAGATTTATGGCATTTTAAAATCAAACAATATTAATGTTGCCTTTAAGACTAACAACTCTTTGTGCTCTAGGCTATGTAACCACAAAAAACAGGTAGATAAGGGAACTAGATCGGGGGTATACAAGCTTACTTGTAATGACTGCAATGGGATATACGTAGGACAGACAGGCCGAAGTTTTAATACTAGATTTAAAGAGCATGTTTCGGCATATAGGAATGAGCATCCAGATAGATCGAATTTTGCAAAACATTTGTTGGAATCAAATCATTCATTGTTAGATTCAGATTCTTATGAAGTGTTACATTATTGCGGCAAGGGGTTGCGTCTGGATGCTCTGGAATGCATGGAAATAATTAGGTACAACACTATGGGGTCTATTATTAATGAATAGGTAAATTTAGTATCTTCTCCTTTACTGCGGCTTGGGTCGAATTTGAACAGTTAGTATTAATTAAATATGCCTTATAAATAAATAAACAAAAAATTCAAGGTAGTTTTATAATATGTCAATAAAAGTTAATTTTTGTGGGGTAGTTTGAGAATAAGAAAAATAAAGTGGGTACTTGAGAAGTTACAGTGACAAGTTAAAACATTTGTTTTGGTTTGTTAGTTTAACATTTGGTAGCATAGCATACGGTTGTGGTAACTCTGAAGATGAGCTCAGGTTGAGTTCGAAACGCGTCAGTGTAGCTTGGTGGCGGTGATGGTTGGGTTTATGTGATTTGTGTGTGTTCGTACAGTGTGGAGGTGGAGGAACTGCATGAACGCACATTTCTTGCATAAACGTAACTATTGTAAGGTCGCGGGTGAGCAAAGTAATTGTTTTAGTTCGTTTATATTCCGTTGGGCACCGCTGATCCGAAACCAAGGGCACAGGGTTCCGACTCGCCGATGTTTGGTAGGTATAAAAATCAAGACAGATAACAGTGTGTATTAATTCAGTAAACCACCTTTAGTAAGTAAGTAAGTTATTTATAAGATCGTTTCGAAGTCATTGTTTGTTGCAAAAATCACAAAGAAAAAGATTCTTAATTACGCGCGACGCGGCTAGCGTGCGAACTGAAGGCCAATTGACAACCTACTGCCATACTCCGCCCGGGCGGAGCGCCGGCCGAATTTACCTAAACTGCGGAGTGAAACCCCCCCTGGTAATAGTTAATACTCTTATAATTTTAGAAATTCTCTTTTTGCTGTTGATTTTGTTTTTTTAATGATCACTAAATTATTTTTGGTAAGAAAACCAGATGTTCGGAAATATTGTCGGTGGTCATTTGTTTCGTCCTGTTATATTACACGCATCTCCTATGTAAATCTGTCCGCAAGTATTAAGTACTTAATAATTTTATCAAAAAACATACAAATTTTAGGACAAAGGTCGTTATCAGCCGACCAATCAAAATTCTTGTGGAAAACAACGCCCACTGACGTTTATCTACCTTACATGATTCTTTTGGATGATTTTCACGCGGATACCGGCAAAAACAGCAGTGTAAGGGAAATGAATGTTTACTGTTCCGATAATTTTAGTTGTGCAATTTTTTAAGCGGAATTGCCATTGCCGTAATAAATATTGTTTCAACTTGTTTTTTCTACTTCTACGGGACTAAATGCGCATAGGTTTTATGTCCATAGTATAGTAATGGTTTGGTTTCATCTTTTTATGAAAAATATTTTAGATGCTTACATACAGTATATTTGCTGTTCCACAGCAAAATGTTACTTTATTATTATAATACAATGTTTAATAGTTACGATAAGACAGTTCCAAAATAATACACTTCCCACAATGTTTAATCAAGTGATAGAACCTCAAAGGATAGAACGATAGCCATAACTATAAACAACGACATACCAGCGGTACTAAGGATTTAAAGATTTTAGGCTTTGACTAAGACACATTTAAGAAGCAATAAGTTTACGCTAATTGTCTTGTCAGCATGTGCTCGTTCTCAACTACAACGAATGCTAAAGAGTAAAAATTTTCTATTTCCAGTGCTTCGATCACCACATTCAAACTTTCATTCACCTATTAAATTCGTTCCTAGAAATTGCAGAACACGGGATATCGTCTCAAAAGTTTCATGATATTTTTTCATCTACTGGCTAAAATTGCATGCACCCAAACGTCTGTAACTCCATAAATCCCGGTTTTTGAACATTATCATTATTTATCTCATGACATTCTTCGTCTGCCGTTCACAATGTTCACATTTTACATAGTAAAGGATAGTTAACACTCAAGTAAATATTCGTCATCATGAGTTACACGTTGCACTGCGCTAATGTTAACCTTCCAGGACTCATAAAGATTTGAATTATTATAAGTAGGTGTAAGGGTAGGACGACACAAATCGGTCTTGGCAAGCGTTGTTTCGTGTCTTGCGTCCACCTGTCATTTCCTTTTACGCTTCACGTAGGTAAGTATGCTCCTGATCACTTCCGCGAATTGGCCTTGTCTGTTATTGCTACTTACCTACTTAATTTATTTTTTTGCTTAAAACTATTCCGCAATGTAAGTTACTTATTATGATATATTTGATGACCTAGAATAACACGATGCTTAATGTAAACATGCATGCTCAGTTGGTGATGTAGGTTTTCTAGTGAACTGTTAAACAATTAGTACTAGTGTTGCTTGGCTAGGTATTATTAAAATAAAAAAACAGTCTCAATGAAACAAAATAATGGGCGCCTTGCCTAATATAAAGTACCTACGCAAAACGTAGCCTTCTCGCCGAGCACGTCCCCATTATTAGGGCATTCCCGTTGCTTAATTATTGCATGCATGTGCCAATAGAGCGGGTCTCGTGCAGTGTACAGTTCAAACTATTGTCAGTATTATTTTTGGACTAATGTCTAAAAATAATAGTGTCTCCACAAACATTCGGAGGCACGGTCGTTCCACCAGCGAGCAACGTGCGCGGCGCCGTCGAGGAGCGGCAGCGTGCGGCAGCGGCCGAGCGCCGCCGCGGCGCCGCGAGCCGATATCGACCCTGTCATTATCAGCACAAGAGCTACTCGACGCACTGACTGTCGAGCCAAGCGATAAACGAGGAGCAAAAGTGTGCGCCCGCGCCGATTTACCTCATTCCATTGGACTCGCCGCGCCGCGTTACGTTGTTAGACTCTCTCAGTCGCTCACCCGCCACCGTCGCGTTACCACGACACGTCTTCTCGTCGCACTATGAGCCAGCAAGCCAACACATAAACCATCCAAAATGAAGCCTAATAAGTTATAACGTTCCTTTTCAAACCCAATTTTAATTTTTAGTTCGAAAACATAACATTGTGATATTTAGCTAGTTTCCGTTAATATAATTATATATTTAATAACCCCAAAATGGATGCAAATTATTAATTTACTTATTATACTTACATATATTATATATTTATTATATCAGTGCTCAAGATAATCTCATTCCAAAACGTCCAGTAATACATTAATAGTCAAGAAATTTAAGTAATTCATTCACGATGACAGCCAAAACTCGTTCACATTGGAAGGAATATGCAACAGCACTATGTGGTAAGTCTTTATAACTCTTAATACTCTAACCTAACCTATCGGTGTTTTCGCCACGCCACGCATGGGGCTCGTGTTGTCGCTTGTTGATTTAAATGCTTCATTTGTAATTGCATTGTTCCAAGTCCTTAGTGTATCGCATTTCTAATCGTATTTACGAATATAACATGCTTCTTGTAATTTCACCATACTTACAATTAGTAAATCCTCTGCTGAAATCAACATAATAATATGTATTTCACTTAACGCGTTAATTCTGTTGGACTAAGTAGTCCAGATGGCATAAGTATGCCATCTGTGATATATTACTAACAATTTAACAAATTCATTCGGTTTTGGTGTTTTAATGAGGGTTAGAAGAGGTTATCGATCGACTCACTACAACATGATGTAAAAACTTAACCCAACTAAACATATACCTACATTTTTAAAGCACAAATGGCTATTGAATAACCATCTTGCCTAGGTACATCATTATTTTTACAAAATGCGGTCACATTTATGTAAGTATGTACTTTACCTACTTACTTATATGTATTCCATAAGAACAACTGAACAGCTTTGATCTTTTCCTCGTTATTTTATTACATACTAAGGTTTCCTTATTTTCAATGGAAGAAACATAATTGAGATGGTGAATCAATTGCCACATTTACATCGAGTAGCATTTCAGCAGCTCGAAGAATTAAACACGCTCCTAGCCCAACTTTTTACTGGTGTGGTTTTGGTACAGTGTGATAGAAGATACCTATCACATTAACTTAAAATTTCTTATTTTAGATCTGTACTTATTAAGAGATATCGAAAAAACTTTAAGGTCTGCTGAAGCACAAAAAACTTAGGGCACCTATCTTATATTTTATAAAGGAAATCTTAATTAACCTGTCTACATCCTTGCCTGAACAAACCGACTTGATATACATACAACAACAACTGGACGTAGTTTAACGAAAAGGATCCAAACTGCTGACATTTTCTTCTTTAATTTCTCTTATTTCTTTAATTTATCTTATTTTTTTAATGACAGCACTTGATGGGATGCTCAGTGGAGTATTTCTCAGTTGACAACAAGGACATTTAAAGACAGAGGAGTGGCTTATTGTGTTGTTGCATAGATTGCCACATTGCAGAAAGAATAGAGAAAAAAAAAATCTCTTTTGTTGGTACTGAAATTAGATCCAAAAGCAAAAAGCGACTTGTTGAACTGATGCAAAGAAATAGACAACTTTTTGAATGACTTTCATAAAACTGTTACAAAGAGTCATAAGCACGCAAAAGACTGTAAGTCCTCTGTACATACAGACAAGGTTTGGGTTATATAAACACTTTTAAAGTAAGGTAATGAGGTTGAATTAGTACAGCCATGACTCACAGGTTCAATTGAGTGAATGGTGATACATAAATCCATACAAACACGAAGTTATCTTGATTCAACAATACAGTTATGAACGCTTGTTTCTTTATTATTACATCCGGATAATTTCAAGAAATTGTTGTATTTTCAGCTTTTTCCACAAGCAACAATTAACAACTAAGTAATACTTATAATGTATTGTAGTGTTCCTAAAACTGCCAGCTAGCAATGTACCTATAAAGAAAAAAACATTATTCTCACAAAACCGGGTAATGATGTACAGTCAAGTGTAAAAATATAGGTGCACACAATTTGCTCATAAATATGTCCCATAGCTGTCGTCGAATTAAGGTATAGGTATGTAACGATGGGAGGATTAAATCGATATTTATTTTTGCACTTGACCGTACCAAGAAATCTTAGTTCTTTGCACATTTCCTTACATTGCCAGTTATGTACAAGGAAGTAATTTATTATTCTTCCTACATGACCCGGTTTTTGATTAAAAAAATGATTGTTCTTACTACAAAACCTTAGATATCTAATAACACTTGGCCTCACCTACTGAATGGATTCTAATATACTTACATTACTTGCTCGGCGTTTCAGTTGACATTATGAAACAGGGCTGATTTTTTGTAATACAGATCAATTATCAAAAGGGATCATTGCTAACTAAAAGAGAACTTGAATTGACTACAGCAATTGCGCTAAATTACAAAAAATTCTTTTACAAAAATGTTCCATCCCATACGCGTGGGCAGTCGAACAAAGTTTATTATGTATAGCTTTTGCCCGCGACTCCGTCCGCGTTGAATTAGTAATTTGGGCAGCTTATTTTTTTATCCAATTTGCTAGACGTTTTACTTCCAAAACCCCCGATTTGGAAACATTCTTCCGCTCCGCTCCGCTCCTATTGGTGTTAGCGGGATAATATATAACCTATAGCCTTCCTCGATAAATGTGCTATCTAACACTGAAAGAATTATTCAAATCGGAGCAGTAGTTCCTGAGATTAGCGCGTTCAAACAAAAAACCTGTTCGATAAATTCTTAAAATAGACGTATCTTTCTTATTTGTGAACCGATTCAAATGAAACAAACACTAAATGTTAATCCAAGAAAATACCAACATATCAGTGAAAACCGCATCCTTCTAGGTTAAGCCGTTCCTGAGATTAGCGCGCACAAACGCACAGACAAACAGACAATAATTCTAAAAATCATTGTTTTGGGTTCTATTGCGCTAATAAATAGTCCTAGTGACAGTTTTTCTCAAATATCTTCAATGTACAGATACCGACTTGTTACAGATTTATTATATGTATAGATAGATAGATAGATATTGATTCGCACTGATATTGCTGACATGATGTGGGCGAAGAGAAGAGTGATAGTCTTCTGTGTGCTGCGTTTGTCTAAAAATGTATACTTATTACAAACCTAAGCAGTAATATTAAGGACTAAATTAAACAAAACTTTCACCCTCAAGCCCTCTTTGCCGCGAATAACGTGATCAATTTCAGCTGTCAAAACAATGATAAGTGGAACTGAATTTTCAGAAATTACTGATAATTATAATAATGTAGTAATGTAATAGATGGTTTATCTTTCGGATATAGGTATGCACGTTTATTCAGCGCACGATACAGATCAGTTAATCGCAGGTTATCAAGTATCTTAATGTTATTGCATCATTAGTTCGTTAGCATATCCGAACCCGAATAAAACAGGTTCTGTTCCTCAAATTTATTGTAGGACTATAAATAATTAATATATTTAATGTACATAATTAAAATTGTTGAAACTTCGATCATCAATGTGTCCTCTTGTTTCGTTTGCTACAGAGCTTATTGGTTATCATTTTTAAACCGACTCAAAAAAAAAGAGGAGGTTCTCAATTATGTTGTTTTGTCATAGGATATTCCCATCTTTACTCCTTCTTGGCGCAAATACGACGTCCAATGAATTCCCGGAAGAATTCTTAAGGCCAGGTAAAAAAATTCCAAAAAAGGCAGGCTGTTCAGAGAAGGATCCGTATGGTCAAAGGAACTTATCGCACGAAAAATTAAATTACCTACTGGCACGAAGCAGTCAATATTGTTCAGAGTTTTGGATGGAGTTCTAAGTAATAAATCTAAATTGTGCGCTATGTGTGTGTATTGGCAGTTTCCAAACAATGTCTTTCTTTTCTAACTATCTACGTATTAATATTACTCTATCTACCTATGTTACAATACAATACAATACAATGACTCTTTATTGTACACCAGAAATAGTAAGCGATACAGAAAACAGGTACACAGATTATGCAATTGACGAGATTTCATTTTTTTGCCACCTGAAAAATTACTACAAGAATCTAAAGAGTTTTGCCTCCTGAACACGGATAAATATTTATTATAATTTATTACTCCATATTTAAAAAAATACAAGAAATTCAAAAAATATATCTAAATTACCCAATACTACCGCAGAATAAATATGATTCCTTTGCCTTTTTCACCAGAAAAAAAGAGCTTTCATAATTTTAAATTTGACATTGACATTGAGACGTGACAGATAGGTACATAAATGATCTATTTTTTTTTTTTTTTTTTTTGATTAAAACACCTTTTTATTAATGTTAATGCACGAACGACGTGTTATTGATTTAAATAAGATTTTAAACAAGCCCATAGTTGTGATCTAAAAGCAAGAAAAAACCAAACCGCCTAAGCAAACCAAACACAACGTCAACGTCAGATTTGCGTAATCACTTTTTTTTTAATAGATACTAGACTAAAGTAATGGATGTATTGTGTGGTAGTTTTGCAGTTAACACGTTGGCTGCGAAACCATGTCTTTTCCGCACGGTACGCGTCTTACCGCCTGTGCGGGCGCTAAAATCGTGTTAGTAAGTAACACACGGTCTGAATGTAAGTACGTAAAAATCAGCGCCGCAGCCAAACTGTTAATGCCCTTTTAAAATAAGCACATCTTAAAAATGTTGTAATAAATTAATTAACAATCCTTGTGAAAATTTAAAACTATCAGCGTCTTTCTCTTTCCAAACAGAATACAGACAGAGACCGAATCAAATTATAGACTTAGAAATATGAAATCTTGTCAATTGTCACCGTTGCATTAAAAACACAACCATTTAATTATACAGTTTTCACTCAGAAATAAAATGAAGTCATCAAATCCAATGTTCATTATCGAACGTGCACTTTTATGAGCTCGTTATAATTCCCTACGTCTTTAATAATTATGAAGTACCTGAACAAATACTTAAAAAAGCCTTATCGCGCATTATTTTCCTTATTTGATAATTCCTCAGTTATTAGATGGGTATTTCTGAAATGAGTGACAGTTATATCTCATCTTGATACAGTTCTTGTTATTCAAAATATTAAAAAAAAATCTAGATATAACCATTAGACCATTACGAATCTATTTCAAGTAAGGTTGTCAAAGCCGTTCGATTTACGCGTAATGGATACTTACCAGACTAGCAAAAGCGTATGTCAATGACATCTGATAGTTTGCAGTAATGTTGCGATTTCGTGCGATTCGCGCGCTCGGCTGGCCAAGAGAGAGCACTCCCGTCAGCAGACTGACGACGGCTGTTTATAAACAATGCTGTTGCAATGACTCGTTCTACTTCAACGGTTCTTTCGTAGAAATGTACTAGTACTTACTTATTTTCTACCTGGGGATCCTTTGACTTTTTTGATATCAAATTGCTCACACATTCCTTCGATGATAAAAAATTTTGGGGAGCTTTAATTTTATTGACCTTAAAAACTAGTCGAAAACTTAATTTGAGCTTTAGTTTCATAGTAATGCGCAGATTTATACTCCTTTCGAATAGTATTTTTGACAAAAGTCATTTTCAAATTTCAGTCCTTTGTTCTTTAGAAACCTATATGGGTAGGTCGATATACGTATTTACATAACTTGCTTTTTGGCTTTGTCTTGTGGAGCCTTTTTACTCCTACGAATTTAGAATGACATTATTAACGTGCCCTGTTTACATTGAAAACGTAACATATTCAGCAGTATTCAATTACACCGGAAGTCGGTACCTACATCATGCCACTCCATATTTCCCTTGTGCAATTGTATCCAAACATAATACGCCTATTCATTGACGACGTGCAATTTGTTAACAATATATAAACCCATACAAATTTATACAACATAACATTCCATTCCATTGCAGCTACGCAGAACTGTACAACTTAAATGCCTTTTAATCTGATTTTCATGCTCCTAGTTTATTCAGAAACTAGGTTCCAACCGCAATTGCAGTGGCGTTTTCAAATAAATTCGCCGTTCCTGCGGCTTCCTGGCAATCGCGCAGATAAACTCTCTTTATTAGCGCAGCCTCAGCCGAAAGTACCGCGGTGCCGATGCAGTCATAGATAAACTGATCCAACTTAATCATTGCTTGGCGTAATGCCATATGACACTGGCACTTACACGTCCGATAAGGTTTGGCCTTATCAAATTGGAACATAGGAAATACACCGAGTTTTGTTTAAATACTCAGACGATTCCCGAGCGAATGCGGTAGCCAGTGTATTTCTGATTTCTCGGTAAAACAGCACAAGGCCCTGCTGTCTCATAAAGCTGCCAATTTTTTTTCCCAAACCCACTGGCGCTTTTACTGGTTGACCAAAAAAATGTTGCGTCTTTGGAATTTTAATTAGTGCTGGTCAGACGTCACAAAGACAGAACACAAAAGTAATTTGTATTCGCACTACGTATTTATTTAAAACATGGAAACATTATTTGATTTTTAATAAAGTCAATGGGTATTAATGAGGGAGGCCTATGTCCATCAGTGGAAGTCCTTCGGCTGAAATGATGATGATGAATAAAATGAAAACACACACAAAGTAATACTTGATTGGTTTCCTAAAAAAGTGAGCCGCAATGAAAAATAAGGAAGCAGTAATTAAAAATATCAAAGACTATGTACTTAATGCATACCGTGATATAGGTAATGCAGCACTGGCTGAGTCTTGATTTTATATACGTTTAATATTAAGTAATTTAATAACTCTGAACACAGTTTTATGATCATTTTCTTTAGTTGAATCATATGAAGTTAATTAAAGTGAAAACATACGTTGTCTACGAACCAGATAGACCTCAAGGTTGACTGGAAAGTTATAATTAAAAGGAACACAGCAGAAATATGACCTTCATTATAATTGTCGAACTGTTGTTCCACTTACCACGAAGTAGCATCGCTAATATATCGTTGGAAAAGCAAATGTGATTGTTCTCAGAGTCACATGCTCGGATTGACAATGACAATGAGAATAACACCACCCGGCGACCGGCAGATAAACCGGATTCACAGCCGGGTAAATAGCATGCAATTTCACACTTTATTAAAAATAATCATGACATAATCATCCAATCTCTTAAAAAAACCGGCCAAGAGCGTGTCGGAAACGCGTGTGGGTTCCGTAGCCATTACGAAAAAATCAAGTAAATTTTTTCTAAGGATTTCGTATGTGTACGGAATCATTCAAGTTTAGGTATGTTTTATACCTTAGGCTACTATTTACTCTTAAATTACAAAAAAATTCCAAGCAATCTTAGCCGCTATAATTTTCCTAGTAAATTTGATATATTTACTACCATTCTGAACTTTTTAAAATTTTTCCACCCAACAGTTTAGATTTTAGAGGGGGGGGGCGGTCGATTTTAATGAAAATTTTCACTTTAAAGTTGAATATTTCGCAAACAAATCACTGAATAGAAAAATCATGTTAGCAACCCCAAAATGATTTTAAAAGACCTATCCAACAATACCCCACACTATAGGATTAGTCGAGAAAAAAAAAATCACCCCCTTTACGTCTATGGGAGGTACACTAAAAAAAAATTATTTTTTATTTTACCACTTTGTTAGCGTGACTGATATGTATATTCATGCCAAATTACAGCTTTCTAGTACTAACGATCTCTTAGCTTAGCCGCGGACGGACAGACAGACAGACAGACATGGCGAAACTATAAGGGTTCCTAGTTGACTACGGAACCCTAAAAACGCATCTCTATCGCAGCAGTTGCTTTATTTGATGTAATAGGAAGTAATGCCAGCGGTACTTATAAACGTTCAACGACTGTCACATCACTAAAGGTAATACATGGAACCGCTTCCTGTTTGCATACGCACAGCACACCTTATAATTCCCATAACCCATGACAACTTCATCAAAGAATATTAAGGGAAGGATTTAGTTTCAATAGCGCTAGACTTGTCTTACACGTGGTTGTAAAATTATACAAAGTAAATGAGAAGTAAAAGTAGTATTGGTCGCAAAAAGTGCCGTTTGTTGGAGGCGTTTGAAGTTGCGTGCGGTGTGTGCAAAGGCACGTGCGTCGTACAGATATTTATAGCCAATGTCTATCTCGTGGCTAGACTAAGAGAAGCTTTTAAGTAGCACAGTTTTCGAGATTGTTGACTTTTTCCTAGGTTCAGTTGAACAGTTCTAGTCAAAAGCTAAAAATTAAACGGTTATAACTCACGATTATAAATACAAACCAGGGCGAAATTACTAGTTTGTCAGTGTTTTCTGGAGATCTTTTTCAATTTCACGGATTATGATCGTGAGTTAAACTTTTTAATTTTAAGTCTTCATCAAGGGCATTTGGCAAGTACTCCGACTCATTAGTGGAGACTAGCATATTTGGAACGTTTTACTAAACTTAGTTTTATTTTAAATCAAATGAATAATTGTCGGAAGTTTACTTACTAAAGGTGCTTAAAGCGGTTGTAAGCTGAAATAGAACGTCCTTAATTTTAAAGCCAGGAATACGATGCTTATTTAAAAGTATTTTCCTATAATTGTTGTAGGTACCTAAAGTTAGGTTACAGTAATTCTCAATCGGCAAAGTTTAAAGTCCAAACACATAACTCCCTCAATTACGTCCATAAGAATATTTTTAGAGTATAAATTGACGATCTATTTCAATAAATTGACCCACCACTTAACCTACAAATTACAGCGCTCGCTGAAACACGCTCTGCTTCAGCGGAGTGGCTGTACTATATTTATATAGGTGTGTACGTAATTACAATCGGCAGTAATTAACGTGTATTGTTTTGTGGGATGTATTTTATAGCGCGGTGGTGCTAGCGACGGATGACGTCACCCGACTCACAGCCGCCGCGGCCCCGCGCCTCGCCCTCACAACCTCGCAGGTCACATGCATCACAAATCAACGACTTTTTTTTTTGTTTAGACTTTGTAAAAGGTAGAATGGAGAGAAAAGTCGTTGATTTGCTCGTAGTCGACGAAAAATCTAATGAAACATAGCGCCAAGATCTTACAAACTTCCCGTGGTAAACTCCAAACGGCTCAAGGCGAAATACCTTATAGTTTAGTAATCGCGCCTTATCCAGCATGAAGCGTCTACATGTGCCTGTCAGTACTTTGTATTCATAGATATAACACACTTCTCTGTAATAATAATAAAGTTGACAAGCCAAAGATAAACAGAGAAGTACGAGCTTACTATGATATCTTACTACACACTGATGACCCGGGCGGAACGAATGAAGAATAGCTTCATTCGTTCACAATTGAAAACAATATTCGAATCTTATTATGTATGAAAGTAACTGACACGCAGAATAAGGCAGTTTTTAATGAATTAGGTACTCATATTAACTATTGGGTAGAAACCATGACTACCTACCTTCAATCAATATGCTCCCGATATTCCGACACATCTATCGCTTATGTCGAAATATTGGATATTCATTAAAACTTATCACGTTCTATATCGCTTGGCAAAAATGAGTACCTACCTACCTAATAAAAAGAGGCATTTCGTAAATCACTATAACATCAATAATTTATACTTATTCTGCCAACATCGCGAAGGATGCCATTGTCTATTTAGATTTATGTAAATCTCATGACAGTTCTGGCAATTTAATTACATAAAGAGACCTTTTAACGACTCACTTCATAAGCCACCGCCATGGGTACTCGCTCGTCTTTGTGATAATATTATGTAAAGTTCTGTTTTATTTTACTGACATGGTAAAAATAATAAACTTAAGTCATTACATGCATTTTGTGCGTTACTCAAATAATACTCAAATAGGTAAAATGTTCACGCAGCACACCGGTCGGTTTATTTCATAAAAATCTCGAGCCACAGAATTATGATGAAGAATTTTATTATTCATCAGAGGGAACCGATTGATTGTCCTTGCGAAAGTAGGACTAACCACTTGTACTAAGGACCAAGTAATACTAGTTAAATATGGCTTTCGAGTGTATCATTTTTGGCAGTCTCAGGATTGCCTTCGATAACTGATTTACTGATATAATAGTGTTCTAAACAATACTATTTACTAGCTGATAACGCCACATAATTTGTTAGAAAGTACTTTATTTGCATATACAAAGATCCAAACCACGGTTTTGCTCTACGTACAATAACAATAAAATATTTTCATACAAAACCTGGTTGTTTTTGGAGTTTTAAGGACATTCTAGATCTAATACTAACGGAGTAAAATCCTAAACAAATATTTAGTGAGAGCTTAAAAGAGAATTCTAAATGCTGAACGACCTAAAAAGTATCCTTCGTAAAACAAAATGTTCATTTTGTTTAGAAATAGAGTGCTATTAATTTACCCGCCAGTCAAAAAGGTTGACATTTAATAATGTGTTAAACGACTGCCATAACAAGCGTTCAACTTTCATTATGAAAATAACTCGCACGATAAACCCGAAAAAATTTGTCACAGAATTCCGGAATGTGTCGCACTCAGCAGCCGAGGTCGCCCGCTATCGGCTATCGCTCGGTTTAAACTCGTATCATAATAGCCAAAACAATCAACACTTACTCTGCACTAGTCTGCCTGCATTTATAATTACAACCTAAAATTGTATTTCAAAACAATAAAGTATATTAATTCGATGCCATGTTTGTCGGTAAATGACTTTAGAAAAGATAACTAATAAAATTTTAAAAAACCCCCGACGCAATTTGGTCACACATACTTTGAAAATAAAGTAAATTCCCATTCTGCGTTAAGATCCTTTCCGCAGCTAACAAAAGAGTTGATAACTTTGAAACGGCTAAACCAATTTTAATGAAACATGTCTAAGAACCATCGCCAAGAAACCTGCTTTCAAATAAAAAAAGCGCATCCGAATCGGTTCACCCCTTTAAGAGCTATGATGCCACAAACAGACACACACACAAACACACACTCATAGCGGTCAAACTTATAACACACCTATCTTTTCAACCGACGAAAACAAAAGGAGGAGGTTCTCAATTCGACGTGTATTTTTTTTTTATTTTTTTTTATGTATGATCACGCATAACTTTTTACAGAGTAGTTCGATTTTGATGATTCTTTTTTTATTGGAAAACGTATACCCCGAGGGTGGTCCCATTTAAATTTGAAAACAATATTCCTACCCTAAGGGTAGAAAAACAGGGGATGATTGATTGTTCAGTTACTGATTGTACTATATGACCACGCATAACTTATTACAGAGTAGTCGGATTTTGATGATTCTTTTTTTATTGGAAAGCGTATACCCCAAGGGTGGTCCCATTTAAATTTGGAAATAATATTCTTACTCCAAGGGTAGGAAAACAGGGGATGATTGACTAACTTTTTACAGAGTAGTCTGATTTTCATAATTCTTTTTTATTTGATAGATAGGGTATACTTGAAGTTGGTATTATAAATTTGGAAAAAAAATACCCCAAGGATGGAAAAAAAGTATAAAATAAAAACATTTTAACAAAAAATTAAACCGCCGAAAAAACTGAAAAGCAAAAAATAATACCTTTTTTGTTTGACCTTAATCTAGGTACTAGTTTGAAGTCGGTGCCTCAGCACGAGCCAGGAGGAGTGATAGAAGCCAATCAGGTAGACGATTATAGGTCCACTCCTCCTGGCTAAGTGCTGAGGCACCGACTTCAAACTGGTACCTAGATTAAGGTCAAACAAAAAAGGTATTATTTTTTGCTTTTCAGTTTTTTCGGCGGTTTAATTTTTTGTTAAAAAGTTTTTTGTATCGGGGGTTAAAAAATACTTACATTTCTAGAGAAATATCTACTTATTCTCATTTGGTTTAGAATGATGGAGCTTATTTTATGCTACGTTTGTACATAAAATTCATGTACATACCTAATAGCTGATACGCATGGACCGTGCATGTAAAAGTATACTACTACATCGACAAAACGATGATTGTGCCAACTGGCAGGGCCGCGTGGCGTTCTGAATTATATTCCAAAACTTGCGTCCGTCTGTCGCCTTATTAAATTTACACAGTTTTAGTCACGTTTTCAGAGTCACAATTTAAGCCGGTGTTAACATAAAAATCTTAATTTGAATTAATAGACGAGCTAAATCTATTTTTTATCTGAAAACAGCGTATTCTGTTATTAATTTAAAATCTATAAAAATCTTGTGTCACAGTGTTTGATATCGAACTCTTCCGAAATGGCTTGACCGATTTTTATCATATTTTTTCCCTGTTTCTGTTAGGTTATAATTTATAAGGCAAAACAACTTTGCCGGGTCAGCTAGTAATATTGAAATAAATGAAGATCATGGCACAATTGAGTACCAGTAAAATAGATCTAGTACCAGGCCAACCAAAACTTAAGCTATACAAATGCTGCCTTTACCGTGATTTGAATAAAAAATCTCCAGCTTCATAGTTATTATCTATTAAATTAACCGGTCGTCAATATATATACGTTTACATAGTTTATGTATTTCCGAATATTTCATTAAGACACAATATGTAGACAGATAACAACTGACGCACCGGACTTATCGGCTTTTTCTGTATACTCGGACTTATATTGGCGGGAAACAGATGTTGTCGCAGTGGTCATAAGTTTCCATAAGGATGGTGATAAAAGTCCGCGCGATAAGAAACGGGGACCGCTGGTAGCCACACCCAAAACCAACATGCCAGGGTTCCGTCGTAACCCATAAAAAATTTGTCGAGCCAATATCCGTCCCACTGTTACACTGCCAAAAAAGTGACAGACAAGACGCTGTAGTTTTGAACGAAAATAGAATATAAAACCGGTCAAGTGCATGTCGGACCACCGCGTTGTATGGTTCCGTACAATGTGCGTTAAATATTCAATATTAAGTTTTTATCGACACGTTAACTAATAAACCGTAAATGTCATAGTTTTCCTCTTGTATTCTTTACATACAGTATTATTTTTTCACATAATTATCTAAAAAAAAAGGTTATTTATATTTGTAATAATACAATCTTAAAAAGAAAGTAGGTATATGGTTTTAGAAAAAAAAAATACGATGTTATAACCATTTCTATATTTTAATACATCCATATACATTTTCAATATTCAGAATCCAGATACGCATCCGAGGGTAAATTTGACACTAACAAAAATTGTATTTTAAAGCTTAATATTTCACAAACGAATCCCAGAATCAAGAAAAGATTAAGCAAATATTTTTAAAGAGCACCAGATATACAGACGAACACAACGAGACTATAAGGGTTCCATTTTTGCAATTTTGCTTACGAAACCTGAAAATATAAATGAGACGTGTTTACGTAAATGGGCATTTTCAGAAAAAAGTGTACCCTGTACTTTTTTTAAAAACCTAACAAATTTTGGGTTATTTCTAGTCAGAATCACAAGCACTATCGATTTAAGCAATAAAAGAAGTGTCCCTCTTTTAATTGTCAGTTTTGTGACGCAGTTAACCATACATGTTGTATGGACCGTCACAAAACTGACTAATCAATTTTGTATGGAAATTTAAGGAAAATTAAGGCAAAACGGGTACATTTTTTCTGAAAACCCCCAAATATGAGGAAAAGCTATAATTAAGCAGAAATTTTTCATAGAAATATTTTCGTTATTTATAACAACCTTGAATTAGTACGGTTTCATAAAACATTTACAATGAGTGTACCCACCTTATCAGCCATACTGAATTTCAATGTAGTTAATTAAACTTAGTTATGAAAGTATTTCAATGTAATAATTAAGTATATAAGGTTATAGGTACCCACGTGAGACGCCTGCCGTTTGGTTTCCTACATAAATTAAGTACTAAACCTCGTCAGAAATAAAGGATAAATATGTTTTGAGTGTATTCCGTTATACTCGCACAGCTTCAAGTTATACCGTTTTAAATTATTCTTAGTTCAAATTACTAATTAATACTTTTCCTAATAAGTATATATATTTATTTATGAATAATTGTGGATAAAAAATTATATTTGAAATAGTAAAACAATCAGATAAAAAAAAGCTTAAAAAGGTATAACTAGTAAAAACTAACCGCTTTAACTTATATTACGTGTTGTGTATGTTTTAATTGTACCTATGTATTTGCTGTTTCATTATACATACCTACTACCCATCTACCTATTTAATTGGCTTAATAATCACAGGAAGTTACATACTACATAAGTTAGCACATAACCACAAGCTGCACATAACTTAATTGACTGTAATAAAACTACTTATAATACAGTGAGTACTCGTATATAACATCTAAATAAAACTAGGACCGGAGTATAGGTAACGCCATCAGAGTTGAGGTCACGCACACAATAATATCTCATGTAATGACAGCGGGATTTTGACGTTTATTCGTACCGATAGCAAGTTCAACAGACTCAACAGTGAATTACAAGATTGACTAAAAATTTCTTCAACCTATTTCGTTAAGAATTATTTTAAGAAAATACATCTAGTTCAAACAAAATAGAAAATAAAATATTATGATGTATTTTATTTAAATCAGATAAGCATATTTTTCGCTTTTTATAAAATACCGATTTTTTTCGTTGTAAATATTTCTTATCAGTTTAAAATTGTTTTATTTCAAATATAGGTTAAGTATATGATAAAAGAAAAATTATAATATTCATAGTATTGCGTAGGTATTACCTTAAGCTCATAATATAATTCACTTTTTCATTCACTCACTCAATTCATTCATTCACTACTTTTTGTGCAATCAGTACTTTATGTATCTATGTGTAATCATTCGCCTCAACTCTCGTGGCGTTACCTATATTAGTGCTCTGTGACAAGGTCAAATCTGATAAACCTGCTTACGACAATGGAGTGTCAGCTGTGCTAACAAGATTTTATTGAAATGTGTCATCATTGGTAAATGTCACAAAATATTATCAAATTTAAAAATAAAACTTTACGGTTTGCATTAATTTCACTTTTTTCAAAATCACATTGGAAAACCAGAAAAGCAATTTATTCCTGGTAGTCATATAAACAAACCTGGTAAACAGTGAAATGAATATTTCACTGTTTAAACTTTAAAACATAGCTTTAAATAGAAATATGTACAGTCAAGTGTAAAAAAAAATATGGGTGCACACAACTTGCTCATAAATATGTCCCATAGCTCTTATGTCGTCGAATTAAGGTATAGGTATATAGCAATGGGAGGATTAAATCGATACTTATTTTTGCACTTGACCGTACACAAGAGCGTAAGCGAAGTCGACTCTTGTTAATTCATCTCTTTTTTTTTTTATGTTATAAAGGCCAGACAAACGAACTAGTGGGTCACCTGATGTTAAATGATCACCACTGTCCATAGACACCCGCAGCGCTTTACGCGATGCCAGTGCGTTGTCGGCCCTAAAGGAAAGGGAACAGGGGAAGGGGGTGAGGGAGGGGAAGAGGGAAGGGGTGAGGTATTGGGCCCCCGGCACTCTCACTGACCGTACGAAACGCAAGCAGGATTACTGCTGCTTCACGCCGGTGTTCTGTGAGAGGGTGGTACTGCCCCGGACGAGCCGGCCCATTCGTGATGCAGCGGCTAGCTACAACATGGCTCTACCACTACTAAAATCTATCTCTATTGTACTTCACATTTATAACTTTGATAATATCGTTGTGAATTAATCATTTTAATCGTCATAATAGTGAATTAACGCACTAACTTATCTGCGACTCACGTTGCAGTTATCTTTAATAAGCTAACTCGAATATGTATGTAAACAGTCCACAATAAATATATGTATTTTCCGACGCACGCTTCATATAGATAAATGAAACAAACATTTCAAAATACATAGTTACCTAGTTATATGTAGCGAGGGCGATGCACTTAGTTTATACAACACGAATAACCTATTAACACGTCTATTTTTGTGTAAATCGACAGGTTGTTTGAATAATATTAGGCACTATTTAGAGTACACGTTACGGTGTTTTAAATTACTCTCTCTCTGTTGTTATGATGACTGTATTCTGTTATGTTATGTTATGATGACACTTATGACCCAACAACGGTAAATTTATTACTTAATAAAGCAACAATATTTTCAATATAAAATAAATTGTTCTATATCAAAACCATTTTAATTAATTATGTAACTAAATGAAATAAATAAAATAAATATTAGGGGACAATCTTACACAAACTGTTAATTAATCTTGGGTATTAAAATGTTATAGTCCCACCCAAATCAAGCCACTAAGCTAACGCTGTTTGTGCTATGGATAACGAACTGACTGATACACCTTAATAATTCACAAAATAATGAAATGAAAGGAATGTTTATCCGGTCCAAACGGAACAATAAACATTGTATATGTCTACTTAATAAACTTGAAAAAATAGCTATTAACTATTGATCAATTTCATCATAAACACAGTCATGCCTGTTGCGGAACTCAGGGCACGGAATTTAACCCACTTAATTTTTCAAAGTTTTAACAACATATATTATGTTAGTCATTATTATTATTAAGTTTCTAGGACACTGGCAAGGAGTAACGTTTGTTAACAACGTGTCACCATAAAAGAATGATTTTCGTTAAATGGATGCATAGATTAAAAAATAAAATGCCCTTTTGTGTTTGGGTCAATTCCGTGCCGCTGAGTGTATAACCTGACTCTTCAGCCCTACCTCTAACTCTGTATTTATTTAGGGGCTGCTTACTAACCATTAGGCTATACATTAATTAACAGAGTAAATAAGTCAAAAATATTTTCAAACACGGGTATATACCTACGGGCTTGCATATTTGTAGTAGAGGTATGGGCGACAAGTTTCGAACAAATCCGTGGTTCTTTATCAAGGTGATCTCGAACGAACGACAGTCAAATACGAACGCGGATCTCTTTAAATTTTAGTAATTATAGCTAAGCCTCACGGTAGTTTTATATCAGTACCTACTAGCTTTTGCTCGAGGCTTCCCACGCGTTGAATTTTGTATTTAGTCAATCCACATAGGTATTTACTTATTTCTTTACAGATGTGCTTCTGCGAAGTTTCAAATAAAAAAAGTCTATCTAATCTTGTTTCTTCGTAAAAACTTTGGACCCCGATAAATCCCTTTAAGGTGTGAATTTTAGAAAATCCTTTCTTAGCGGATGTCTACGTAATAATAGCTATCTGTGTGCCAAATTCAGCACAACCCGTACAGTGGTTTGAGCTGTGCATTGATAGATTAGTCAATACTTATAAATATTGATTTTCAAATTATTATTCTTTTGTTTTCCAGCTACCCTCATCACCGCAACAGCAGGGACCTGCTACGGCTGGCCCTCACCAACCCTGTCGTACCTGCAATCGGACGAGAGCTCGATCCCCACCACCCCCGACCAGGGCTCATGGATCGCTTCCATCATGATCCTCTGCTCAGCACTCACACCTGTCCCGTCCGCCTACTTCGCCGATCGCTTTGGGAGAAAAACAACACTACTTCTTGGTAAGATTTTCCCCGTCTACGTACAACTGACCCTTTATTAACCCTTATCCCATCTGATAGAAAATGCAGATGAGGCCAAAAGCGTATCTCACCGGTTATCCGCTTTACGAACGACCGCTTTAGTCTAGTTGGTAGTGACCCTGCCTACGAAGCAAGAGGTCCTGGGTTCAAATCCCGGTAAGGGCATTTATTTGTGTGATGAGCACGAATATTTGTTCCTGAGTTATGGATGTTTTCTATGTATTTAAGTATTTATTTATCTATATATATTTGACGACCAGATGGCCTAGTGGTTAGAGAACCTGACTACGAAGCTTGAGGTCCCGGGTTCGATTCCCGTGTCGGGGCAGATATTTGTATCAAAAATACGAATGTTTGTTCTCGGGTCTTGGGTGTTTAATATGTATTTAAGTATATATCTATCTATATAAGTATGTTTATCCGTTCCCTAGTACCCATAACACAAGCTATGCTTAGCTTACTTTGGGACTAGGTCAATTGGTGTGAATTGTCCCGTGATATTTATTTGATATTTATTTATTTATATAAGTATGTTTATCGGCGTCTAGTACCCATAGTACAAGCTTTGCTTAGTTTGGGACTAGGTCGATTTGTGTAAGATTGTCCCCCTAATATTTATTTATTTATTTATTATTTATCTGGAAATACAAGCGATGGAAGCGAACTCCATTCCTTAGCAGTTGGTATTAAGAAAGATGAAGCCAACCGCTTTGTGCGGGCCAGAGGAATACTAACCACATAAAGGTGAAGACGCTCCCCCCGCCTGGATGCCCGTTAATAAAATGGAGATGGAGAAATTAAATCACGTAATTCCTACGCTGCGCACTCTGACCAAAATGTATCCGGTAAAAAACAGACAAACAAGCAACTCTACGACGACCGACCGTCCATTTTTATCCCGGAAAATTATATAAGTCCCACGGGCTAGCGATAGCCGAATTCGTCGTACAGACAGCGGGCAAAAGCTAGTATCTAATATTTTTTTAACTTCTGCCTGTAGATATTCTCATCTTATCAGAAAATTTTATGTGAAATTCTACAGTTACTATACTCATACATAGCACTAAAAGATAATCATTCTGTTTGTGTCTGGTTTCACGCAAGTTTCTAAGAGTACATATTAATGCTCAAATGCATATAATTAACATACAATGTTTTTTATTGATTCCGAGGACATATCAATAATGCCTAATTATTTACAGACACGTACTGTCTTTCAGACAAAGAACTATTGACAGAAAATATTCCTTTGCATCTAAAAACTATTTCATAAATCGCAATAAGTTATGAATGTTAAGTTATCTAAATTATTAGTTTTTTATCCATAGCTTTACTTAAACGGACATTATGTACTGTAACCGCATAGCTACTTACTTCACGGCCTGAGAAACTGCGCAGTTAATTGATAGTTATATTGATAAAAAAATCATCTAATTTGAGTGCCATATAAGTCTTAAAGGCGATCTATTTATATCTGAAAAGGTTAATAGATACTTAGATAAGTAATGAATTACGGAAGGAAATTTTCTCGTATAACTTTTATAAAAGATATTTAGACGGTTTAGAAAACATGTGGGAAGAAACCTAAATAATATTCAATTAATTTTGGTACCATTTTTGTTAAGTTATGGCTCTTCATAGATAAAAAGCCTTGATAGACTAGTGGTTTGACCTATGGCCTCTGAAGCAGAGGGTCGTGGTCGTGGTGGAAGGTATTGGGAAACCCCACACACCTGCAAAGAAATTCAATGATGTGTATAGTTCCCAATCAGCACTGGGCACGCGTGGAAACTACAGCCTAAGCCCTCTCATTCTGAGAGGCCTGTGCCCTGGGACGTATATAGGCTGGAATGATGATGATGATAGTTCATAAAGGTCGACCCTTCATTTTCCCATAAGCCAGTACGTACTGCTTTTAATTAACAACTTCCTATCATTTATATTTCCAGGGGCGGTGCCTTTCATCTTGGGCTGGATTCTAGTGATTGTAGCCAAGTCGGTGTCGGTGCTGTACGTGGCTCGGATGTTCTCTGGGCTGGGTTACGGCATCGTTTACACCGTCGCTCCCATGTACACCGGCGAGATCGCCACCAACGAAGTCCGAGGGGCTCTCTCCACCCTCATCACACTTATGAATAAAGTAAGTCATAGTTTTTCATCTTTAACCTTTATTATCTTAGTCCACACGGGATCCGAGACACCTCAGGGCATTCTAGGATTAGTATTTCTTACAGGACTGATTTTTTTTTTATTATATTATCGGGGTTAGTGCAAGTCTGCATAAGGGTCATACACAGCATAAGAAACAAAAGTTGTCTCTCCTCTCTTTATTTAAATAGGCTGAAAATTGGCCAGGCGTCTCACACGCCGATGTAGACTTGACTAAAAAATATTGGCTACTTTACCCGCGACTTTGTCTGCGAAGAACTCGGTTATATCACATCACTATCACGCAATACGCTTAGCAATTTTCCGGGATAGATACCATCCTATGTCCTTCCCAAGTTCTCAAACTATCTCCATGCCAGTTTCATCTAAATCGGTGGAGCGGTTTGGGCGTGAAGAGGTAACAGACAGGCACACTTTTGCATGTATGGGTGGAAAATTAACTTAAACCCAACTCATGTCCATCAAGTGAAAATCAAGTATTAAATAATGCATGAGTGAAAATACTTATTGTTTTTAGTTGCGTTATGCGATTAAAATATAGGTAACCTATTTTTGAAATAAAACAATTTGAAACTGATAAGAAATATTCCTAACAAAAAAATCGGTATTTTATAAATAGCGAAAAGAAATATGCAAGTTTTATCTAATATAAATAAATAAATAAATAAATAAATATATAAGTAATAATAATAAAAAGTACTTACATTTAGGGCTCAAGAATTTGTTTTAGTAATTTTGTTTGTGTATATAAATATTTGCGGTTTGAACACGAATTTGGTCACGTGTTGTATATAAACGGTTCACTAACTCGTTTAGTATGTTGGCCATTTATAATTTTATTGTCTTGATAAAACAAAGTATCTATTGCCAATGTCAATGATAAAATTGATAACGGTTTCAATAGCTTATGCTATAAAATAAATAACAACTTAACAATAACGTATTGATGTGTATTAAGTAGTACATGTTACGAGTATGTAAGTATCTAAATAAAGCCCCGCCCGTTAATTTCTGAAGGTCAAAAACTCGTTTAAACTTAAAATAAAAAAGTTCAAGGTATACCTTCTAAAATTGTAAAGAACTAAATTTCATAATGGTTTTTTCTTTAAATTGTAATAATTTTTATCTCCGACCCAAAAATTTTTCCAGTAGTTTGTAAATTTCAATGTTTTCGACTTAAAAATAAAGAAAATATAGCAAAACAAGTGATAGGTAAGTCAAGAACGTTAGCGAAAATAAATGGCCTTCTGAATACACAATCACCTTAATATAAGACGACGTCGAATCGCCATGCCATAAATTATTCATTGTTTTCCGCAAAAGAATAGAGATATTTACGTTTCGTTTTACCTGGACATGCTTAATGCAGCATTTTGTATAATGTAGGTACCTACATGTACGAGTATATGACTGTCTATATTGCCTACCAAATTTACGTGTCAATCATAATCCAAATCAAGTTGAAAGCTCCCAACAATTTACAATGTTCTCATTAGTCGTTCTATCTGCAAGTAATTACGCTGACGAACACACGCCGACACGAAACGTGACTCATTGCTTTAATTACATATTGCGCATGGTTTGTTTCACATTCATATCCAACATCAAACACAAAGAGTTTGCTGTAATGTACTAGACTTGATTATATTTATAGGTAGGTTAGTACGTAGTCCTGGCAACGTCGTTGTTTCGTCGTTCTCTCCTAAATTCAAACCCATGTTATGTCTGTGTGTGTATTATAGGTACTTACCAGTTGCTACGCAATGAAAATTATTGCTTCACTTACGTAAGTTTAACATGACTGAAACTAATATTAACTAAACTTTTCCTTTGATTTCAGGTCGGTATTCTTGCCCAGTACTGCATCGGACCCTTCGTCTCAATGCAAACTTTAGCCGGAATCAACTTGATCCTACCTATATCTTTTGTCCTAAGCTTCATTTTCTTGCCCGAGTCGCCTTATTACTATCTTAAATTTGAACGCAGTGAAAGGGCAGAACGATCTCTCAGTATGTTACGCAGCGGTGATATCAGAACTGAACTTAAAAACATAGAGATAAATGTTCAAGAAGACATGAAAAATAAGGGTTCATGGCTGGACCTCGTCACAGAGGCTACGAACAGAAAAGCTATGTGGATAAGTCTGGGAGTGTTCACAATCCAACAACTTTGCGGCAGTGCCGCTGTGGTCGCCTACGCCCAGGTCATATTCAACGCCACTGCTTCGAATCACACAGACAATCATGCTGGAGGTCACCTGGAGCCCTACTTACAGTCTATTCTAGTAGGCTGTGTGCAAGTGGCGACTTGCGGTTTAACTGTAATCCTCGTTGATCGAGTCGGAAGAAAACCTTTGTTGCTGTTATCTGCCCTCGGCGTGGGACTCATGAACGGAACACTTGGAACTTTTTACTACTTCTTCGAGTATAACAAGTCAGCAGTAGAACACCTCTACTGGTTGCCGATGGCTGCTATCCTCGTATACATCGTGTGCTACGCCATCGGGTTGTCGACGGTGCCCTACGTCATCATAGGAGAGATGTTCCCCACCAACGTCAAGTTGTACGCTTCCTGTGTCGCACACATCTACACGGGCATCTTTATGTTCGCGGTGCAAAAATTGTTCCAGGTAAATATGGCATAATTTATACATAAATATAGGAAATGAACGTTTTCCGCATTTACTTTGGCAAATATTTAAGATTTTCTCTTTGTTTTGGTTTTTCCAAAATTAGCTTTTTCCATCAGTAGGGAACCTGCTAATTTTACACTGCTAAAACTGATTTTAAGGATTTCCTGTTTTATAATTGATACAAGTACGGGTAATACCTTCCAATAAACATAAAAACATCAGCCTAAACGTTTTTTCCCTATTTTTCTAGGTGGTTCGGGATTCGTGCGGCATTTACACAGTATTCTGGGGTTTCTCCACGTTCTCGCTACTGGGGCTAGTGTTCATGCTAGCCGTGCTGCCGGAGACCAAGGGCAAGTCGTTCGCGTCCATCCAAGCGCAGCTGCGGCGGGACGTCGCGCGAGACAACGCCAGCAAACTCATGACCGTCGAGTATTAATTAACTAACGAGGCAAACCTTTGGACCTCCTTCAGTGCTTAGCATAAGCTTAATTTAGGGATCAAGATGATAATGAATCTTTAAGAATATCGATAGTGTAATTTAATTTAAAAGTGTTTAAAACGTACGGTTTTTTTACAAAAAATGGTATGTACAAGGCTGTTACTGTAGTGGCCTGTAGAGGGCCAAGAGGGGGAGTAAGGTCGGAGTGAGGGTGGCCGCGCTGGAGAAGGCGGTGAAGTCTTCGGGGTCGTAGTCCGCCGGCAGCCGGCGCGACGCCACCACGTCCGCGTACAGCCGCGCCGACCGCTTGGCTGTGCGCGTCTTGTTCGGGCTCTTGAAATCGACCAGGTACAGGCCGAAGCGGGACCTGCAAAATGCATTTACAAATGTGACGAGTGAAATTATAACAGAAAGTTTTGACTGATAATGTCTTTCATTTTGACCTAGCTCCAACGCATAGGTAACGCCACGAGAGTTGAGGCGAATGATTACACACACAGCTACATAAATTACTGATTGCAAAAAAGATGAATGAAATGACTGAGTGAATAAAAATGTGAGTTATATGATCTTATGATGAAATACCTACTTACGCAATACTATGCATATTATGATTTTTATATTTTCATATAACCTATTTTTGAAATAAAACAATTTGAAACTGATAAGAAATACTCGCAAGAAAAAAACCGATATTTTATAAATAGCGAAAACTATGCTTATCTGATTTATATAAAATAGATCAAAATATTTTATTTCTGTTTTGTTTGAACTAGATGTATTTTCCTAAATTTTTCTTAAAGAAATAGGTTGAAGAAATTTTTAGTCAATCTTGTAATTCTATGTTGAGTCTGTTGAACTTGCTATCGGTACGAATAAATGTCAAAATCCCGCTGTCATTACATGACGTGTTGTTGTGTGCGTGACCTCAACTCTGATGGCCGTTACCTATATATAGTAAAGGAACGGCTGTCTGACCTTGCTTGGAATTCATCAGTCAGATTAAATGCAAGAAAATATGTCACAAAGAATATTCTGTTGAATGCTGAACATAATTTAGGAAGTAGAGAAAACGAAACACTCAAACTTCATGTGCGCGCCGATAACGAATTAAAATCTCTGTCGGTTTTCACGTAAAACTACAAACCAAAACAAATGCGAAAGATATGGATTATGATTATAAAAAGTTATGAGCCCATCACTGCTTACATAATATTTGTCGATTAAACAACCATACAACGATTAACTTAAGAATATGTTATTTATTTTATTGCAACAAATTACTACGACGACAGTTATTACTAATTATTAGGACCTAATATTTAAATTTATGTTTTAAATTATCGTTATCTTGGTATTATTCCAAGAAACAGAATTGCTAGGAGGATACCACATAAAACTACTTTATAGAGACGTGAAATATATGTGATTTTATAGGTTACTTATTCAAACAACATCAAGCGGTATATAAATAATATGTATCCCTGCATAAACAAAGCAACTTCAAATTTTATTTGAGAAGCTTGAATAGAGCGATATTATCCTATTGCGTTTTGTTCAGCTAACAATTACTATTACGAAGGGTTGTAAAGCGCTAGATTATCATGCTCGTAGTATATAAACCAATGTTCACACACAATGTGGATGCTGTTACAGCCTTTAGTTATGGAAAGTGACAGTGCCCATCCCCATTGTTCAATCTAGGTGTCTTTTGTTCCGGCAGGCTGAATACTGCGAGTAAGAGGCAATATCTAAGGGTTAGGGCCCACTAAAGGCATTTTATCTCTTAGTGTAACCTGTGCTTAGCGATACTAACTATATATAGCGATAATAACTACTTAAACAAAGTATCTTACCCTCGTAAGGCCCCAACAGTTACTACATTTAGTACACACGTCAGAGCAAATGTCAACTTATCTTGATTGACAATAATAAATAAATAAAATAAATCTCATGGGACAATTCACACCAATTGACCCAGTCCCAAAGTAAGCTAGGAAAGCTTGTGTTATGGGTACTAGGCAACGGATAAACATACTTATATAGATAGATACATACTTAAATAAATAAATAAATATAAATAAATATTAGGGGACAATCTAACACAAATCGACCTAGTCCCAAACTAAGCAAAGCTTGTACTATGGGTACTAGACGACGATAAACATACTTATATAGATAAATAAATACTTAAATACATAGAAAACATCCATAACTCAGGAACAAATATTCGTGCTCATCACACAAATAATGCCCTTACCGGGATTCGAACCCAGGACCTCTTGCTTCGTAGGCAGGGTCACTACCAACTAGGCTAAGGCGGTCGTAAATACATATTAAACACCCAAGACCCGAGGACAAACATTCGTATTTTTCATACAAATATCTGCCCCGACACGGGAATCGAACCCGGGACCTCAAGCTTCATAGTCAGGTTCTCTAACCACTAGGCCATCTGGTCGTCTAAAGTTCCAAATTATGACAGTCAAAATTTGACATGGGCTTTACGAATTTAAATATAGGTATGGAATATTTCAGCAAATGCTTAGATTACTTTGACTGAACATCCCCGTTTTTATCTGAATTTTAGATTCAAGATGTAGTCACCCCTTGAACATCGACGAATGTTTGGAAATGTTTGGCAAACACAATTAACACGTTGGCTGCCCACCGTACTTAACCTAAACTGGTGCTCCCACGCCCCATACAAATTTAGTGATCCCATCAGTAATGTGAACGTCCCTATTACTGATGGTTTACCAATTTTAAAAGCCCTTAATACGTAGGTATCAAAAAATTCGAAATAGTTAAGTTTAGTAAATAACTATAGAGTATCCTCTACAAAATAGCATTCACAATTTGACTCGGTCCCCCGAAATAATCCCCAAAACAGTATGCCAAAAAATGAGCTTTTGATACCACCAGTGATGCTCATAGCCACACAGAGAAGATTACGTGATCCACCGGTGATGCTCAGCCAATGTGTTCAAAATCATCCCGAACCATCAGCTGAAAACATTCCCTTATGAATTTTAAGACGCAATATATAATCTATGTAATAATTTCCTGAGTAAAGCCTGCCTAAATTTTCCTAGTAAATAACATCTTAATACGTTTGCCGAAGCCTGCATTAAAAATGTATGAATAATTAGCAAGTAGGCTAAACCAATTATAAGTTTTAATTTTACATTGACAAGTTATAGCAGTGGTGAGCCAGGCATTAACATAGAGAGCAATTAAAAGCAATAAACAACTCATGACTACAAACGCCGCATATTTATGTACTTTGTAAACTTCGGTATTTGTATCCTCAAGAAACTGATAGCGAGACTGCAATCATTGCGCTTTATGGAATTGCGTTAATCTCAGTAATGCATTTGATGTGATACTTTAATTAACTAGATTAACTCAAGTCATTTAGGTATCTTTGTATTATACTGTTAATGGATCGGATATTGTTAGAATAGAGACGTCTCTTTTAATAGACTAGGTGTCTTCGACACCTACCTACACAGCTACCTAAATCTGTGGAGTAATATAGAGCGATTTGTTGGTATAAGCCGGCACTCGCGGTATAATGTAATTTGAATGTGAGGGTGGAACGATTCTCCAAATGCCCGAGAAGTTGCTGTCTACAATTAGCAAACAAGACTGAATGAAAATTTAAGGGTCGTAGCCTTCGGCGTCTTCTGGCAACAATTCAAACTCGATCAAATCCCAGTGATGCAATTTTCAACGAAATAGGATGGCAAACGTTATTTAAGTGTGGAGTTCAGCAACACCAGAGGATTGCCGATACGTTGACAGTCTAGAGAGCTAAGATAGAATTCCTCGTAGTATTTTGACCGGGTGTCTTACTCTGCACATCGGAACACAGCTGCTGCTTATCGGCAAAATTAGCGAATAAGATGGAGGTAACGATTAGGAAAGATCTTACACAATTATGGAATTTGTACTACGTATATCATTGGTCTTTCCATCCCACATTGTCCTTTTCCACCATAAAAGGCAAGGTTAAATACTACTTAAGCCTAACATACTTACTCGTATTCGTAACATTTAAGTCCAAGGACAGATAGTATAATACCTACTACACTGGAAGCCAAACCCAATTTTAAAAAGTCTACGTCGCATTAAACTTCTCATGAAACTATTCGTCATTGAATCCAAATGCAGTAATTGAGTCATTATAGCCTCTATTCCGTAGTACTATTTACTTGCTGCGGAACATAATTGCTAGTAAGTAAATTGATTTTGATAAATTCAGCCTATGTAAACCCTATCAATATCCATCTACATTGATTTAAATAAATACTATTCTATTTTTAATACTTTTAGTACTTACATCTAGCAGAACTCTTTACACGTTATCAAATGACGTTTAAATTTAGACTTCCCAGAAAGTTGGTTACCTAATTACTTCAAGAATTTCACCCTTTGTTTGCCCTCAAGTATATACATCTGGCTTTGAAGGATTAAGGTATATGTTGTGTTAAACTGGATCTTTTTATTTGCAAGTAATTTATAATATTTATCTACCAGCTTTATTGCAAGATTACTATGCGGCAGGTTTTTAATTTATTTATTTGATCTCAGGCTTTGTGATGGATCATTTTATTTGCCTCTTATCACAACGACAGTTTTTATTGCTGAGAATATTTGCTAAAAAAAATTGCTATAAAAAGACTTCCTACGAGGGTAAATCCAGAAATTTATTTCTAGTGAGACACTATAGATCTTACCTTTGAATATATTATTATAAGTAGGTAAACAAGGTAGGTAAGCATAATCAAGTACGTCTGCCAATTTTTCGGGGTCCGTACCTCAAAAGGAAAAAGGAATCCATATAGATAAGGTAATTTCATTGTCCGTCTATGTCAACATGTTTTCTTTCAGAACGCGTGGAAATATCATACCTACTAACTAGGTACCTACTCGTGACTCGAGAGTCTGCTATCACGCTCAGTTAGGACTATTTCGTGACAATTTGTCTGTTTCTGTTTTTCTTTTTTTTAGGGTTCCGTACCTCAAAAGGAAAAAACGGAACCCTTATAGGATCACTTTGTTGTCCGTCCGTCCGTCTGTCTGTCTGTCAAGACCCTTTTTCTCAGGAACGCGTCGAGGTATCAAGCTGAAGTTAATGTCTAATACTCAGGTCTACTGTCCCTTGGAGCTGTGAAAAAATCAAGCCAACGCAATCAAAAGATACAGCCGTTTATGACGCAAAATTCCGCATATTTTCGAAACTCGCAAGGGAATCAAAACCTACAGGGTACTTCCCGTGAACTCAGAATCTTGAAATTTGGTACAAAGCAAGGTCTTATAGCACAGATAAAGGAAAAATTGCGAAAAGTATAAATTTTTTTGTCTGTCTGTCTATATCAGTAACCAATCTATTTACGCCGCAAATTTTCGACACTCGCAAGGGAATCAAAACCTACAGGGTACTTCCCGTGAACTCAGAATCTTGAAATTTGGTACGAAGCAAGGTCTTAATAGCACAGATAAAGGAAAAATTGCGAAAAGCATAATTTTTTTGTCTGTCTGTCTTTATCACTATATCAGTAACCAATCTATTTATGCTCCAAATTTTCCACACTCGCAAGGGAATCAAAACCTACAGGGTCTTCCCGTGAACTCAGAATCTTGAAATTTGGTACGATGTAAGGTCTTATAGCACAGATAAAGGAAAAATTGCGAAAAGCATATTTTTTTTTGTCTTTCTGTCTACATCAGTAACCAGACTATTTATGGCACAAATTTTCGACACTCGCAAGGGAATCAAAACCTACAGGGTACTTTCCGTCAACTCAGAATCTTGAAATTTGGTACGAAGCAAGTTCTTATAGCACAGATAAAGGAAAAATTGCGAAAAGCATAAATTTTTTGTCTGTCTGTCTATATCAATAACCAATCTACAATGATCCCACACTGCGCACATTTTGCTTAGGAGCAGGGGTCTGCTAAGACTGGATGTTCATAGATACATATAAATTTGTAAGGAACCCTCGGTGCGCGAGTCCGACTCGCACTTGGCCGGTTTTTTTAAACTTTAAATGTTATGAATAAACATTTTTCTTTCTTTCATTTCCTTCAATGCCTTGGAATTGTGAAAAATCTGTTTCTAAGTTCACGCGGATGATTGATGATTCATGATACAACTTTTTGAAAGTTAATTTTCGTGCAAAACCTGGGGATCAAGACCGTTGCTTACCGTTGACATAGAAATATTTAATTTGACAAGAAGTAGTTTTACAAAAGTAATTTTTGCTTGCTTTTATTTGTACGGAACCGACCCGTACTTAACCGATTTTTATGGTAAAAGAATATTTGCTCAAATACCTATCTTTATTTTTTGTTTGTGAGTGAGTAAACAAACCGAATAAATGCGTTCCGTTCTAAAAATGGTTAACCCCTCGCATGCTTAAGACACGGATCCGTGCCTAATTTAAGGCATTTTTATTTTTATTTGTATAATTGGATTTATATGAAACAGTTGAGAATAGATGCGCGATTTCTTTCACTTCCCGCATACGAGGGGTTAAGTGAAGCCTTGTTATTTTTTCCAGTTTTTATTATGTTTTCTATGATGTTACAAATGTTTCTTTATACGGGTGTATCCGTTAACACGATCAATATTTCAATATTTCCTTTAACTAATCAGTAATTAAGTCAAAGTGGTTTAAATTTTTTAAAATGAAAAATAAAGAATTTGTGATTTTCTAACAAAATTAATCGGGCCAGCAATGTACCGCACCGCAGACCGTCATGTCTAGTCGAAGTACTTGACGTTGACATTTACTATCGTTTTCAATTGAAAACGTACTAAATACACCAATATTTTGCTTAATAAACATGCGCAGTTCTTAATTAAAAGATCACTTCTTTCAAAATTACGTAATAGTTTTCCTCATCAAGTATCTAAGTGTGGGCGAAATGATCAAAACACTAAATCAACTTTATCCTGTTTATTTAACGTTATCAACAAAATAGTGCATTATGATAATATCACTGACAATAGTAAAATTATGCCAATCTCATCAGGTGACTTCTTCTCTAGATAACTTGTACTTTTACAACGAAAACGCCCATGGACCGTATGCTGGCAGCACACGTCCTGCCTCATCGTTGATCGTGACAACAACACGAAATTATCAATCGAAGGATCCTCGTATGCGTTTTTTAACTCAAATCTCGGCTTACATTTGCTCTTGTTTCGTCATAATTCACGTGCATCGTAATTTAATTTTGTTGATGCCATTTTAAATTATTCTGATTTGTTTACCAACTTGACTTTTGTATTTGTCAATGTAAGATTAGTAATAGAGTAACCAACTCATTCATAAAGAAAAGACAAGGTTGCATTTGCAATGTATGGTTTATGGTCTGTGGAGGTCCGAGATAATAATATTGAACTTTTTGGAGTTCAACAACGTAAGGTTAATAAAAAGTTTAAATAGGCACAGATTGTAGAGATCTTTATGTTTGTGAGTAAATATTTATAAAAAAAATAACATCGCCCCTGTACCAAGGAAATGCCCTGTACCAAGACAACTAACGACCGATAACTGACAATTACGCAATGATGAAATTCATTGATTATGCATTGTAACTTTAAATTACAATTTTTCTGTGATTAAGCATTTTGGCGCATTAGGACCAGGTCAAGGTAACTTCGGATATGCTAAGGAATCATCGTTTAAATTTATTGTTTTACTTATAGACTACACCCGGTAAAACGACACAGAAACGAGCAAATCGAACTTGATTTTTAAATGATCAACGCTAAATTGATCGCAATATAATTATGTTGACAATTTAGAAAGCTAAGACAAAATGCCTTTTATGGCAGTAATTTCCCCTGTTGTCTTACCCCTCTTGCCGGACACAACTTAGGCAGGATTAGTAAGTAAGATGGTTTTAGCTACTCGAAAAGACCTTGCACCACAGTTTACCACGGTTTAGTTAAGTTGTTCTTATACTATGGCCCTACCATGTCTATTCACTCCAGAGCACCCGTTTCAGCCCTACGCGTAATTACTATCGACTCCACCCCGCGCCACACTCAATGCACGCATTAACGCAATAAACGGGCATTATAGCGGGTAATGACCCTTCACGCCGTAACATAACTCCGCTTATGCTTTTTCCATTACGTCACAATGATAAAGTGCTATAATGTCTTTAGGAAATTCGAATTATGTTTTGTGGCAAATTTGTCTACTCAAACATCGTGGGTAGTTATGGTCCTGACGTCGATGTAGAACTCTGGCTACAAATAGAACTGGTAAGTATAAAGGAAAAGAAGAAGATGTACGTACAACTACCAAGTTGGTTCAAAAGTCGTCTCCATTATTCATATATCTACTCGTATTAAGAAAACTCAATAGTCATTTAAGTATGAAATGGAGTCTAAATGACATACACTGACGAGCAAAAATAAAGGGTCGGTTACAAAAATGACGATAACTACAAAACCCGCTGTGATAGCCTCTTCGAGTAAAATGAGTTTCGTAAATTAGTTTTATTCTCAATTAAACTTTTTCTTGTTCATTTTACTCGAAGAAGCTATCACAGCGGGTTTTGTAGTTATCGTCATTTTTGTAACCGACCCTTTATTTTTGCTCGTCAGTGTATTATTTTACTACATTTTCCCCGTAATTTCGTTCGCGTTGTGCATTAGGTATAGATTATATAAAGTAAATGATACAGTTAACCAATAACAACTCAATTTTTTTTTTAAAAGTCCAACGTCCAAGTCCGTTTCGAACCAGAGCCACTTCAAAACCAAAATATTAATTTTGAAATAAAGAGGCAAAGGCGCTGTTGAGGGAATTAGGCCGCCGGCTACGTGACCGCGGAGCCAATCCCCGCTCTGGGTCGTTCCTGGTGCAGCAGATTTCCATAGCAATACAACGAGGCAACGCTGCCAGTGCTATGGAAACATTTTCCCCTGGTATCCCAAAGCGGTTATATTAGTTAGGTTTTTCTCTTTTTTGTAAATATATGATTGTAAATATTAGTTAGGTTTTCCTCTTTTTTGTAAATATTAGAGATTTTAAGTACTTACACGTAGCCGTCGTCCCACTCGAAATTGTCCATTAAGCTCCAAGCAAAGTATCCTTTAACGTTGCTTTTGTCTTCGTGGATAGCGTGGAGCAACGCGTTCAGGTAGTGGCTGTAATACGACACCCTGGAGTAGTCGTCTACGCCATCGAAGTCAGCGTAACCATTTTCTGTCACTATTATAGGCACATTGTTGTAAGTCTTGGTGATCCATTTTAGTAGTCGCCGGAAACCGAAAGGCACCACCTGGAGAAAAGAGTGGATTCATGTCACAGCCATATTTATAGGATTTGTATTGTACGTATTGATAAATATGTGATATTTTAGACCTACCTACTGTGGGCAATGTGGCCTAAAAGTTGAGGTAAATATTGTATGTATGTATGTATGTAAACACTTTATTGTACATAAAACACAAAAATAATACAAAACAACACAACAAAAATAGTACAAAGGCGAACTTATCCCTAAAAGGGATCTTTTCAAGCTAACCTGGAATGAAAGGAAAAACTTAAAAAAAAGAGATAGGCAAACAATAATTTATGTACAGAGAGAAGAAAGAAAATATAACATATAAACAAATACACAAAATAAACAACAATTAGTGATTACGACAAATATACTTAATATACCTAACTTAACACTGAACAAAATACACACATACGAAAAAAAACAGTACACGTAAATAAAAATAATACGATTAAGTAGGTACCCTACTTCCACAGTTTCTTCAACCTCTCCCTGAACGAGGCCACAGACGGGGACTCCCTAACGAGCAAAGGTAACTCGTTCCACAGCTTCACAGAATGGATACTGAAAGATTTAGCGTAAGAACGCGCCGTGTTCGGCGGGAAGGCAAGTGTGAGTTTGGAGCTGGACCGCAAACGGTGCCCGCTTCCGGTAGCCAAGTAGCTAAACCTTTCAGATAGGTACGAGGGAGAGGAAGGATTAAACAACACATTGAAAAGGAGACACAGAATGTGAATGTCTCTCCGCCGTCTAATAGGCAGCCAGTGAAGCTGCTCGCGAAAATGGGAGACGTGGTCGTACTTTCGCAGGCCAAACACATATCGAACTCACACATTTTGCAGCCGTTCAAGCTTGTCAAGCAGCTCCTCCCTCAAGTCAAGAAACGCAATATCACCATAATCAAGAAGGGGCAAAAGTAGAGAATGGGCAAGGGTAATTTTTGTACGCATAGGAAAAAAGTTTTGCAGGCGTCTCAAGGAGTGAAGAGACGCAAAGAGTCTACGACTAATTTCATTTACGTGAGCTGTCCAAGAGAGTGTCTGGTCCATAATAATACCTAAATTCTTGACATTAGAGGAAAAAGGGAATTAGGGGAAAGGGGATTAGGGATTGTTTGCGTGATAAGTCCTGTTTAGTATAATAGTTATTTTAGACCTAGTTAGAAGTTTTTAAAGAATAGTTCCAGTGCAACTCCAACTCATGCACCAGGGGTTCCATTATTATCACACCACTTTGAAATAACCTAAGTTGCTTCTGTTAAGTATCTTTGTTTTGCCTAAAAAGTAGTGAAGCTTCAGCTCTGTGCTCCAACTTAGATTCATATTGAAATATAACAAAGTTGATATTTTATGGAGAACGATAAAAACTTTTGCTTTCTACTATTCAGAAAGCACATTTTCTTTATCATTTTTATGTTTCACTATTTTAAAGTCAAACATTAACTATCCAGTTTAAGTTATTCGTTATTTTCGATATTTTACAAGATACCAGCTGTTAAAATAAGTAGTGGTACACCTGCAAAAATAAATATAGTTTAAGACTACACGTCGCAACATATTGAATGACGAAAATTGTCATAACAGATCAAAAAAAAATGCTCACCTTCTCGAAAATATTTTGGCATATTGATTAGATAGATACCCCATTTAAAATAGGAAACATAGCGAAATATACCTACCAAAATATTATATTTTTGATTCAGTTTTCCATTTTGGTCATAAAAAAATATCTGAACCGGTGGTCAAAACTGGCATCATAGAGAACTGTTGAGTACAACTTCTTGACTAATTCCACTACCTCTAAGTATGTGTGACGGCAACACAAAATGAAACAGTAACGACACCATTACTGCGTTTGTGGTACTTAAGTATACACCTTTTGTGTAAAAAAATTAACGTGACCACCTCATTTCGCTAAGGAGCAGTACCTCTACCATGAGTTACACTAGTTTACAGTGACCGTACTCGCTAGCGACGGCGTAAATGATTTGTATGGAGAATTATGTACAGCGTCTCTAGCGATCACTTACGGAAGTAGAATTCTCCATACAAATCATTTACGCCGTCGCTAGCGAGTACGGTCACTGTAAACTAGTGTAACTCATGGTAGAGGTACTGACCATGGACTTAATACCTAACCAGGACTGAGTACTGCGACAAAAAAGTGAGGCCGAAAAAAAACCAGAGAGTTGCATCTCGTTCTAATTAGGGTGATCAAGTACTGGTGCGAGTGGGACACAATTCTCTAGTTTCTCTAGTTTGTATGTAATCTCTCGGACCGCTGTCTCTAGTTGCCATTATTAAACTGTATGGCTTGGTAATATGGGTCACTTTTGACTGACTAATAAAAGTTAGTAGTCAGTCCTGGTTAGGTATTAAGTCCATGGAGCAGACAGACTTCTGAATGACGTGTGAACAAATGTCATGAGGTCGATTTCAGAGCGTTTTGTCAGCGTTTTTTAAATTTCATTAGTGTCATTCGATTATTGCTGTAAAATAATGATAAATCGCGACAACTTTGGATTAAATCAGACTAAGCCTCGGTACCGCCACACATTTATATAAAAAGTTAACTCTGATCATCATCCCCCTCTGCAATATTTACGTCGACGGTAATGAAAAAAAAACTGGCCAAGAGCGTGTCGGACACGCACAAGGTAGGGTTCCGTAGCCATTACAAAAAATCAAGTAATATTTTTCTAAGGATTTCGTATGTGTACGGAATCATCCAAGTTTAGGTATGTTTTATACCTTAGGCTACTATTTACTCTTAAAATACAAATAATTTCCAAGCAATCTTAGCCGCTATAATTTTCCTAGTAAATTTGATATA
This sequence comes from Archips crataeganus, assembly GCA_947859365.1. Classification (NCBI taxonomy): domain Eukaryota; kingdom Metazoa; phylum Arthropoda; class Insecta; order Lepidoptera; family Tortricidae; genus Archips; species Archips crataeganus. The sequence goes on along the minus strand of OX402048.1, from coordinate 15,782,446 downwards.
TTTACTACCCTTCTGAATTTTTTCAAATTTTTCCACCCAACACTTAAGATTTTAGAGGGGGGGACGGCCGATTTTAATGAAAATTTTCACTTTAAAGTTGAATATTTCGCAAACAGATCACTGAATACAAAAATCATGTTAGCAACCCCACAGTGATTTTAAAAGACCTATCCAACGATACCCCACACTATAGGATTAGCCGAGAAAAAAAAAATCACCCCCACTTTACGTCTATGGGAGGTACCCTAAAAAAAATTTTTTTTTTTTTTTATTCAATCACTTTGTCGGCGTGACTGATATATATATTGATGCCAAATTACAGTTTGCTAGTACTAACAGTCTCTGAGCTTAGCCGCAGACAGACAGACAGACAGACAGACAGACGGACAGACATGGCGAAACTATAAGGGTTCCTAGTTGACTACGGAACCCTAAAAACGCGGCGCGGTCAAAACGCTCTGAAATCGACCCCATGTTGGCTGATATTATGTTATAGTAGTGGCCATAATTCGAGAGACAAGCTTGACAATTAAAGGGTTACCAGGGTTAGACGAAATTAATTATAGTGATGTGGCCGATAATAATAATAATATAATGCGTAACGATAAATATGGTCTGCTTCAGCTTATTATCCAGGGGAAGATACAAGGCCGCAGACCACCTGGCAGAAGACGTACCTCCGGTTAAGAAACCTTAGAGCCTGGTTCGGGATGAGTACCAGATCCCTCTTTCGGGCGGCAGTCTCTAAAATAAAGATAGCTCTAATGATCGCCGACCTCCGGTAGGAGAGGGTACTACAAGAAGAAGAAGATGTGGCCGATATCGATAATCAGTGTCGACTGGACTATATGATTTGATATAAGACGGGTTTTTTTACTTCCTTTAATGATATCTTACATTGAAATGTAAATTGTTAAGTTAATTTAATCATATCACCGTAAGTAATGAATAAATACCACAGGTAGCCAAAGCCGTAATGTTTTTTTTATTATCGACACGAATAGCACTACCCTGTCTGTGGCAACATTTGAGCAAAATGAATTGGCCATGCTTCATATTTTTGTTGTATGGTTTTTATAATTTATTTGATAAATATAGACTATTTTAAGAAACTAATTTCGGTATTTTTGTTTTTAATGAATCCTATCTACATTAAAAAAAAATATTAATATATTGCTGACGTGACGTCATCAAACGCATAATGGATAATGTAGTCTTTGCCTGCACAAAAAAAATACAGTAAAGTCTATGGTAAAGTCAACATCAAGGTGTTAACGTCACCGCCGACGGTTAACCTCAAAAAAATTTGAAATCACTAACTGAACTTGTTTGAAATGGAAGGCTACGAGTGTTTCGCCCCTTTATGTTCGAATAACAGCAGGGATAACCCGGATTTGTTATTCGTACCAATCCCAGAACGACGGCGAGAGGAATGGTGTCGAGAAGTGAAGCAAAAATACTTCAAGAACTATTTGCAGTTTTGTTGTGAAGATCATTTAAATGTATGTGCCTATTTAAAACAAACACATTACTTGTACACAATGGTTTAACAATAAAGTCTTGACCGTTGAGTAGCTCCTCTTATTTCAGCGATGTTGTGGTTGCTAGAATTCGTCATGAACTCCAGTATCATGACATTGTCCACTTGTGGCAAATTGCGAGAATCGGCTTTTTCGTTATTAGCCGTCCTTTTATAATAAAATGCTGCTTAAACCTTATTAGGTATATGGTTTTACTCTTTGTGCTTAAATAACAAATAAACAAACAAACTACAAAACGAAACGACACGTCAATGTCAAGTTTGAGTTTATGTTTGATATAGACTAGACAGACGTCAGTCGATTTTTTTTTAAATAAGGCAAAAGAATCATTATCCATTATTCGTTTGATGACTCACAGAAAGGGCATTTGAAGGTCAAAACATTTCAACGAATATCTTAATAATGTAAGACTTTTTTTAAAATCTGATATACAGAAACTGTACCGAAAGCTTGTTTCTCGAAATGGTTTTGAGATTTCAATACATATTTAAAAAGTTAGCATGGCTAATTGTCAAAGTTGTCTCTCGAATTATGGCCACCTACTATAGGTATAGTCGGGGTAAGAAAAGGTTCGTAACTTTTCGACTCTATGTCAACGAGTTAAGGTCGAAAAGGTGACGAACCTTTTCTTACCCCGACTATACCTACCTACTTGGTATTCTTACAAGTGAGGACATAATTATGTATGACTACCACGGCCAAAAAATCAACTGAATAAGACCACCTCTAACTGGCTGTTGAAGAGACCTCTTTAAGTGTACATAAGTTTCTCTTGTTATCTTTTAGCTTCATATGTTTTATGTACAATAGAGAGTTATACATACTTACATAACATACGTCGAAGTAAATTTAACATGATTTTATAAATGCGATACACCTGGACTGCTTTGTTTTCACAGTAGGTAATGGACGTCAGTAAAGGTTCGTGTGTAGACAATAGAATAACGTGCAAGTCTTTGCGAAATTCAATACAGACTAATTAGAAGGCTTAACGAAACGTCTATACTTAGTGTAAAAACGTATTGTTAAAAAAACTCCGCTTAATGGTTTACCTTGAGCCACGCAGATGACGATCGCGACGGCCACTTAGGATCTTGAACTCTGACGATGCCAACGTCATTTTCATGCGACGGTATAGCTCCTACTTCACCATCGGCCATACTTAAGAGATACGTCGTGTAATGGTTCAATCCAAAGAAGTCAGCAGTGCCACGAATGAACGTCACCTCTTCTGGACTGAACTTTGGCAAGCGGGATCGGCTGTAGTTTTGAAGACGACTTTTCTCGTCAACGAGCTTTATCAGTTCTGGAGGATAATTGCCTTCGGCGGAGTAAACGGGATGCGCGTACCAGCCCACCTGAAATAACAGAAACCTTAATTTAATTTCTGATACTTTAATGTCGCACCTATGGTAATGCGGCTCCAAACCTTCAGAGCCAGTCATGGTCGTCTCTTCCTCGACAATTCATTAATTGTTAAATTATAACTAAAGTACTGACAATTTTAAGACATAACTCGCAGTTAAAAAAGTTAACCGTAACGTTTGACTAAGCAAAAAAATAATTGCCCTATTGAGCATGGATGTCAAGGACTTGAACGTGACGACAAAGGGCGATTATCTGTTCAACAACAGCGATCTATTACTCGACAAAAAGATGGCTTACTCATAATGTACATATACTACAACCTATCGTACTTAATATGTTAATAAAATATGATCACTTATATCTCACTATGTATCAAATTAATTCAACTTTATTTTTGGTCTCCAAAAACATTTATATTAACTGCACTTGCCGGAAAAATTAACACTGCTTTTTATACTAGACTTTATTTTCTACAATATTTCTAAGTAAATACCTATTGCCAGTTTTAATATTTTTTTATTTTTTTTATTTTTTTTTACGATGAAATATTTTTCATTTTAATTTTTCTATTTTTGTAATCGACATTGCTTAGAGTGTCGTGCTTGTTACCCTGAAGTTAAAGTAGATTATATATTGATTACTAAATAGGTGACAATTTTTAGGGTGCCATAGTTTTTGAAGTCCTGGAGACTGATTTTAGAAGTCACATAACTCGAAAGTTTTTGGTGTCAGTGTCAACGTCTAACATCGTCGTGATCAACATCGACTAATTGCACGATGATAACAAAAAGCCACAATACATACATTTTCCGTTCCACGTGTGTGAACTCTTATTAAGTGCCTACGTTACGACCAGGTACCTAAATATTTTTGTACTCACATGTGTCTTCAAATACAATTCAGCTGCTTCTTTGTCTCTCTCAGTATTAGTCTTCGGTTCGGCCCAATTGGAATCTAGAGACAAGCCGATCTGACCTAAAACAAAGCATGTAGTCAATCAGTATAGAGACGTCTACCATGTCTCACCTTTTTCTAATTCGAATATTTCATGTCGCATTAAATTACCTCCATACAAAGAGTGGTATTCCCTTCTGTATAGATGATATACGTTAGCGTGTGCTTTCAAAAGGTTATGCGTGCACAGGTATTCTGCAATCCCATGACGGTTAAGCACGGGCGCTCTGTACGTGCCTCCGTAGCCTTCCAAACAAGTTTGCATTGGCTCATTAAAAGTCACCCAATATTTTACTTTATTAGCAAAGTTATCGAAAAGAATCTTCGCGTAATCGGTATAATAGTCCACAATGTGCGCGTTCGTCCATCCTCCAATGTCCTGGAGTTTTTGCGGGAGGTCCCAGTGATAAATCGTCACCATGGGGGTAATATTGTACTTGATGAGTTCATCGATTAAGTTGTTGTAATACTGTATGCCCAGTGGGTTCACTTCGTTCGCTAGACCAGTAGGCAATACTCTGGGCCACGCTATGGAGAACCGATAAATATCTACTCCAAGTTCATGAACCATTTGAGCGTCTCTCTTGTAGAGGTGATAGGAGTCAGCTGCGACGTCTGCATTTGATCCATCTTTTACAAAACTTTTGTTAGTGTGCACTAGATGATCCCATATACTCGGAGATTTACCTAAAATTAATTAATAAAATAGTATTCAATAGAAGTCAAGCTCAATAAGTTTTTTGTTGTTTATTTATTTATTTATTTAAGAAAGAAAGATTTGTTCGATAGATTGTTGAATGTTTACCGTCTAAATTCCACGCTCCTTCAATTTGTATCGCAGCAGTCGAAACACCAAAGTAGAAATCTTTTGGAAACTTAAGATTTGAACTCGAACCACCAGAAAAATTCAATATTTCGGCGCACCTGTAACAGATGAATAATTATATAACCCACTTCGAGCTATATTAAATCCCATGTACCACACAGAACCCCAACTTACATACAAAACACACAAATCAACATTGGAACAAGTAAACTACCTATGTAATAATTTGTTTCCGGATGTAAACAAACAAGACGTAACGAGGCTACATTGTATCATGCTCTGCTCTGTTCTATTAAGTAATTTTGCCATTTCTCTTTTGTAGAATAAGCCGATTACATGGGTGTATTTATAAAGTTGCTTTAAGTTTATTGAGTCTGGTGACTGTCGAGATTTATTATTAATAAGCATGATATTTTATAGGAATGTCACTTAAATGGGCGTAACTGCCGTCAATAAATTGGCCGCAGTAATCAGTTCACGGCTGGATCGGTTACATTAAGGTTTATTATCGCATAATATACCTCGGTAATATAATTTCTGAGTAGAGAAATTAGATTAAAATGGCTACCGGTTTATATTTCTATTGGCGATCCGAAATATTTGCATTCACGAGGAAGTTACATCCAATTCGGCAACAATAGTGTACCTACTTAATTAATTTAATATCTTATTGTTCTCTGTCTTATATTATAATAATCAGGATGTCCAAAAACTAAAAATAAGCTGGAAGGAAACCTAAAGATAATCATATTCGATATTCTGTTGAAAGTAAATCTAATGTGGATACCAAAACATACAGCAGCAGTTAAATCTGATGGTGTTCGTAAACCTATTACCAAAATATTAAGTATAGCCAAAGTCTCTGTCTACAGTTTTTTAAAGTTCAACGTGCGTGATGACTGACCAAATGACCTCGTATACTAATTTAAGTATAGTCGGGGTAAAAAAAGGTTCGTCACTTTTGGACCTTAATTCGTTGACATAGAGTCGAAAAGTGACGAACCTTTTCTTACCCTGACTATACGTACTTAAAAATTACATAATCTGAACCTGTATTTTTTTTATTATCAAGGCTCTGATTGGTTACAAACCAAGTAGCTCCATTTCATAAGGTTGGTCTACATTCTATTTAATTAATTCAATTTGGTTAGGTATTCAAGTCATTTCTTATCGAAAAGGAAGGCTAAATTAATCGTGACTTTTTACTTATTTAATGTGTAGCACTTAAGTAATCGGGTCATGGATAACAAGCTGCCGCATCAAATACAGGTACTGAACTAGACTAAAATAAATTAAAATAAATTAAACTGGAATTATAAAAAAAAACGTCAATTCAGAATAAACTGCTGCTGCTTTTTTTAATCTAAATGCGTATGATAAGGCAACCCCTTTAATTATTTTTTGCGTAGTGGTACACTGTAACTACCTAGTGTCACTTTACTGGCGCTGTCAAAGTGCTAGATGTCAGGCAGCGGGTCCAAATCTAACTCCGTAGTATTATCCACGCGTAAATTTTGAAGAATTCTAACCACACAGAATAAAGTACGACTTGGACCGGTCACGCAATTTACACCAATGTCAAATGAAGGTCATCGCTTATTTGTTACGGAATAACTTCTTTACATAATATTAAAATAAAATAACTACAGAAAACGAGTTAAAAAGCATTTATCTCGAAATGGTTTTCGATTTACTATACACTGCAAAAAATAGACATCCCCAATTAGAGAAATTAAATGAAACGCGTGTTACTATTTTGCCACCTTCCTATTACACCGACGAGTTGTAGGACATTGTGAAAATTTCCGAATAGCTACTACATATTTATGTATGTACCTATTCGTCTATGACAATGATTATTTATTTATTATTTATTTATTAACCAATATAAAATTACAGCATTACAGTATAATAGGTACCAATGCGCTGTAAAATTCAAAAATAAACATATTAAGATACATAATTTAAATAAACTATTTAGGGATATTTTGAAGTAGTCTTCCTCGTTTCCCTAAAACGACGGAACACCACACCCTCTGGCCAGAAGTCGGAGCGCAGGAATATCTGCTGGTGCTTGGCAGGCACTTGGAGTCTAAAGGAGCTGAAGTTATTAGCCCTTTGAGACTCGAGCGGGCTGATGATCAGCTGGGATCCCTGTAACCGACCCCGTGCCGCCTCGCGGACGTGCTCGAATATCTTCTCCGTCGTCGTCTTCTTGTCCAAGCGAGACAGGTAGATATCCACTAGCGGTACTGCAGCTTGGATACAGGATGACGCTGCAGGAATAGTCCCACGCTGATTGCGATTGCTCTTTAGACGGCGTTTCCGGTTCACCACCGGAGTGAAGCCATCACCATTCTGCTGGCTGGTCAGTAGTAGTTGCCTTCGTACCATTCGACGAGTCAACATTTTGCGCAATAACTGAGTCGCGACGATGCGATGTCCCGTTTCGCTGATGCGACCATGCCCGAGCCGCCTCGGCCGATGCATCGCGCAATGAGGTCAACTCTCCTCGCAGAACGGTATTCTCACGTTCCGACGTATCCAATCTCTTCTGGATGGGGTTACATCCGCTCGCAGAAGCACGATGTCCTTAAGAAGCCGCGTGACATCGACGTGCTCAAACGTCACTCGCGGCATCTTGCTGGAGTCTTTCGGCACATAAGTTGGGACGTCATCCGGATCTGTTTCAGTAAACACCCGAAAGATGTCCTGAACATGCTTCTTTAGAGAACCACTTCTACGCGCCGCTACACGCACAGAAGTCAGGTCAGAAGAGTCGCTAAGCAGCCCCTTAGCGGCGATCACCTCAGCCTGATGTGGTACTTATCGATAATAGAATTTTCGATGTTATTATTATGTCAAACACTAACCACGTGTCGTTCGTGCCAGAAAAATCTCTAGGTATAGATATCAGTCGTTATTTTTCCGATACAAATCAGATATTTCCGATAGGTACATATGTAAAGCTATTAACAAAAATTTAGACTTTATAGTCCTTATGATGATCTATCCAACGACGATGGGATATCCAATGCTTAATTACCGCATGATAGCGATAACCGAATTATTTGTAGACGGAATCACAGGCACACAGGCAATAGCTGTCCAAGTATATTTCCATACAGGTAAAAAAAAATAAGGATATGACCTGTTGTATATAATATAGTAGTAACGTGTCCGTATAAACGAATCGACATTGAGGAGGTCTTTACCTGTAGAGGGGTTCTTGCAGAATAATTAAGAAAAAAAACTTTTTAATATTTAACACAAAATGATTTGAGGTCCATATCAATTCTGTGCACCACTATACACCGTGAAATTTTAGTGGTTGTTTTCCCGAAACGAGGTGATTTAGTTTCGATTGTACAATCGATTTATAATTACTATTTTGACTTGAGTCAAAAATCCAATTGTGAAAAACGGAAGTCTAAAATGACCGCAAACCAATAGTAACGCTTCGTTGGTACCTAACCTATCGTACGATCGTACGCTACTTGTACCAACGAAGCGTTACTATTAGTTTGCGGTCATTTTTGACTTTCGTTTTTCACAATTGGATTTTTGACTTTAGTCAAAATAGTAATTATAAATCGATTGTACAATCGATACTAAATCACCTCATTTCGGGAAAACAACCACTAAAATTTCACGGTGTATACATTGGAATACTTCCACTTTGACCACGCATTGCTCGCATATTTATTTGATTGCATGCTTGCTTGCTGGCATACTAGCATCCTTGCTGCACTATTGCTTGCAAGCTTGCAGGTTCGTATGCTACCTCGATTGCACGCTTGCTTGCAAAATTATTGCTTGCATGCTTGCTTGCATGGTTGGTTACACTATTTCTTGCGTATTTATTGCATGGTTCCTTGCATGCTTGCTTGATTGCTTGCTTGCTTGATTGCTTGCTTCTCTGAAATGTTTATGGTCCACGTGAGCGAAGCCGCGGGTAAAAGCTAGTGATGATTATAATCTTGAGACCGGATTGACAGGCCAAAATGTTTCACACCACTATCTAGATGCATATTTAGGTAGGCAGGTACCTAATATTTTCGAACGCTTCGCTTTTTTGTGCCTTGTTGTTTGTTCTTTTTTGTTCATTTGAATATTTTATTAATTGTAAAATGTTTAGCTTGAAGGTATCATAAATTTATATTTATTTTTAGTTATTCACTATACTATTTTTCACCTATGATGAGTTCTGTGACGTTTCGAGTTTGACAATTTTAGAAATGTATGTACTTAGGTACCATTTATGAAGTAAACTATCGATTTTTCTAAAGCTGCGTACAGCTGCGTACGGACTGGGCGCACATTACGCGTACCCTACGCGAGCCCGGGTACGTATAGGAGATTGACGCTGAACTCAAGTTAAAACATTTTAACACAACCATACGTAACTACTTATTTAGGTAAGTTAATAATAAAACTTTGTATATCTATTTGTCTATCAAAATGTAATTGTACAATCAAGAAAGTGTTCACATAGCAGGACTACGAAAGTGAACGTGCTTCAAACAACGTGATTGTTGCTCTTAGGCAACTAAAACTCAATCTATTATCAATTTGATTACGCGCAGGTCCCATTTGTATATTTTCTTAAGTATGTCATTGTCGATGTACACATTAAAATCAGCAGCTGATCCCACTGGTAAACCTTCACTATTTGCGCAAGTTATTCCTTACTAAAGTAATTAACTGTGTTTAATTAACAGTTTGTGTTAACGATCACCGCGTAAATACTTTAAAAAACAACGTGGCTATTCAATTAGGTATTTACGCGATCTATAGTGACAGTAAGGCCATGTTTTACATTCCATAGTAATCAATCATAGCATTCAAGTACCTACCCGATACTTAACCCAATTATGTTCAAATTAAAGATATAATTCCAAGGAATATGTTGCAGAATGCCCTGCAGAGCGGAATAAAATTAACCTCATTTTTCGCAGACCTTTTTAAACTCTTATTTATTTAAATCAATCTTCGCCTGAGCTAAAGTAATTCCCTCGGTCAAGGAGATATGTAGATTAATTTGAGATTTGTAGTCATCGATATTTTATTAAATAAAAACATTTCGCCCACATTTTGGCGTAAGTATATTCAAAGTCATAACGTTCATTAATTTCGTGTTTGTCCCGCATAAACTTAGCTAGCACTTTCCTGGGATCAATAGTAGTAGCCTGGTCTTATTGTTAGCCTAGTAATAAAAGTACTTAGTACGTATAAAAAAGCAAAATATTTTTTAGCAGCGATGCGATAGTTTTTATTTTATTCTTGCCCTATTTTAATTTTTATGTTGTCACGAATAAATGTTTTCTTTCTTCTTTCTTTTCTATATTGTCGCCTACTTACAAACAAACGCGCAAAGTTTATTTAGTTTTGATTAGCATATTATAGTGTTCTACTGCTGGCTAAGAACCTCCCCTGTTGACCTCCACAAAGCTTGGTCTGGCGCAATGTCAGGTCAGTCCTTGGTATATTCATGATGGCGTGACACACCTGACGCCTGGTGGCGATGGTAAGATGCGACAGACGACTACAAAAAGATGTAAAGCTGTAAAGAACCTGTGTGCTTAGTATAAGTTTTACTTCACCAAAATACTTCTCGATCGCGTTTACGTAAAAATTTCAATTCTATGGAAACATGGACAGCGTCTCCGCGCTCGCGCGCCCATGTTTCCATAGAATTGAAACTTTTACGTAAACGCGATCGAGAAGTATTTTGGTGAGGTAAAACGTATACTAAGCGTACTGTACAGTTTTTTAAACGTACGATATCTTTGGAGTCGACTATACAAATACGAATGAGCTATCACCCCAGAAAGCTACAGTTATATCCAGTCAAAGTTTGTAGTTTGTTGGTTGTACATTGTTTGTAAATGTTTTAACTAACTCTATTGCAATCACAGTTTTCGCTCTTCCTTCATCAACCGTACATACAGCTAAAGAGTGGAATTCTCTACCTGCCTCTCTGTTCCCTGAACACCACAATCTAGCCGTTTTCAAGACTAGGGTGAATGATCATTTACTAGGCAAGCGTGCTAGGTACATCTTAGATCTCATCTTCGCTTTCCATCACGCGTGATTGTGGTCAAACGCAAACCTGTAGGTATTGTATAAAAAAATTGAATGATGGTTTTTCTACAATAATCTTACAAATTCGTAATAGTGATCTTGTTTGCAAATTATCGCTAGAGATACGCGGAATTTAGGTTGGGGTCAAGTTTACCAAATGCCTATCTCCCAACTTGAGTTTATTTTATATATTAGTATTGACCTACAAAATCAGAAATAGAATTTGGGCCACAAAAGAGACAAACAAGGTAGGGTTCCGTAGCCATTACGAAAAAATCAAGTAATATTTTTCTAAGGATTTCGTATGTGTACGGAATCATCCAAGTTTAGGTATGTTTTATACCTTAGGCTACTATTTACTCTTAAACTACAAATAATTTCCAAGCAATCTTAGCCGCTATAATTTTCCAACTAAATTTGATATATTTACTACCATTCTGAATTTTTTCAAATTTTTCCACCCAACAGTTTAGATTTTAGAGGGGGGGGGACGGCCGATTTTAATGAAAATTTTCACTTTAAAGTTGAATATTTCGCAAACAGATTACTGAATAGAAAAATCATGTTAGCAACCCCGCAATGGTTTTAAAAGACCTATCCAACGATACCCCACACTATAGGGTTAGCCGAGAAAAAAAAATCACCCCCACTTTACGTCTATGGGAGGTACCCTAAAAAATTTTTTTTTACTTTTTTTTATTCAATCACTTTGTCGGCGTGACTGATATATATATTCATGCCAAATTACAGCTTTCTAGTACTAACAGTCTTTGAGCTTAGCCGCGGACAGACAGACAGACAGACGGACAGACATGGCGAAACTATAAGGGTTCCTAGTTGACTACGGAACCCTAAAAACGGGCCAAGTAGGTACCTACTCCGCACACAAAGAATCGAAACCGAAAAGAAACACGTTTCTGGCACTACTAAAACCCCCTTTAATTTTTAACTTTTAACTTTTTTAGTGTCTCCCGGCTTAAATGTCACAGCTGAAAGTGTGTCTGACTGTCTGTCCGTCTGTTACCTCTTCATGTTTAATCTTCTGAACCGATTTAAATTAATTTTGGTGCGGAGATAGTTTGAGATCCTGGGAAGGACATAGATATAGTTTTTACCTCGGAAAATACAAAGTTCCCGTGGGAACCGATAAACGAATTTTTAGCCGACGGAGTTGCGGGCTACAACCACTTCATAGCTCGTAAATATACTTAAGAGGATACGATGCGCACTATTTCTCCATACAAACGTAATCCCCAGTTTCTTCCCTGGATAATGGCTTTAGAGCCAATTTTTTTTACTGTGTAATCTGTATCTACCACAGCTATGACCCCTATGTTTCGTTTTTTTCCATATTTCAATTAACATAAGAAATATAAGCTTTCAAAAACTGAAAAAATTGCCCAATTTCAACGTCATTTTCAGACACTCATCAGAAAAGAATCCCTCGTATAAACAAAAAAAAGAAAACATAGGGGCATAGCTAAATCTGTCTTCTAATTATTTTTGAAAAAAATATTTTTGTTGGTCCAGTTTTCGAGAAGAAAACGGGATTACGAAATGCTGTTTTGATCAATTTTACGCGCCTATTAACGGTCTGAGCTGCAGTTGTCCCGCTCTCGCTGTACTGACACGAAGGGGTACGGGCGAGACAGCGACATTTCATTAAAATACCTATTTCTCAAAAGTCTCTCAGCCATCGTACTCTCTTAACCCTTTACGTTCGGGTGTCAGCTATAGTTGACAAAATGTTTACCTATTAGTATAAAATAGACATCCTGTCACTGCTGTTTAGTAGAGAATACATATTTATTCAGATTATGCCCGTAGGTACAGGTTAAAACAATAACAACGTCCTCTAAACGCCGTCTGAAAGAATATCAGACAGATAAAAGATATGAATATTTCACCGATAACAAATAAAACAAAATGTATACTGTGAAGTGCCTAGAGACCTGTTAAATTACACAGAGCTGCTAAATAAATCTACAAATCGGCTGCCCCATTTCAAAACCTACTTAGTAACTCTCAAAAAATCAATTATGCGATTTTTTCATATACCTAACGTGGTTTCTAGTGTGCGTACAAGATACAAAAACATTTAGAGGCTTATCTCGCTCAATTTCACAGATAGGTACGAGTACCTCCAAACCTAGTAAGTACCTAAGTACACAAAAAACGGGCTTGACCATTTTAAAAACTAGTACTTATGGCACAAAACTATTTCAAAAACCTAGTATGTGGCATGCACTTACTAGGTTTTGAAAATGTCAGAGAGGCTTATTAGATTTGATGTGGTCAAACGATAATCAATACCTACGCTCATATCAAAAGCCAGCATGGTACATAATTTCAGATAAAACAAGTAATATAAGAAATTAAACATAAATGTAAGTACCTCGATATTCGTCTTAATCTAGTTAACCAAGAAAGTATAACTTTTTGAACAAATATTGCAAAATTTTGTACGGCTGAGACAAAACATGTGTTTTCGCTCTCCTGTAAAATTAGCTGAATGTCCCTTACTATGTTTTGAAGTCGTGATGGCCTAGTGCTTTGACCTATGGTCTGTCAAGCAGAGGGTCGTGGGTTCGAGTCCGCACCTCTGAGTTTTTCGGAATTTATGTGCGTAATCACATTTGTATTTACCATGGTAAATGCTCATGAGCTTTACGGTGAGGAAAACATCGTGAGGAAACCTGCATACACCTGAGAAGGAATTCAATGGTGTATGTGAAGTTCCCAATCCGCACTGGGCCCGCGAGGGAACTACGGCCCAAGCCCTCTCATTCTGAGAGGAGGCCTGTGCCCTGCAGTGGGACGTATATGGGCTGGGATGATAATGATGTTTTGAAATGGCGCTGCCGATTAATGTTGGCATTAGAATTTAATCGGAATTTGATCTAACCCGGAATTATTTCTCACTTTTTTGTTTTTTCATATTTTACGATAGCCAACCTGAAGCTAATTTGACGGACTTTTTAAATATAAAATATAATTTATTACATTAGATTATTTAGCATCAACGAAGGCGACCATCAAAAATATTTTGAAAATCATATCTTGTTTCATATGTAAGTATTATATTTTGTGACAGTTATGTTTTGTTGCATACTCTGAAATGAATTTACTGGGTATGAAATTATTAGATGAAAATTTATGGTATAAGTAAATTAAAAAGATCGCATTTGAACATGAAAAACTAAACGTTAACACTTGATTAAAATTAGATTTAATTTAATTTTCTGCAAGCAAAAATAAACGTAGCTTTTCATACAACTTTGTATGGAAAGTGGCTAGTTATTTTTGCCCGTCAGTGTAGTATAATAATTGCCACTTACCCTTTGCATAAGAAAGCTGCGATCACTACTATAATATATCTACAAAACTCCATCTTTCAAATCTTCACTACTTATTTAAAATATCACTTTATTATCACTGGCGGGAAAAATGACTTAGTTGCAATTGGCTAATTTTACATGGCTAGGATATACTTGGAACGAAGGAAAGGATCATTGAGTGTAAGTGAGTGATTGTCGTCGAGATCGAGCGGAGGTCGTAGACAGAACAATAGTTACGTGCAATGCACGCGGCCAGCCACCGCCAACTGTGCGCGCGCGCTGCGAACACTTCTAGATCACAAGGAGTCCGTGATAACCGACAGACTCATTGGCGAGCCCAACTGCCTTCAATACTTGCGAGGACATTACACGCCAGGGCAACTTATGGTCTGGTGCATGCATGTAGGTACAGTCAGCTGCAGAGAAAATATAACCCCTTGTAACGGCGGTAACTATACCGAGGGATACCTTTTCTATGCTGCTGACCGTACCAACTCTTCAGGAATAGACGTAAGTACCTTGATCATAAATTTTTCAGGTACCCATACAGGTTTCCAGGTACAGGTAGTCATGCCGAATAACAAGAATAATAGATTCAATATTAATTTCAATGTCTGTCTTCAAAAAAGATATACTGTTATTTTAACTATTGAACATCTAATACCTTTAAACGAGCAATTCTTGTATATATATAATCAGGATCTCGGAAACGGCTCCAACGATTTCGATGAAATTTGGTATGTGGGGGTTTTCGGGGATGAAAAATTGATCTAGCTTGGTCTTATATCTGGGAAAACGCTCGGTACCGAGTTTCTGCCCGAGCAGAGCTCGGTCGCCCAGGTACTTTTTAATAATAAAGGTAATATCGGGCAGGTGATAAAAAAAATACAAAATCCTAAATTATCTTATTCATCGCTCAGAATCGTAGAGTATTATTGATAAGTCTACCTCTTCTTTAGAACAAATTCTCGTAAGATTTGAAATCTAATCACCACGTTAGTAGCGCATTATTTATGAATAAAAACTAAAATATGTTACTTCTATAACAGTTTTACAAGTAGGTACTATATTGACGATTCAAACGTATGCGAGTTTTATGGAGAATGTAGCCATATACCTACACTAAAGATGACCATCTCATACATTTTATCGAATACATCGAAACTTAGAGGAAAACACTTAAAAATTTACAACCTTGAATATGTTCCCAATCCAAAAGAAACGCAAGGGCTGTAAGAAGGCTGTACAGAACATGATCAGAATAAAAACTAAATTGATTGTAACTGCCTTATTAACTTTATTCCTTACACAAGGCCTAAGTCATCCGTTTCTATATATCTGCGGAAAGGTTTAACGATAAATAAGTACTTAAATAAAACATGAACGCTAACACATTAATTCAATAATTTGTTGAGAGAATAAGCGCTTATAAGGTCTTTTTTCCTTACTAAGGTAGATACTTCATCGTTATTTTGTGCAGCAGGCATGAGTGTTTACCTACTTGTATTTTTTTTTGTTTTATTATGGCAGTGTGGTACATAAAGGTTAAAGAAGTCACTATGAAGATCATTTGATGCGCTTAGTTTTAGTTTTTTTGTACAGACCACGTTCTTTTTTGTCCAGAGTGACGACATAACATTTTAAAAGTAATCCTAAATATTTTCTTTAATCTCAATACATAAAAAGAAAAGCCCTACCTAATGTAAATAAATAAATAATGTAAATATTTGCCTTAAGTAAGTACTTAAATGTCCTGTGATCACTTTGGTGTCACTTTGTTTTGGCGCGTCCTTTGCATAACTTCTTAACACATTTGAGCAACGTTCACGAAATCAGTATTTACTGATTTCGTGAACGTTGCTCAAATGTGTTAAGAAGTTATGCAAAGGACGCGAAGCCTATATCGATATCCTAGGAAACACCAAAGTGATCACAGGACATTTAAGTACTTACTTAAGGCAAATATTTACAAGTTATTCCCTTACTTAGGTTTTACAATTAGCTGTTGCACAATTTATCATACTTAAGCGGAAAACCATATGCTGGTACGCAGTAGCTCAGAGAAATTGAAAAGTACGGTGAAGATATTATACCGCAAAATGTGAAATACCAGGAAAATATTTACCCTTTTATTCATCAACGCTTATTATGCACCTGTTTGCTTATGGAGAAGTAAATAAATAATATCGTGAAAATAGGTAAAGAAAATTTACTAAGTTTTAAGACACCTGTCGAAAATGGTTTTCTAACCAAAACGGGTTTAAAATCATCCACTAGAATAGAAATAATGTACTTACTAAGCACAAAAGTGACTTAAAATAGGTTATAGGTAACGAACAAAACATTGGTGCTTATTTTTACTCACTCCAGCGTGCTAACATCATCATCATCATCATCATCATTTCAGCTGAAAGGCGTTCACTGCTAAACATAAGCCTCCCCTGAGGTTCGCCAAATAAAAGGGTCCTGCGCCATCCGCATCCATCGCGTTCCTACAACCTTAACCAAGTCGTCGCTCCATCTTGTTGGAGGCCTCCTACACTGCGCCTTCTTGTCGGTGGACGCCATTCGAGACCCCTTTTGGTCCCATCGGTCAACAGTTCTACGAGCGATGTACCCTGCCCACTGCCACTTGAGTCTGGCGATTCTTCGAGCTATGTTGGTGACTTTTGTTCTTGCGCGGATTTTATCATTTCTAGTGTGATCCCGCAGAGAAACTACGAGCATAGCCCGCATACATCCATACAATGCGCATTCGAGTACCTACTTATTATAAGTATAAATAATAAAAGCAACTTATTATTTAGGTACAGTCGAACAATTTGATTTCGGACCCATCGTAGAACGTCTTCACAGTAAGCTTCATAATGATTTTTCTTATTAAGCAATACGATGTCACTGCGAAATTTTCTGTGAAAAGGTTCCACAGTGGGTCACGATTCAATTGGTTCGACTGTATTGGATTGGTTGGTAATCATTATAGAAGGTACCTACGTAGTTACTGTAATACATATTTAATGAAATGGTTGGGTAAGTACCTCGTATCGTATGTATGGTTGGTAATATGAGACTTTTTAAACCAGTCTTCTGCGCAATACACTAGGTTTATCCAATTTAATCTACAAAATATGTTCGCAACAGAAGCTTGAGTACATACCAACCAGAACTATATGACGCATATTTTACAGTCTCAAAACAACAGACAATTTTGAACTCTATATTAGATCAATTAGAGTTGAAAAGCATAGAGATTTATTTAATGAAATGCAAAAAATGCTAATGAGCAAGTGGGTCACGTTGACCGGTCTGTTTGGCGAACCTTAGGGGAGGCCTATGTTCAGCAGTGGAGGTCTTTCAGCTGAAATGATGATGATGATGAAGTGGTTCACCAGATGGACTGTGAGCACTAACACCCATGGACAACCATAGCGTCAGAGGATTAACGGTGCTTTTCCAGCTTAAAGGGCTAAGATAGAATAGGTACCTCATGGGCCAGTAATTTATAAACAAATATGCCTATGATAACTTGCCTATCGAAAAGTATTCATAGATTTTTTTTTGTTTTATTGTGGAGTGCCTTTAGCCATCTTCCAGCTCCATCATCAGACCCTGGTTACCATCTGGGATCAAATTACTCGTCAAGACGAATCAAACGAGTCCAAACTCGATGGGGTAATTCGTAATTTCATTAATTAATTATGCTTAGTATAAGTTTTTACTTCACCAAATACTTCTCGATCGCGTTTACGTAAAAAGTTCAATTCTATGGAAACATAGACGCGCGGCCGCGGAGCGCTGTCCATGTTTCCCTAGTAATTGTTTTTTTTACGTAAACGCGATCGAGAAGTATTTTGGTGAAGTAAAACTTATACTAAGCGTACTGTATGGCCAAAGACACTCCACAATAAAACGACACAACCCCATCGAGTTTGGACTCGTTTGATTCGTCTTGACGAGTACTTTGATCCCAGATGGTAACCAGGGTCTGATAATGGAGCTGGAAGATGGCTAAAGGCACTCCACAATAAAACAAAAAAAAAGCTATGAACACTTTTCGATAGGCAAGTTATCATAGGCATATTTGTTTATAAATTATATTTGATAAAAAATATGCCTCATCGAGTTATCAGATCGGTGAAGGTCGATCTTCAACGGCTCTTAGACCATAAACATGAAGGGCACGGCGTAACGTTTGATCAAATTGGGGTTAATTTCATATTTTCAACATTGCTATAACTTGACATGTACTTAGACGAAACGCAGATTGATGAAGACATCAATTGGAATTAATAAATGCGAATAAAAATGAGTACGTTGTTAAACTACTGTTTAAAATCGCTTTGCAATCAAAGGTTTACGGTATTTAAAAGCATCCTAGTCCAAGGTCTGAAGGGTCCACTTGCGGATTGGGGCATGCCGCATAAAATAAAACGTATTGCTGATTTGTCATACAATACTTAAGTGGGTAAAATCTTTACTTCACATAAAAATTTAAAAATATAATACTAAATGCATGAAGAGTATTAACAAAGTGGACTAAGTAGGGAATCCCTAAAACTGAACACTTCCAACCAACCTACGCTGATGAAGTGTTGCTTTACATATACATAATTAAAAAACGTAAACGTCCATTTTAGCATTACTGTAGTTGCACTAAAATGGATACCTAGGACCGCCTGTCCACGCCAGTTCAAACTTGGATAGCGATTTGGTGGAAATGTGAAGGTCGACTAGTGACTGGACAACTATTTGTCTGTCGGGGGTTTAGTCAAAACAAATCGTGGGCGAGTTCACTATATCTAGTACACATTTCCCGGTACACTCAATTATACCTAGATAACTACTACGTGTAAGCATAGGGTACCACACCAATACCAACCGATCATCGATCGATACCATCAATTGATATCGATCGATTGGTATGGTAGGTTTATTGGATCGACGGATACTGTACCTCTACCATGAGTTTACACTAGTTCACAGTGACCGTACTCGCTAGCGACGGCGTAAATGATTTGTATGGAGAATTGTACTTCCGTAAGTGACCGCTAGAGGCGCTGTACAATTCTCCATACAAATAATTTACGCCGTCGCTAGCGAGTACGGTCACGTAAACTAGTGTAAACTCATGGTAGAGGTACAGTACTACCTCTACCATGAGTTACACTAGTTCACAGTGACCGTACTCGCTAGCGACGGCGTAAATGATATGTATGGAGAATTGTACTTCCGTAAGTGACCGCTAGAGGCGCTGTACACAATTCTCCATACAAATCATTTACGCCGTCGCTAGCGAGTACGGTCACTGTAAACTAGTGTAACTCATGGTAGAGGCACAGATCGATAAACGATTGATCGACAGCCGATCGATGCTACTTTTCAACGTCGATCGATTGGTGCGATAGATTTTGGTGTCGTAGAAACTGTCGATTTACGTCGACCAATCCATTTTACCATCGATCGACGATCGATCTATTGGTGTAGTAACACCCTTAGTTACTTATCTTTTCCAGTTCAGAGTGACGTAAAAATAAATAAGTATACGTGTGTTAACATTGTTACAGAATATTTCAGATGGTTGGGTTAGGTACCCAACTGGTTTAACTGAACACACCTAAAAAGCTTTTTCATTGGAATTTTTGATTTAATTTTGTAATTAAATTCACCTTTTTGGCGCAATGCATTTTTAGTAGGAAGGCACGTAAAAAAGTAATTCTCATTTAACTTTTATAAAGTTCTCCAGGATGAGTAAAACTTAGTTAGGTACTTCTGAAGGGTGTAAGTACATCCATAGTACTTACATCCTAGTTAATTTATGTAAGTCATTTTCCGCGTTCAAATCCGCGGTGGGTCAATTTAAATACAGCATGTGCAGAATACGACGCAATGGGGTATCGCCCTGTCTACTTAAACCTAATACCTGTTCAAGAACCCAGCGTTTAGTTCGTTCCAATGACTTTCCTTATACATTAATTGACAACGCTGCAAATATTTAATATCAATGTCTCAACTACAATATTTTTATATAAAAACTACGTAACCACGCCAGCGCCTGTTAGCCCTGTTCTTGAAAACAGGCGGAAATGCTTCTACCTTGCATTAACATTATATTATGTCAATAGCAATAAGGTCAACAGTTCGATGACTTTGACATAACTGCAGCTGACAGTTACTTTTTTAGGGTTCCGCCTACGAGCCCTTCAAGGAAATACCACTCGTCGTTACAAAGTTTAAAGCACAGTTTAGGTCTGCAAGAAAAACTTGCAAGTTGCATTGCATTGCAGCGCTCGAATGACCACTTCAAACGCGTTCGCTTTATGGCCGCGCAATGTCATGCAACTAGCACGAGTTTTCTTGCAAATCCAAACTGGACTTAAGGGCCTACTGTGTTTTTGGCGCATTTATTGCATTCATTTAATCTCGTGCTGTATCATTACAAGTAAAGCTGTAGTCTTGAAATTCATGTGTAAGATATTTGAGGATTCACTTTAATGACAAGTGTTTATCGAAACAAGATTAGGTTATAATTCGCTCGATAGAAAAAATCCAAAGTCGTCTCTAAAAAATAAAATAAATTCGTATAGTACAATGTCTGCAATCTCACGCCCCATTTGCCGAAGAGCCTTCAAAAAAATCGTTGCTTATTTACAAGAATGTGTATATCGAAATAGAGGTCATGTAAATGATGTTATATTTAAAAAATAAATTCCTGTTTATTGACATTTCAATATAAAAAAAAATGTTGAATAACTTTAATAGTTTAATTTTTATAAAATATTTAAAAGTTAACAAATTCATGGCCCACCCTGTACGACGCTAATACTGCACGGCAGGTCATGACTTTTTGAATGTTAATAAAACAAGATGTTTTCTAGGGCGTAGTTTTGCTACATTTTTAAAATATGTATTTGTTTTAGTAATAAGATGAAAATACCCAAAAACACGCGCAGTCCAACCAACCTATCTTGAGTCATCGTGCCTCCCCCACGCCCGAAATCGCCCACCCAAAATCGATTAGCGCGAAAAGCTCGGTGGGCCCTTAAGTTATTCCAAATCGTTCATGTACTGTGGCAAGTGCGGAATAGTTTTAAAACCATTTGGATGACGTATATGACAACTTCGTAGGTACCTACTTTAGTGGTATAGTGGTACTTTTATAATTGACTGGTACTCGTAAAAAACTTAATAAATTTTGTTACTTATACCTTTTTTTGCAACAAACTCGCCCGCGATTGTCCCTGTCTCACATATCTAGGTAAACATTCGACCCATCTACCTATATATATGCATATCTGTATCCATATTTGTCCTTTTATACTTAACTATCAGGTACGGTACCTATTTAATACAGGTTGTTTTGTTACCAGGTGACTTCGCGCAAACAATTAGTACACTTGTCTTGTTCTTATTATACCTCAGTTAAAAGGCGTATTGCATGTACCTATGAAGTCAATTTAGCCATTTCCATATTACATATGTCTAGAATCTAGATTACAGATTACATGTCACTGAGCATGGACAAAGTGAACGTGTTAATTATATTTCAAATCTTCATTATTTAATTTAAATTCCCGAACCCTTCAAAATACGCATTGGTTTCTTCGATCATTATGTTGTTGGAACCAAATCTTATCCCACCAAGACGTTTCTTAAAATTCCGGAAAAGAAAATAGTTGCAGGGGGCCAAATTTGGAGAATAAGGTGTGTGCAAATTTCCGGTCTCGATGATGGATCCAGGTTTTGTCTGCAGTTATGAAACGACCCACGAATACCTACCTTTATGGATTTGTCACATTGAATACGTTTTGCAGTCGCGGTCAGGTCAAATTGACCGCAGCCCCCATTATGTATAAGAACAGCATCGTCGGTCTCTATATATTTTGTATAAACATGAGATCGCACGCACGCGTAATATATTATAGAGACCGACAATGTTGTTCATACATACCTAATGCGGGCTGCGTTCAATTTGACCTGACCGCGACCGCAGAACGCATTCAGTGTGACAAATCCTTTATCTATACATATAATAAATCTGTAACAAGTCGGTGTCTGTACATTGAAGATATTTGAGAAAAACTGTCACTAGGGCTATTTATTAGCGCAATAGAACCCAAAACAATGATTTTTAGAATTATTGTCTGTTTGTCTGTGCGTTTGTGCCCGCTAATCTCAGAAACGGCTTAACCTAGAAGGATGCGGTTTTCACTGATATGTTGGTATTTTCTTGGATTAACATTTAGTGTTTGTTTCATTTGAATCGGTTCACAAATAAGAAAGATACGTCTATTTTAAGAATTTATCGAACAGGTTTTTTGTTTGAACGCGCTAATCTCAGGAACTACTGCTCCGATTTGAATAATTCTTTCAGTGTTAGATAGCACATTTATCGAGGAAGGCTATAGGTTATATATTATCCCGCTAACACCAATAGGAGCGGAGCGGAGCGGAAGAATGTTTCCAAATCGGGGGTTTTGGAAGTAAAACGTCTATATCTCGGGAACTACTGCTCCGATTTGGAAAATTCTTTCAGTGTTAGATAGCCCAGTTAGATAGGGCGGGTTGGGAGCGGTTGGGCGGCCGGGTTGAGAGCGGGTTGGGGGCGGCTTGAGAGCGGGTTGGGGGCGGGTTGGGAGCGGGTGGGGGGGCGAGTAGGGAGCGGGTTTGGGGCGGGTTGGTAGCGGGTTGGGGGCGGGTTGGGGGCGGGTTGGGGGCGGGTTGGGAGTGGGTTGGGGCGGGTTAGGAGCGGGTTGGGGGCGAGTTGGGAGCGGGTTGGGGGCGGGTTAGGAGCGGGTTGGGGGCGGGTTGAGAGCGAGTTGGGGGCGGGTTGGGAGTGGGCTGGGGGCAGGTTAGGAGCGGGTTGGGGGTGGGTTGGGAGCGGGTTGGGGGCGGATTGAGAGCGGGTTGGGGGCGGGTGGGGGGCGAGTTGAGAGCGGGTTGGGAGCGGGTTGGGGGCGGGTTGAGAGCGGGTTGGGGCGGATTGGGAGCGGGTTGGTTTATTATGAAGTTTCACTTCTTCCGGAAGGATCTAAGGAGAGCCATAATTGATGAAAAAGCAAATTGGATAAAAAAATAAGCTGCCCAAATTACTAATTCCACGCGGACGGAGTCGCGGGCAAAAGCTAGTATTAATAATAAACAACAAATAGGCACGTAGAATATTACGGGTACGTTCGTCTGAAATTCTTACAATAAGTATCAGCTATCTCATGGACTTGCTTTTACTCTTCGGTCATTTAATACGATGTCATGGATATTGGTGATCATCTCTGGGTGTGGTAACCTCAACCAGGCATTTGGGTCGGTCATCCATCGTCAATAGTTGTACGACCACAAATAAAATCCGTACACCACATGTGAATCATTTTATTAATCAATAGGGCAGAGTCCCCGTAATATTTCTCCAGTATTTTATGTATACCCATTTTAGTATTTCTTCGCAATAAAATAATGTTTAATCAGAACACGTAACTCACTTTTCTTCATGTTTGCAAAACTCAAAGCGATTGTTTTTCGTTCATAGCTGTAAAACAACAGTAGGTACTTACCCATGTAAATTGGCTGAAAATAAACATTTTGCCTCCGAAAAGGTTAAACTTAAACTAAAAAAAAACTAAAAAGGTTAAACTGATATTATTCAATTTATGATAACAATACCCTGAATTTGATTTTTACCAGACTTATCACTCCGCCCTCGTACTCGCGTGTGTTAGAGAGATGTCTGAAATAATAGAATTGATAGACACTTTATTTTTTTAGCTGCCCAATCTCCACCTCAATTATAGTTTTAATTTAGTTTAATCGATAATGTTGTTTTATTTTGGTTTATTTATACATTTATAATTATATCTACCTGCATAATTAATTCGTTAGTTACGTCGTGAGTCACGTCAAGATCGAGTCAGATACCAACACGAACAAGTACCAACTCGAATACGAACTAATTGTTTGTATGAATGAGCTATGAGCTTGATAGCAATAATTGTGACATAACAAAAATTAAATATTCAAGCTATATAAAAACTTTAATCACTTTGTTAATCACTCGCGCTCGGAATAATTGATGTATTATCGTGATATCTACGCACTTGTTGCCGTCGTAAACAATAAATATAGCAGCAAGGAAATAATTAAATATTGTCTTAATGCCCTTCAATACAAACTAGAATTTAGTGAAATATATTTTTGTCAATTCTTAAATAATTATTATTTTAATAAAAAGCTCTAAATACCTACTTTCAAGACCTGATTTTGCATTTTTTTCTATTCGACTTATTATGCTCATCAACTAAAAACCCCAATAACCACTACCACATGGACATTATCCTTGGATTTTCGTAACTCGGACTGCCTAAGTAATAAGGCAATGTGTAGATCATTTTGAATAAACCGCTCATCCACTTCTGCTGCTGACTGTACTAAAAACAGAAACGTTCCTTTTAGTGCTCTGCTGTACTGTCTCTATATCGAAAATTTTCATTAAAGTTCTCTGGAGTATCAGATTGTACATTATTGTCGTTTTTTTTTAATGAAACTGACCCGTGATTGACCCCTATCTCACCTGATAAAAAGTCCGTATGAGTGCAAAGATGTACCTATCTCAGTGGTTCAGTACCTAACAGCCTATTAGAACTCCACTCTAGCCTTCAAGAGCCCTAGGTACTCGTAGTATCCATCTGGAAATACAGACGATGGGAGCAAATTCCATTCCACAGCAGTTCGTATTAGAACGATGAGGCGATCCGCTTCGTGCGAGACAATGGAATACTAACCACATAAGATTATGCGCGCACGAGCACCTTTGTCTCCGCGACTATTTTATCAACTCTATGGGTTAGTATGGAAGTGCACACAGGTAGCACCGCGACTCCCAGGGTACAAATACACAGACTTGATAAAATAGTCGCGGAGACAAAAGTTGCTCGTGTGCGCATACCCTAAAGGTGAAAACGTTTCCCCGCTTGGATTTTCGTTGGTAAATGGTAAGGTAAATAGAGACGGAGGAATTAAAGGCCACCACAAACCGAAACGCGGGGTGCTGACGAACCGTGCACAGCGTGCTCTATTACACTGAATCATATATATGGTGATACACATTGGCAGCGCGGCACAGCGTATATGATTCAGCGTTATACAACGCGCTGGGCACACTCCGCGCTGCGGTCTGTGAAAGCCTTTAAATAATTTACGGAAACTTGAAAACCAACTTCCAGAAATATATAAATTACCTACTTACAATAAATAATAACAGAATCTTAAAATCTTGCACCTTATTTAGCCCAGTCCGAAAATCTTTCCGGCTTACGGATTTCCACAAAATATCTGATAAATCTGATAATGTGCGTTGAGGTCAGGGGGGGCACACTTACATATATCACACTTTTCATGCGACTACAGCGATCTCTGGTTGTTTGGTAAAGAACTAAATTAGCGGCCATCTTGGTTGACTTGTCAAACTTGTCAGTTGTCATTCATCGGTCATGGCCATGGCGTACCAAATTGTACGGTCAAGGACTTTAATTGATAGGCCACTTGCCAATGTTCGTATTTTAGCCGTATAGTGCAAATCGGGTTTAGCCGCTTATACTTCGTATATGCTGATTTGAATTAGACGGCTAAAATACGAATAGTGGCAATTAGCCTATCAATTAAAATTACGCGTAATTATAGCTGTACATCACTACCAACATATACATATAGATAGGTATACATCTATAGATACGTCACATTAGTTCTTCACCAGGGCGTAGGGCAGCAGCACCTTGCATGCATGCAAATTTGACCATAGAGTTGCCACTCTTGTTCATATAATATTACAATACTCTTTGGGTTAATACGTCAAAATGTGTCAGCAGACAAAAAGCCGTAACGTCGTAGGAGCCTCTTTATTCTTTTAAGCAGGCAACACAGAAATTCGCTAAGCTAACTTCATGCCAGTCAACCCAGTCAACTGAAAAACGTCAAATAGGAATAGGACAGATTTGCACTATAGACAAAAACAATAATTTCTCTAGAAAATCTAATTACATTTAATAGTGCTTTGCATTCATATAAATATTAGTATTTCACAAGTAACTATCTTAATCTTTTCCAGTGTGCTCTTAGAGATACTTACCTATTTAAAGAGTGAGATCTGTTGGATACGTCGTGTATAGTATTTAAGTTTCCATCGATTTCTGTAATGTGATATTTTTAAAATAGTGCGTAGCCTCGCAAAATGAAGCTCCTCGGTTGCCTTGTTCTCTCATGTTACTTGGTGGTGCTATGCCACGCTTCAGGGTCAGATATAGCCTTAGATGCTAAGGCGACTTTACTTCACCGTATAGACAGCTTGAATTTACTGATCTACACCTGCCTTTTGACTCTGACCGTGCTCACTATTTGGGTATTCAAGCACCGGCGAGTAAGCTGGCTTCATGAGACGGGGCTGGCTGTTATATATGGTAAGAGAAAAAGGTTCGAAAGTTCGCAAGTCACATGATCAAAACCTCGCATGAGTAATCATACTATTTATTGACGCAGGTCTAATTGTCGGCGCTATTATTCGTTATGCGGGCAGTACCAATGCCATCACATACCTCGATGCCCACCCAGAACCTGATACAAAGTACAACCTGTCGGTGCCACCAGATATGTTAAGATTTCACTTTCCAGATAAAATACAAATATCATCTGGAGGTAAGTAGAGCAGACCCTGTTAATAGAGAAATTGTATCATCTATGTTTCACTGAGACAATACAACTATTTACTCTAGCTCCTTAATCAACATCAAAAGATAACATCATACTCTGATGTGCCTAATGAACATCTCATGAAACATTCCAAATATCAAATCAATGTAATTACATTTCCATATAAATCAGCTACAGTTAACCTGTGGCCCACCAAGCTTATATGAGTGGGCTGCCTGGCATAAAAATTAAATTGATTTTTAGACATTTTGACTTACAATGTTGTTGGCAATTTACTAATGCTGCAGCCCACTGCACCATTGCTACAACATAATGTGTAACCCATATAAAATAAATACATACACTCTAAAAACAAAAAGGTTAAGTGTGACTGATATAAGTAAACTCAAACTTTTTCCTCTAGGGAAGACAGACCATCACACAATGTTTCCCTTATGTAGCTTACTTTCAAAACTTCATAAACATTTTAATAATAATGTATGTACATAGCTCTGCAAAATTATTTCTAGGCATTTTTATAACATATGGGTGAATCAACTTTTTTGTGTTGTTTACTCTGTCCCTGGTTGTCCAAGTGACATCTTCATGAACAATCATAGAAAAATGCTTAGGCTGTCCAGGGGACAAAATTTCTGTAACCATGGCAATGGGTGGCAAGAAATACTATAAATAATTATAATAATTCACCCACATACAGCTTATAAACAGATGAGATTTAAGTTATTTATTGAATCAGGTGTTACTTTGTGGAGATCCATATCAACAAACTGAAACAATTACCCTGCTCGCCCGCAAAAGCCTTAAGCCGTTAAGACTTACTCACTGAGACTTACTCATTGAGATTTAAGTTTGTTTACGCAATCCCTTCTTATTTGATAGGACTTTATAATAATGCCTTTATAACATGTATTACATTTAGATAAGCAGCATTTATAATAAATAAAAACATATTATTTTATGTTATGAATAATTTTAACCAGAGGCTGAAATTTTAATGTCACTTTTGAGTTGTCTGTCTGTCTGTTGTCTTTTGTGTTTTTTTGTTTTTTGATTTTTAAATTCATATATTGATACAATGCAAGATCGCTTTGCTTTTACTTGCATGCTTGTTTGCCTCCCTTTCATAATAAAAAAAAATTAAAGTGATGGTGGAAGAAATTTTAAATCAACATGTTACTTTAAGAAAAATGTAACAAGAATTGATTATGATGAGTATGAGCAAAGTGACAGTGATATTATGGTCCTAAAAGTGCTGATCAACAACTAATTATGTATGGTCGGCCAAGAAAGTTAATATTGTTGACATTTCTAGCTTAGTGAAGCCATTAGTCACTGTCATGATCATGATATTATTGCAAGGGAATGTCAACCTCGTTGTATCATGACATTCAAATGAACTTCAACCATAGGGTGGTGGGCCATATTTTTAGCAACTGTATTTGTTTCAATTTTTAAAAATATGCCTCCATGAAGACTATCAATGATTCTGCCAATGTTGAGGTTGATAAAGACACTATTGGTTGGCCATTGTTCGGTAACTTCGGTGGGCGGTAGGCTGACAATACACCTGTACACTGAAAGTTGATAATGAAAAGTCACCATGACATTTCAGATGGCTTATTGTCTAACGTTTCTGCCGCTTGCCTTTGCAATCACTATTTCTTTCTGTCAAACGGTATAAAAGTATGACAGAAAGAGACGGTGAAAGCGAGGCAAGCAACAGAAGCGTTAGACAATACGGCCTCAGGTCAGTGCTATGAAAATTCTAGACTGGTTATAGTTTTTCCCTGTCTTTAATTTTTGCTATGAGTTAAAAAAGCTAATAAGCTAGGAGTTCTAATTCAGTTTATTCATTTTATTATTAAACTAGCTGTTGCCAGCGACTCCGTCCGCAAAGAATAGGGGTAGGTATAAAAAGTAGCCCACAACCTATTTTCAGACCTACCGAATGTAGACCAAAAAGTTTCATAAAAATTGGTCAAGCCGTTTCGGGGGAGTTCGATAACAAACACCGTGACACAAGATTTTTATATATTAAAAAGATAAACTTGCACCATTTATCCTTATGACAGGAAAACTGACCATAAAATAATGAGAATTTATTTCCTACAAATTAATGTAAATGATTTTACCATGATACATTTTAGTGTATTCTATGCACTCACTTCAATATGATTTTTAAATCAGAACTGAATACATATTTAAAGCCACATTATGCCTTGAAATTTAAAAAAGAACCTTTGTGAGTACAGTCAAGTGAAAAAGTGTGTAATACTTAATTTAATGACTTAAAAATGTGACACATTTTTATATGTACATAAATATTTCACATTTGCACTAAACTGTACTCCAACTATATTAGCATAGGGTGTAATTATTCAACTAAATGGATAGTATTTTAAAAAAAGTGACAAAAATCAATAACAAATTATTTATTAAAGTGGCCAACAAAGTCAATGACATAAATGCAAATTTAACAAGACAGTTGCAAAAGATTACATGATTGTGTGATTTTCCCAGTCATGTGATTGAATGTTTACATTGTCACAGATTTTGTATTAGCTTCACTTCTAGGTAACTAACAATGTAATTACAAGTTTATTTCGATTCACTTCCTGTGGTCAGTTAGACCAGAAATTTGTTATGACTTATAGGCCCAGTAAATTGTGAAGTAGCAACAAGAAAGTATGTGTTCAATTACTTCAATTTGATGAACTAAAGCAATTACTTTGCTCACCCGCGACCTTAAAATAATAAGGTCGCGGGTGAGCAAAGTAATTGTTTTAGTTCATTAATATGGACCTCCGCAAAGTAACGCCTGATTCAATAAATTACTTCAATTTGCAACTCTATTTATATGTATATAGTCAAGGACACTGAATCGCGTACCAATCCACGTACAGCCAATTTCACGATGATTTCTTTGGCAGATGTATGGAATGTCAATATGACAGTTTCTTCGCCTGTACATTAATAAGTATCAGTAATACAATTCCTTAACCACTGACTGGAGCTAGAGAATTGCACTAAGAATGGATTTTGACACATGGGATAAAGAACTAGCAGGGCCGGATTTAGAGGTCTGGAGGCCTTGGGCCATAAAAGAAGTGGAGGCCCTAGGCCACAATTTTCAAATAAAATGATCAAATTTTTTTTCAGTCAAGATTATTACTGTGGAGGCCCCGGGGCTGTGGCCCCAAATGCCCTCCCCTAAATCCGGCCCTGAGAACTAGGCTACTTTTATATTTCCATAGGGGCGAAGCAACTGACATCATCATCAGCCTATATACGTCCCACTGCAGGGCACATTCCTCCTCTCAGAATGAGAGCCACTGACATAACTTAAGCTAATTAATTAGTAGTTTTTGTAAAAAAAAAATATTTTAGGTACCTACTTAAATTAATTTATTGTATTTCAGAAGTCCCAGTTCCCAATAAGACTTACGCCTACAGTTTCAGAGGTGAAATCGTGAATGTGGAACAAAATGAGATAGATCTGAAAGCAACATTCGATCCAGAAATATTTTTTAACATTATTTTACCTCCTATCATATTCCATGCAGGATATTGTCTAAAAAGAGTAAGTACTTATTTATTTAATGGTTACTGGATCCAAGTTCGATGTTGAATAAAGAAGGAAACTGAAATAGGACGATTTGCATGGTAATAATCATTTAATAAATACCGGGGCGACAGAGCTGCGCTCGGACTAAAACTGGAAAACACGTGTTTTCCTAGAAATAAGGACAAGCTTGATCGATTGTTCGACCCTGAAAACTTCCAAATTGCAAATTTCGTCAAAATCGTTAGTCTGAGATCCCTTAAATAAATAATTCTGAGGGAAAGTGGCTCTGACTCGAGACGCACTTTCCCGGTTTTTTTTATTAGAGTTGTGTCTTAGGATTATTATTGACGACCAGATGGCCTAGTGGTTAAAGAACCTGACTACGAAGCTTGAGGTCCCGGGTTCGATTCCCGTGTTGTGGCAGATATTTGTATGAAAAATTCGAATGTTTGTTCTCGGGTCTTGGGTGTTTAATGTGTATTTAAGTATGTATCTATCTATATAAGTATGTTTATCCGTTGCTTAGTACCCATAACACAAGCTTTGCTAAGCTTACTTTGGGACTAGGTCAATTGGTGTGAATTGTCCCATGATATTTATTTATTTATTTATTTATTTATCATGGGTAGGTAATTTCATGGGTTGATGACTTGACTATAATCGTTAATTTTTCTACCTACTCAAAGGAAGTTGCGGGCAGAAGCTAGTGTCATATAACTTGGAATACATCTCACAGAACACATTTTTAATTCAGTGTATATCCTATATTCCTTCCTACAATACAATACAAATATTCTTTATTGAACACCAAAAGCAGTACAGTGACATTACAAAAATAAAAATTCAGGCAGACAATAGGCGGTCTCATCGCTAAAAAGCGATCTCTTCCATACAACCAATTCCATTCCTAACATTGTCACCTAGATGAGTAAACTTTCGTTCAATAAAATCATTTTTCTTTTCAGAAATATTTCTTCCGTAACTTGGGAGCCATATTGACGTTTGCTATGGTCGGCACGGCGTTATCGGCTCTAGTCATCGGTTCGCTAATGTACGGCTGCGTGCAACTGATGCCGGCGTCACTTGCTGCCAGCTTTACTTTCTTGGACACCCTTTATTTTGGTGCATTGATATCTCCTACTGACCCACTTACTGTGCTAGCTATATTTTCACAATTAAAGGTATTTATGATGGTATATTTTACTTAAAGAATCATTAAACGAATTTTTATTTATTTATTATATTTGTCTAAGGTGTGACTACCGTCAGAATTTATTATTTGGTTTTATTTGTAAATGTCTGACCTATTTCGTCAGACGGTGTGATGGCTTGCGTCACTCTCGAAACGTATGAATGAAACCGATATCACTCTGACGGCTCGACACAACACGTCAAACAAACGTGTGCCTTGCATTACTAGTACCCACTTTCCCTCACTGCCCAAGATATATGTTGCATACTTTGCGCGCAAACGTGTTGTCCAATGCGGACACATTATTACTATTATTACTATTGTTAGGTACATATAAATCACGTCTATGAATCTTTATATTTGAGACAGATTATTTTAATTAATAACTTTTTGTTGTTATAGGTTGATGTAAACCTATATGCTATGATATTTGGTGAAAGTGTCCTCAATGATGCAGTGGCTTTAGTGCTAAGCGGGTAACTATTGATCATGATTATGTCTTGTCTAGCACATTAGGCGGTTTCGATAGTAAATTGATATAATGAATCCATGTCCTAATGACACAATTCGAAATTGCATCTTACTATACAAGATGTTTAGGAATTAATCTGAATTATTTCAACAGATAGTTGGGTTGGTTTCACTGAACACCTCTGTAAAGATTTTTCATCCGAATTTTTGGTTCAAAATGTAGTCACGGCTTTCATACAGTACATCCAGTACATCGATCAATGTACGATCGCTTCCCTAACTTATGCCGCTATTTCATACAAGTTTCATAGAAAAGTGGATAGTTATTTTAAGGCACCAATTGTACCTACGTAATTACTGGGGTATTCATCCAAACTAACCCCACCACTTTCTGTAATATTTCGGAGTAATTTTAAAACAACCTTGTATACTCGAGTACCACATATGGAACAACTGAACTTGATTAGCATGTTTTAGTGCTTACAATGTTTTACTGTACTTTTTATAGAGCCATCCAAAATTATGAAAAGAGGTACTCAAATGATGGTGGATTTGAAATCACCGCATTTTTAGGAGCTATTGGTGATTTCATTGGAATCTTTAGCCTGTCGCTCCTGGTTGGCGCCTTCATAGGGTGCCTGACTGCATTGATATCCTTTTTAAACTTACCAATGTTTATGCACGAGATAATTTTAATAATTCGTAATATTTGAGAATCATTTTATACGCTTTGAATTGTTTTACGGATACCTTTTTGATATTAAATCACTATTTTCGTGCTTCTCTACTTATTTCATGTACTTACCTACTGTGAAAATATAGAATTAATAATATATTTTCGTAGATAATTTTCTGTGTACTCTTTTCATGTTATCCTTAACTCAGACACACATGACCAAATTTACTCATGTCCGCGAATGGCCTTTACTGGAATCAGCTCTCTTCGTACTCATGTCCTACGCTGCGTTCCTGATTGCTGAAGTCTGCGAACTAACAGGTACCATTTTGGTCATTTGTATTTATTTACTTTTATTGGTAAGTAATATTGTAACTCTACCAAGAGAGAGTCCTTGTAAGTAAGTAAAATACATATATAACAGCTTTGTATCCCATCAAATGTACTTATTGCGTAGCCGTGTACCATATGCGGAACATTGGTCATGTAGCTCTGCTTTGTCGCGTACCATATGTGGTACACGAGATTAAAGATAGTACAATAATTTCCTACGGTGTGTTTTTTTATAGGAGTTGTAGCGGTACTATTTTGCGGCATATGCCAAGCGCATTATACCTACAACAACCTGTCGTCGGATTCAAGAAACCGGACAAAACAGCTGTTTGAACTGCTCAACTTCTTGGCGGAAAACTTCATTTTCACGTACATCGGCGTGTCTATGTTCACGTTCCCGAAGCATCATTTCGACCCGTGGTTCATCATCGCTGGATTTGTATCCTTTATTGAATTGTTATACGGTTTACCTAAGGTTCATCTAACGAGCTACTTAGTGTCCCACGTTTCTAGCTGTTCTTTCTTTATTGTTCTTTAATACTAGGACATCAGGATGTCAGGAATGCTACAGGTAGCATTATCACTCAAGATGGTCCATTTTTAAAAGTGTAATTTTTACAAGCTTTCATTTTACTTGCAATGTTGTTATGAATTTAATTAAACCCCAGTTCAGCAAGAAAAACCCACATGCAAGAAAAATCGTGCAAGTGACATACGAAACATGGCGAAAGCCGTATAACGGACGAGACGGATATGGTTAGGTAATCTAATGGCGCAATGTAATGCAATACTATTTTCCTTACAGGTCTAAACTGGGCGTTAGCATGTAACTTTTCTTCAAATCTTGCAAATCAAACTTCACCAATTTCTTGTGATCGGATTGACTTTAAATTTGGTATGGAGATCTAGATAACACGACACTGCTAGTAGTGTAGTTCACAAAACGTAGAAAAACTTTTATTAAAAATTAAATTTTTAAATGGCATCTAACGAAATTCCTATAGTGGCAGCCATTAAAACGTGTTAAAATGTGGTTAGTATTATATCAACCAGCTGTATCCTTGGTAGAATAATTGTCCTTAAACGAAGCACAGATAACGTCGACTCTAGGCCGCGCTGTGAACATTTATCCGTTGTCCTTCTTGCTGAACCTAGGCAGAAAACCGCCCATACCTATGAACTTCCAACACATGCTGTTTTTCTCAGGTAATAATTAATACAGTACATAAAGTTTACCACTGACAGATGGTTTGCCTTCATTTCATATTCAACTTTAACGACCTACAAATAAAGCCAATTTTAGAATAGGTACTGTTACCCACGTTTGCAGATTTTGTAATAGCTACTTTATTTGTATGGTGTTAAAGTAGGAAATTAAATGAAGGCAAGCCATCTGTCAGTGGTAAACTAAAATAAAACTTATTGTAATTAGGTTTAGGTACACTCAACGAGAGAGCAGGCAATAGAGAGCGCCATACCGTACATAATACTTAAGCCAAAACATACTCGCTCACCGCACATGCTCTTTAAGAGGGTTTATACCTGCTGAGCTGGCAACGTTGCATTTTTGTTAGTTTTTCTCGATTATTCCATAAAAATTGAATGAACATTAAAAATGTTTTGTATACAAATTGTTCTAATATATAAGTTAATGTGTGTACTGCAATAATAATTCGTGATAAGAGTTTTATTTTCTTTAAAAACCGTTAGGTAATAATTTGTTCGTTTTTAAAGAAAATAAAAGTCTATCACGAATAATTATTGTAGTAGACACATTAACTTATATATTAGAACAATTTGTATACAAAACATTTTTATTTTTCATTAAATTTTTATGGAATAATCGAGAAAAACTAACAAAAATGCAACGTTGCCAGCTCAGCAGGTATAAACCCTCGTAAGACGGAAAAGTCTCATTTGTTTTATAGAACTGGATATATTTGGGACGATTTTGAACTACGTTACTTCACGATTTCACAGTTCTATAAGACAAATGGGGCATACCCTTCAAGACAGTCAAAATTACATCCTTTAATGGACGATTGGCTTTACCCAAAATTTACAACAATTAGAAAATAATAAGTTATTGCAAAAGTCCAATTTTATATATTATGGTTTCATTGATAAAAAAATACATAATGGTAATCTGATATCATTTCTCAGATATTTTTAACTTTACAGAAATGTTACAAAATAAGACTAACCTAACCTAAACCACTATAGATTCCACGATCAACGAAGTTCGTCTAGTAAAAAGTTTCACCGAAAATTATATTGGATTAATCAAAGACTATTATGCATTAATTGCGTCCACTAAACTTTTTAAACCTTATTTAACACGTTCCCCTGCGTGTCATATTTGCAGGGCTCCGTGGAGCGATGTCGTTCGCTTTGGCGATCCGCAACACGGTGTCGGAGGCGCGGCAGGCGATGCTGACAACCACTTCGCTCATCGTCATCGCGACCGTCGTGCTTCAAGGCGGCGCTGCGTCCCACGCTCTCGCGTACCTTAGGATACCCACCGGGTACGTACAACTTAATACTAGGACGACCTTAAGGGCCTACCGAGCTTTTTGCGCTAATCGATTTTGGGTGGGCGATTTCGGGCGTGGGGGAGACACGATGGCTCAAGATAGGTTGGTTGGACTGCACATGTTTTTGGGTATTTTCATCTTATTACTAAAACAAATACATACTTTAAAAATGTAGCAACACTACGCCCTAGAAAACATCTTGTTTTATTAACATTCAAAGAGTCATGACCTGCCGTGCAGTATTAGCGTCGTACTATGAATTTATTTTATTTTTTAGAGACTACTTTGGATTTTTTTCTATCGAGCGAACTATAAGTAATCGTGTTTCGATAAACACTTGTCATTAGAGTGAATCCTCAAATATCTTACACATGAATTTCAAGACTATAGCTTTACTTGTAATGATACAACACGACATTAAATGAATGCAATAAATGTGGCTAAAACACGGTAGGCCCTTAATACTGTCTCATAAATAGAATCAAAACCTGTTGTAGCCACGTTACTATGCTACCGCGGCTTATTATTATGATTGCCTGACTTAAAAGGAAAAAACAATGTAGGGTTCCACACTGATATGTGCCAAATAGTGAATATTTTAAATACCCATGAAAAAAAAACAGCTTTCTAAACTCTCACAGCTAAGCTGCGGATGAACGAACAGGCAGACAGACGGATAGGCATGGCGAAACTATAAGGGTTCTTTGTAGGACTACGGAACTAAAAAGGAACTATTATTGGATCTCTTTGTTGCCTGTCTGACTGTCAAGTGGAAATTATAAGTAAGAGTATGATCTTTGAAGTTCAAAAAATACATGAGGTAAACAGCTGGGTACCCAATTCGGCGGATAAGAGATACTCAATGTCTAGAACTGAAGCTAACAATAAGAGACCTTTAGGAGCATGAATCAAAAAAAAACATCAAATACCTGCCCAAATTAACTCTTAAATCTTAATCTTTAATTAAATACTTTAGTTGCGTATTTTTATAAAAATAAGCACACGTAACAAATCAAGTAAAAAACCACCAAAAGGACATGAAAGATCGAAGTTTTTAGCAAACTGAACAGTCTGTTGAACTAGTCAAATCATCAATGCAATTTTTAATTCTTATAAATTCTGGAAGTAACAGTATACATTGAGTCCGCTTTACAGTGACTTTGTCCATTGAAAACCAAATAATCGGCATTCTTGTTTATATAAAACAGGATGTGCACCTCATTGAACGGCTATTTCAACATTTTGTTTACAGAGAAGGTCAAAACGACGAGAACGAAGCGCTACCGTACCGTGACGTGAGAAGTGTAAGTATTAGAACATAACGAATGCTTTTACTTTTAATAGGACTACGTGAATGTGCCTAACGTTAATTTAACTTCTACTCGAGCTACGCTATAAAGTGATAAGCTAAAATGGGTAGATAATTATATCTTAGTTCTTTTGACTGAGATAAAATGTACTATTTACCTTCTGTCGTAAGTACGAGTACTTTTAAGGATTTAACATGAGTCTTTCATACAAACAATACTATGTACCTATCTTTCTCATTAAAATGCTTATTCCACAATCTAATCCACTCTGAATATTGTTATCGATATTGTAGTTCGAGTAATTACATTGTACATAATGACATGAGTAGAGGATTAGTTCGCTATAGACGGTGAGAGCACACGCACGTAGATAGAATAGATAGATAACAATGCACCTGATAATTGACATGTAACTGACGCCAATTTAGCTCTAGTATTTATCAGTCAACATAGACAAGATTAATTTAGTGATAATGTTTTTTGTTTGTAATGTTAATAACGCTTATTGACACGACGCATTGTGTGTGTGAGTGTCCTCATTTTGTTTTCGTGCTAACACAATTTGAAATACTTGGTATTTAAAAACTATAATTTATGAGTAGTTTTAAAAAAAATTGTAAGTACATATATTAAAGGCTCGATGAAAACAAAATCACAATCGCGGCCTTTGTGTACTTACCTAAAGAAAGTTCGTCATAATTGTCAAACACATAAGTATGGTTAACTTTCGTAACACAAAAGAATCAATTAAGTTTTGTTTTAATCAGAGTCCTTAATTATGCATTTTTTTTAAATCGACTTATTTATTTTCCTTATTTCATAAGCTTACGGTTTTTGCCGTTGTTGGTATGTTGAGCAAAATATTTCAAGTGAAGTATACTAAAATGTGCATTGGACATCATTTGTAATGTTTTGTTCGATAATAACTGAAAACGAAATATTAAGAAGCTTAAAAATTACCTATAAGTTTCGTCCAATGTCTTCCCGTCTATAGAAGTATCAGTGGAGGCATTAGTTCACTCATTTTGTCATCCTAAACATCTTAAAATGACACGGCACGATACGAGCCGGTGCCTAGCATCTCATTAATAAGTCATTGTTGTGGCAGCTCTACCAGGCCACGGAAACCGGAGGCTCGGTATGTATACACGCGTAGACACATGTATGTAGTTCATTTCATTACATAATATTTGTAACACTCAGACCTCATGTTATTTAACTCTCATGCCAATCCGCACCTTCAAATCTACCTCGACGGCTGTTTATTGCATCAACAAAAGTACCTATTTATGTAACACGTCAAATCAATAATAACGCCAATGCTTAGGTTGTAATCGAGGTAAATTTGTTGAATAACATTTTGTGTAATTGTTCTGTGTTATTATGCGAGGGTTTTGGATTTGTAGAACAGTCATTTATCCTGGGTAAAATACTATTTTAAATATTTCACAGTATATCTCTCCGGATTAAATACCTGATTATAAAATAAATACGTTCCGAATACTAAATGTTGGTCGAGTGCGTAAAGCATCAGCAGTGGATTTGTCCACTTCTGTTACTTACGCGTTCTCATTATTTGTGTTTCGTCAGAAGTGTACCCCAGTTGAGAATAGAAGCCTCTTCTGTACTGGCCTTAGCGTTCGTCCTTTATAAATTAAATTTGTTGTTCAGCCAGCGGACATTGGCTTCGGCCTCCGAAATCTGGACCCAACGCAACCGGCCAGTAGCGACAGGGCATCAGTAAGACTAATAGATACCTGCACGCATTTTAGCGACCACTGTGCACTGGCCTTTACTAACACTAACCAACTAACAGGGCAGAATGTGCATGTTTGTTATGGCACAGATTATTTTCATTAATTTGTTATTATATTTTATCAAAATAGTCTGGCGTCGTACCTTTATAATATTCTAAACGCGACACAACATAAAATAACAGACTATTACTTTTATTTTTCTCTTATTCTTTTTATCTTCTCATTCTTATCTATGAATATTTTCTGTAAACCGTATGTTGTGTCGCGTCTGTATGATTTTTTCTATATTTTTGGCATGTTTTAATTTTCACCTCATTCGGTTTGTTTGATTTCCTTCCTGTGTCTAGAGAAGCCGCATGGTAGTTAAGTGGGGCAATGGCGACAAAGAAGTGGTTATGCCTTGGCAACTAAACTATTTCGAAGTATGTGGACTACTTATTTATATTTTATTTTATTATTTTTGAAATGCATAATATTACTGACAAAATTAACAAACCAGAATAGCATGTCACAATCTTTCGTTTTGCAATGAGTTTTAAATGGTGACGGACTGACCAAGGTATCCTGTTATTACATTTTAAAATATTGTATAAATGTTGTATGCATAGCATGTCTTTTGCACTTTAAATTTCAGAAAATTGTTGATAAATTTTGCTTCTGCAGCGTTTTACGAATAAATTTTACTTACTCATAGTATAATATGTTAGAAATAATAAATTGATTCGTAATAAAAGGATACGTCGCGCGCGGACGGAGCAGGCGGCGAGAAGGCACGTCTTGCGAGATTATGGGGCGCCGTGGACTCGCGGCTTCTCAAGCCCCTGCTGACGCATGCCAGGCCTCCGCTCACGGAGACCCTGCCGACCTTCATGAGCCCCGTTGCACGATGGTTGACCACCACACACCAGTATACGCAGGGAGTAAGTAGTTTTACTTTAAATTTCCAATATCGCCTCCGTCTTCCTTTGTGTATATGATATACATTATTGTGTGTATGTATAATATGTAGTAATTTTACGGGATAATTTACCTATAAATTTTTGATAACTTTTAAATCTTGCTTCTATTTGTTAAATTATAAATCCTTAACCTCTGCCATGCCATTTAATTTTATGAAACTCGACTCGTTTGCTTCTCCTATTTTTCGTACAAACTAGATTGGAAATAGACAGAATTTTAGACAAATGTATTTTTAATTGCAGTGTCTGTACAATTACAAATTTGTTGTACCTGATGCGGATTCTGGTTTAGCTCGGAACCAGGTACATAGTATATGTCATATAGTTCGTTTTGGAATCCTGCGCATCAAACATTTATATTAACTTCATGCACTCACGCTATACCGTTTGATTTTTTGTGTTGTAACCCATAGGTTAGGTGTTCCTTAGGTACACATTCTGCATTGACGCCAAATTGTTTATTATTTACATAAGGTTTGTTTTCGCGTTTGGTTTGTCTCAGGATCCAAAGTGACGTGATAAATTTGGCTTAAACTTTTAAAACGCATCATAAAATAGAGTTAAGTTGCTAAACAATCTTTTTGGTTTTCAGGATAACTCTCTGCGTAGGACGGACTCTGATTCTGACCTGTGTATTGATGAACCGCAACCCGTACCTACTACTATAGATCCACAGGTAATACTAAACTAACTATATATCTATTATCTACATGTATAAAATGTTTTCTGTATGAAGTTTATTTAAAGTTAAAGAAATAATAATTAATTAATTAAGTTAATTTAGGTTTTATAGACATATATATATGTACATTTATTAATACGTAATAAATGTGTTATGTATTAAGTTTGATTTCCTTTTGGTTGCAGCTATCAATTAATGTTCGGAACGGATATGGGCATGTCTAAGCTTTGTTGCGTTTGTTAGTGACCCTCGGCTGTGATATAAAATGGTCTAGAAATAGATATTTATAAGTTAATAGGAAATTTGTGTTTAATTATTGCACGCAGCAAATGTGGCCAGGACTTGTCGACACCCGGATCTCAGTCGAAGGTATCACAGGGAGTAACATCTGAATGTGAACCAGGCTAAACTTTTGTGAACAAGATTTATATACACCTATGTATGAGTGCCACAATGTGTAAATTAATGTGATATCACTTTCAAGTAAAAAAGATTTTTCTATTATTACAGTATTTAGCAATTTTTACATGTAACAACATTGTGTATTTGGCTTTGAATTACAGCTATTCCGCCACTTAATAACTAGGTAGGTATTAGATTTTTTTAAGTAATACGACTTTTCTGGATTTCCCAAATAATTTTGTAATTACGTACACACAGCATAACAAACCAGCTACGTTACGAACATATCTCGTTAGAGAAAAATATCATCGTTGATAGGTACTGCAATACCGAGTAACTACTTTT
Source organism: Archips crataeganus (assembly GCA_947859365.1). NCBI lineage: Eukaryota > Metazoa > Arthropoda > Insecta > Lepidoptera > Tortricidae > Archips > Archips crataeganus. Next base: position 15,741,416 of record OX402048.1, on the reverse strand, counting down.
TCCATAAGGCTCAACTTGAAATTAAATAACAGAGAAAATTAGATAAAATAGACCTTATATGGGTAAAGCTAGTTACGCGGTATTGAAATATCAACGACGATAATGATTCCAGTGAAATTATTTACCTACGAATTTTTATCAGATGATCTGATATAGAATAAGTAAAAATCATTCTTAAATTTACTATAAATACCTTGTTTTGATTATGAGTATTATAAAGCAGCAGAATAATTACCATGACAAAAAAAACTCCAGTTTTTGTTAAGTAATCCTTACTTATAGTGTTCTTCTTTCCTAGCTCATTTCAAGCAACCCTATTGACCTATACTGGGTGGAAAAAATAACAGCCCTATGGAAGGCAACTGGCTAAAATATTGGAGAAATCAAAAATCCATACAGAGATCAGATTATTTTTTTTATTTGCTCGCTGCGAGTCAGTTTTGTCAGTGTCATGTAAAGGCAGTTATAAAACATGTTGGTATTTTGGTGTGTATGAAAGTGTGTACGGAGAATTTATATTTTCTCTATTTTAGATAGTTGCTCTCTATTGGCGTTAGATTTTGTCACTATGTAGGAGACGCTGTAAACTATGTAATGTTACCAGTATAATAAATACATCGCTAGCCTTACCACAAAAAACTTAAACATTCCTTAGACATAGACATGTTTAAAATCAAAATTTTCTATGAACGGACATGTGTCAAACACGTTTTCAACGGATGTCTAAGTTTTTGTGGTAACACGGTAAATCTAGCCATAATGGTACACGGCTAGCTTAACAGCACATGTAGCTACAGCTTTATTATCATGGTTCCTTGACTAAGCGCAGGGGGGTTACTACGAAAATCGAAGTTCGAAGTTCGGATCGTGCGGTCCCTCTCACTCTCGTAATAAATACCATCAGCGTGAGCGGAACGGCATGAAACGAAGTTCGAATTTCGCGCTTCGTAGTATAGGGCCAGGTCCACAAAAGACATTTTTGAATTTCATCCGATTGTCGAAGAAGGGTTATTTTAATAAATATGTCCACGTTATTAAAAAAAAACATTAGTAGCGTCATGTTATGTTGCCCATCGTTGTTAATGATACTCTTGGCTTATGTTCCACCCTACCGTACGACGACGGGCTATTTGCGTGGACGTATGACTACTTACGTATTTATTTAAAACCACTAGTAGAATATTTCGTGGTATTTTTCGACTCCTAAAACTCTTAATGGAATATTTCCTTGTATTTTTAGAATGTTCTGTCATGCAATTTTGTTGAAAAAATATATACTTTAAAATACTTCTTGTTGAGGTTTCAAAAACCACTCTTAAATGTTTTAAACTAAACTTATTTTCGTTAATTATTAGGTATAATGTTGGTTTTTTTAGTTCTTGCTTTTCCCAGCAGTGTTTTATTTCTTTATTTAATGTAAAAAATACAGGGGTGAATCAAGTTTTTTGTGTTGTTTACTCTGTCCCCGGTTGTCCGAGTAACGTCTTCATATGTATTGTTTCATAGAAAAATGCTTAGGTTGTCCAGCAGGCTTATCTTCTAACGTTTCTGACGCTTGCCTTCGCAATCACTATTTCTTTCTGTCAAACGGTATAAAATGATGACAGAAAGAAATGGTGAAAGCAAAGGCAAGCGGCAGAAACGTTAGACAATACGGCCTCTGGAGACAAAATTTGTGTAACCATAGCAAAACGTAGCAAGAAAAAGTTGATTCACCCACAATTCCCACAAACCACAGATAATCCCTTGTGGGAACTGTAGACTGTAGGTTGGATGCCTGGAGATAATGATGAACAGATATCAGATTTGTTTATGAGCCAGTTTGAATTTAAAAACCAAATCCACATTAATAAAAAAATTGAAAGAACCAATTATGCTAAATGTAATACGAGTATTTTAGAAAAATAATTAATTAGTTTTTTTATAGTTTGGTAGGCTCAAACCAGAAGTTTCAGTGTAAATTGCAATTGTTTTTTCCACATTTTATTATTTTAGATTGAATAACAATCTCTTTATAATATCTATAGGTGTAATAAAATGTGTCTTGAAAATTGTGTATTATTTATTGTCAGATTTAATTACAAAACAGTGTCAAACAGGTGCATTCCCTGCTTGTCTAAGTAAAGAATTCCTGATCTGCTCAGTGACTTGGAATTTTGGCCCATGACCAGGAACAATCCAGTCTGCTGCCTCTGCAACTTTCAGTCTATTCCTCATTTGCTGCACAGGGTCATCACTTCCAGCTTCCAACCAAACATTTGGATCTTCTATATCTTCATACTTTTCAAAAAGGTCCCCTGAAATAAATTCTCAATTAACTTCATTCTTGTTCATCATCCCAGTCTATACCTATAGCCCCATATAGGGGATATTATGTGCATACATCCCACTGCACGGGCTTGGGCCGTAGTTCCCACGCAGGCCCAGTGCGGATTGGGAACTTCACACACACCATTGAATTTCTGTGCCGGTTTGCATAGGTTTCCTCAAGTTTTCCTTTACCATAAAGCTCATGGTATATTTCAAATGTCATTTTGCAAATATATTTCGATAAACTCGGTATGAGCCATGGCCTGAACTCGCGACTCTGCTTGAGAGGCCATAGGTCAAACCAGTAGGCTATAGGTAACAACACCAGAGTTGAGGTCACGCACACAACAACACGTCAAGTAATTAGCAAGTTCAACAGACTCAACATAGAATTACAAGATTGACTAAAAGATTGTTCAACCTATTCTGTTAAGAATAATTTAGGAAAATACATCTAGTACAAACAAAATGGAAAATAAAATATTTTGATATATTTTATTTAAATCAGATAAGCATATTTTTTTGCTAGTTATAAAATACAGATTTTTTTGTTGCAAATATTTCTTGTCAGTTCCAATTGTTTTATTTCAAAAATAGGTTACCTATATGAAAAAAAGAAAAAACATAATATGCATAGTATTGTGTAAGTATTTCATCATAAGATCATATAACACACATTTTCATTCACTCACTCATTTCATACATTTACTACCTTTTTTGCAATCTGTAATTTTTGTAGCTGTGTGTGTACATTCGCCTCAACTCTCATGGCGTTACCTATACCACAACTTCATTCTTGCTCAGTTGAGGTTTACTTTCTCAAATCATTAAATTCATGTAAATTTTCTAGGCATTTGCATTCAGAATAATCTGATTCAAGCCTACATACCACATAATGCAACTCTTTGTCCCCCTTCAGTTGTAACAAGCACTGTCACATCAGATTGTGTGTGTCCTGGAGTTGGAACAACTTTGACACTCTCATTTATACAATATTCTTCCCCTAAAAAATTAAAGATGGCTAATAAGTAGGTCATTCTAAATCAAAAGGTAATTGGTTTAAAAGGTAATTAAAATTTAGCTACCCTTATCAAAAGGATGCATATAATATTTATCTCTAAAAGACACACTGTAACCAACTATGTGCTTGGCGTTCAAAAATAAATTATTGTTTCCAATGTGATCAGAGTGGCCATGGGTAGACACAACATAGTGAATATTGTCCGGTTTCAAGTTATGTGTCTGCAGTGCTGTAAATAAATAATGTTAATTAAAGATACATTCTATACAATATATAAAAAGCAATATTTCCTTTCATGAATATTGGTACTAGAGGACACAGGGATCATTTCAAGGTTTTTTAAGTTAATTTTCAATTTATTTCTTAAACTTGGTTTAACCTTGACAATTTAATACATGCAGATACTACAAACTGAGTTTAACACTTGAGCGAAATTTACTTTTATAAGTATTTCTGTTTTTTGCCCATTATAGTAAAGATAAAAAAATTTAGATTTGGGGTGCAGCTCTGAAGTAAACAATGAAAGGAGCTTCTTATGTACCTATTAACATACAAAGGTATGGGACTGGGTGTTCTAGTGCTTGGTGCTAAGCAGTTTAATAATTCAATAACCAGTGATAATTTTCTCTGAATCCCAGGCTGTCATGGTGTCAACAATAACATAGTGTTTGCCTGTAATTAATATGCAGCTACAGTTGGCGATCATTTGATCTTTGCCGGTCATCGTGGAATAACCTTCGTATAAAACTATAACGCCACTCATATTTCCTGTTTTTAAATTATGCAAGTGTACTGTAGTAACTTTTTTAAAGAAAGAAATCGATTCGAAAATTGTACTGCAGTCGAGCGAAGCGAAATGTCAAAACTGACAACTTTTTTTTTATTTATCCTCTGTTATGTAAGGCTAAGCAATTTTAATCCATACTGCATTGTCTTTTGCAAAAGAAAAGCGTATCTAGCCGCTAATAGTACAAATTTTTGCATTCTTTTACAATTATTTGCTCATTCAAATTCTACTTTTTTATGTACGCAGGAATAGATAATTAGAAGTGTAAATTGGTCAAAGGTAGCGTATAAAATAAACATACCAAGATCAAGATGCATGGCAGTGTGTACGCCAAGCTTGTACATATTTGGTACTACGAACTCAAGTGGACTCAAGCACAGACTCAAGGCAATGCAAACTACCTGCAATTTTTGATGTTTCTGTTTCTGATTTTTGAACGTATTGTAACAGCCGTCAACGTCATTCCATTTTGGTGGCCGTCCCGCCACCCTCCCTCGCCTTTCGCCTATTAATTTCCTCCCGCGGCGTTCTCAGCTGTCTCTGCCGGTTATTTTTAGGTTAAAATTCTAAAATAAATTCAAGAAGCCAGCAGAGGTACTCACATGTACGTAGGTTATTTTAAAATTTTGAACGTGCGCATATTATCTTTATTTAAGAAAATTGCGCATTTGGTAGTGTTATACGTCTCGTGCCTCAAATTTATTCGTATGTATAAGTGTTCTTTGTTTACTCAGGGTTATGAAACAATAAGAGGATCTCTGTCGCTTGCGGAGCGCCAGATTAAAGTGAACCATGTCGGGGGATGTACAACCAAGGAAACGTAAAGATAAGAAGAGGAAGAAAGGTAAGTCTTCCGAATAGAAGCTTATTATTGTTGAATGAGTGGTTCGTAATTGGTGTCGTATTTGTATTAAAGATGATTTGGGAGTAGATGAGCCGCGCGGGACGTCGGCGGCGCTGGGCGAGGGCGACTCCTTCATGCACTCGCACCACGACCACGGAACTGGCGGCCATTGGTGCGCCAAAGTTATATTCTTCTCGCTGCTGGCCATTCTAATCGCGCTCATTGGACTGATCATACTAGAAAACCGAGGCCTTTCTGAATGTAAGTTATCTTGTTGTTATGCTAATCAGCAGTAAAACTTTAGTTCCCAACTTAATTGCTAAGGGCCACAGTTTTTTTGGCAATATTATTATTTCTTAAGCCAAGTAGAGTCACCTTTATAAACATCAGAGCTGTTGAAATTAGCACAAATATCTGAACACAACCATACAGCCAATTGCGGAAGAAAACTCCATTGTTTATGATGATGGTAGTAAGTGTGGTAAACTATTCAATTTTATGTACTCCAATTTGAAGAAACTCTAAATTCTATGTAATTAAAAATGTGGAATCAAACCAATATTGTCAGGCATACATAATTTTATATTTATGAATTTTATTATTTCAAATTTGTTTACACAAAATATACATATTTACAGAAACATATTTTAAGACAAAAATAAAAACTTAAATTAACTTAATCTAAACCTAAAAACCTGTATTTACAAATATCTCCCAGATATTTGTTTAATTTTTATTCATCAACCAACATTGAAATTGTAAATTGTTGTTTCATATAGTTTTACAGAATTATATGTCCTGAATAATTTTTGAAACATGGATATTGTAATATGTATACATATTATATTTGTATATAACACATTTAAAAAAAATTGTCATTAGTGGAAGCAAATGCTGTGCAGTCGCAGTACTCTGGAGTTCTTGAAGGTTGGCTGGAAGATGCTCCCGAGGATGATCACCATGACACACATACACTGGAGCTAAATCATCATGTAAGTAATTGATTCTTATTAGATTTTCCTGTACATTTCAACTACCATATGAGTATGTTTTATATTGTATAAGCTCATAGAAAATGATCATCATCATCATTATTTGTATGAAATAAATAAATAATAATAAATAAATATTAGGGGACAATCTTACACAAATCGACCTAGTCCCAAACTAAGCAAAGCTTGTACTATGGGTACTAGACGACAATAAACATACTTATATAGATAAATAAATACTTAAATACATAGAAAACATCCAAATGGGATCATATTTCCTGTATTTTATTAAGGATATCAATGAAACTACTTTCAACTTTGTTTACAATATTATTACACAAAATGCCAATTAGGATGATGAAGATGATGCAGAACATGATGAGGAAGTAGAACATAGTGACGAAGTAGAGGGTGATGATCATGATGATGATGATGAAACCCATGACGATGACGGCAATGATGATGGAAGCCCAGAAGATGACGAAAACTCTCAAGATGATGAATATGAAGCACAAGATGGTGACGATGATGAGGAAGCGCAAGAAGACGAAGACGCTAGTCAAGAGCAAGATTTAGAAGCCAATGAGGTGATAAATAAATATATGCTACTTATTAGTGACATTTCTAACAAGTGTTGTTCAATTACTAACAACAGAATTAGATTAAAACCAATAATTTATTATTTAGCATCATTTAGAAATGTCACATTATATTTGTTATTAAATAACAGGATGAAGATCTCCCATATAGAAAGTATTATCATGGAAACGAAGCGGAACCTGATGATGATGAGGATGATGATGACGACGACGACGACGACGACGACGACCTGGAAGAAAATGAAAAGGCAGATGACAATGATGACGACGACGAAGAAGAAAATAAAAAATTAGGAAACGAAGTAGATGAAGATAACGATGAAGATGATGATGATGATGAAAACAACAACCAAAGTTTAGAAAATGATAATCAAGAAGATGAAGCCGACGACAATGACGATAACGACGTTGATGAAAACAATGACCCCAACAGTGAAGCAGACAGTGAAGAAAATAACAATGAGGTGCAATATGCGAGTGACAATTTGATTTCAAAATTTAACAAACTATGATTGGCACTAACAATATCTAAAGCTTATTCCTAAACACTCAAAGATATAAAACTGTTTTTTTTTTCTGGTTTAATTTTAACAAATTAAGCTTTTGGACATGTTTAATTAATTATACGCCATTGTAACTATTTATATTATTCGGCGCAAAGCTGCAAAGAACTGCATAATGCTTAAGTGTTTTTTTTATAACTTTCTTCTTTCACTGTTATGTTCCGCCACTTATTTACACATAAGTTGATAGAATTAAATACTTAGTATTTTTTATTTGGGTCCAGAATTATCTTTAGGTATGATGCTGCTACGTGCAACTTCACTTGCATACCATAGAAATTTGTCACTTTCACAAGATAAAAAGGTAGCCTATATTAATCAAGGGTACAGTATATTTCTATGAGTTAAAAAGTTTTCAAAATCAGTGCAATACTTTCAGAGATTACCTCTTTTCTTTTTTTATACACTCCTACAGCCTACAGTTTAGGTGCATGATGACCTGTATGTTTGTTATAATATAATAATTACAGTAGTAACAGCTTAGTACTTTGTTGATAAACATTTAAAATATGTTCATAGGACGAAGAAGAACACGACGATGAAGCAGATGAAGACACGTCGTTAGAAGTTGAGAAGATTGAACAGGAAGCTTCTGAAGAAGAACCAATTTCTGCTGAGCTTCCCACTCTGCCAGAGCCTGATGACGATAATGATGACAGCAAACCTCAAGGTAAAAATCAAGTTTAACTTACACTTGATCAGTTTGACGACCGCTTTAGCCTAGTTGGTAGTGACCCTGCCTACGAAGCAAGAGGTCCTGGGTTCAAATCCCGGTAAGGGCATTTATTTGTGTGATGAGCACGAATATTTGTTCCTGAGTTATGGATGTTTTCTATGTATTTAAGTATTTATTTATCTATATAAGTATGTTTATCCGTTGCTTAGTACCCATAACACAAGCTTTGCTAAGCTTACTTTGGGACTAGGTCAATTGGTGTGAATTGTCCCATGATATTTATTTATTTATTTATTTTATCAGTGAATAAGATGTTGTGCATTTTGACTTCTGAATAAATTTTTATGACATTTAGGATCCAAACGAAGAAAAGGCAAAGTAAAGGAGACATCTCTCGATAAAGTATAAACTGTTGGTTGTGAAACCTAATAAATTCTCTGACTACCAGTTGGGGCATAAACTACTGTTACTAGATAAATTTCTATTTTCCCATTCTTCGCATGGGTTTATAAGTGGGATGATTTTGTGTTTCGTGTCTGTTGCAGATTCCGTAGAAGACGAAGCTCCTGAGGCAGGTGATGATGATGATGAAGTCGATGCACCGGATGATGACTTCTTGGAAGCGGACGATGATGAACCTGCAGTGGAACGCATCACAGCGCCGGCTGGAAAACCTTTTGTTGAGGTAAATTAATCCAGTACAAGGTTGCCCAACCTTTTTAGGCCAAATGGACGAGGCGAAAATCTCTGACGGGCTAACTGCGGTCATTCACTAAAGTTAAGGACCTAAAGTTGATCTAATACAAGGAGTGTGTTCAGAAATTTATCATTGACAAAATAGTAACAGTAACAGTAGTACGTTTTTGTGATGCATAGATCCCAAGATACATTTTAATAAGTAAGAAAACAAAATTATACTACAACTTGAGATTTTAACATTAACAATTTAATTTGTGATAAAAAATTTCTAAAAATTATTTTCGAATATTTTTTTACTCAGGAAGAAGAAGAAGAGACGTCATCAGAGAAGCCAGCAGATACGTTAGCCGAAGAAGAGGAGTACGAGAAACGACAGGAGGAGCTCCGAAGGGAGGAAGCACAGGCCTCACACAGTAAGTAAATTGTTGATTTGTTGGATATGATGGTTTACATGCTTGATTGATGATCCTTTCAACTTCGAGACGATATGTGCTCTGCCTTTACAGGCTAGGGACAGGGGGCGCTTCTGATTAGAAATTCTGAAATCTCTCAGAAACATTGATAATATGAGCCGCATTAAGCAGTGGTTTCTAATCTTTGGGTAATTACCTTAAAACTGGTAAAATAGGGACGACGGAGAAGTCAATATTTTACAAATGCGTAAACTTCTTGCACGAATTTTTGTTTGTTCCTGGTTTAACAGCATTTATATCATTTACGATCCAAACGCCTGCTCTTCCAACCTTACCTGATTGAAATGAGTACTAACTTGTATTCTTTGCGAGCTAATTAATTTGACTACGCTTTGCTTAACCATTATGCATGATAATAATTAATTATAATAAAAATTCGAACTTACTCAAAGCAATGTACGTAAAAAATTTAACTAGTTTTATGCAAAAACACAGAATAAAGATTCATTATATAATATCTTTTATTTAGCCCCTCATACTTGCTTCTTACTCGCAGCTCGGTTTTTTTTTTCATTTGACTCAGGAAAAAACATATGTAGGCACTTACACTGTTATTCGTACCAATGTGCTTTTTGGTGACCATGACTACTACACGGTTCATTAAAGTTGCTTACTTTACACTAGTTAGGGTTCTGTACCCAAAGGGTAAAAACGGGACCCTATTACTAAGGCTCCGCTGTCCGTCCGTCTATCCGTCTGTCACCAGGCTGTATCTCACGAACCGTGATAGCTAGACAGTGGAAATTTTCACAGATGATGTATTTCGGTTGCCGCTATAACAACAAATACTAAAAAACAGAATAAAATAAATATTTAAGGGGGCTCCCATACAACAAACGTGATTTTTTTGCTCGTTTTTGCTTGATATCGATTACGGCAACAGGTAGACACTGGAAATATTCACAGAATATTTAGTTATATATTCACTTTTAAAATAAATAATTAAATTAAAATAAAATAAATAATTAAGGGGGCTCCCATAGAACAAACGTGATTTTTTGCCTTTTTTATAGATAATGGTACGGTACCCATTGTACCATTATCGTAGTTGAAAATGGCACTGGAAAGCTAAACATCAGAAAAATTCGTTCTGGCTTTTTTTCGTAGCAACAGTTATAATACCCTGAGATCAAATAACGTCATTTTGTTAACTACTCTACAAATTTCGGTCTAATTTGATAAGGTGCCAAGCTTTTATACTATAATTAAAATACTTAATCAATTCCAGTTCTGAGATCATGCAGCTGTTTACAATAATTATGATAGTTCGAATTTGTTTGCGTTGCTGCCAGGCATTACTTCTATTAAAACCCCTTATATGTAATATGTTATGTACTATTACGAAACTAAATTACATGTTGATGTTGTCCTTAATTGCGTTTTTTCGGTGTATGCTTACTTGTGATTGGCTGAATACGTGTCAGGCTTTATTATAGGAATGCATTACTTAAACTTGCCTTACGGATTGCGACAGGCATGTCATAAGTACATAGTCATAACCATAACATAGGAATTAGGCATATGGCAAAAGACCCAATTTCAACGATTCAGCTAATTCGATTTAGTTATCATGCAGTTAGGTATCTCATTCGTTTATATATACTACAACGTGGCGCATTGTCAGTATCCTGTAGTACCTAGTATATAATAAAAATAAATAACGTACGACTGACAATGCACCCTGTGGATTATAGAAATCATAAAATTTTATTTCGCAAATAAGGAAATCTGTCATCTCGACACCTAATAGGTATTATTATGAAAAAAAAATCAAAATTTTGACGAACCTTTTTCGATTTTGTCTCTTTGTGGAAATAAACAATTATTTTTTCCAAATTAATTAATCTTTGAAAATGAAGAAGACACAAAATAAAATTTCCCGCGGGTGTATTGACCCCCTTTTCCGGCCACCACCACCGGTAATAGGCTTGGCAATTTGACGAATTTGTTGTGTACGGTTAGTAAGGGGTTTTAAACGTATGGGGCGTGTGTTGCAGTGTGGCTGAAACTGTCGGTGGGGGGAGCCCTGCTGGTCGCCACGCACGCCATCGTACGCCGCGCCACCGCCTCGAGTGGTGCGTACAAATATATCTAGTAAATATCAGACTTTCATGCTATGCGGTATATTCCCTGATGCTAAGACACAATTTTGCACAACAGATGCGCCAACCGAACAGCGCATCTTTCGTAAAGAAGAAACGCCCGTAGACCGACGCATGACACTGATTCCGGAAGAGCCGGCTGAATCTGGTAGGGATGATTACGCATTTGCTACGTTAGTTCTTCGCATTCGTCAGAAATTTACACAGATTTCTTTACACAGTTCCGATAAAAAAGGTGACGCAAGAGAGCACACAACATATACCTTCTATCGTTAAATCGCCCCCGACTTTCGAGGATAGTGAGGAGGAAGTAGAAGAAGAAGAAGAGGAACTAGAGGAACCCGTTGTTTCTAAAGTAAGTACGAATTGCAATGTTGAACATTAAAAATAACGTATCGAATAAATTAAAGTGATGAATGAGTAGAAGTAACATTTCACAGGTCGCTCAAGCTGCGCAATCAGTGAAGCAAGGCGATAAGCAGGAACTATACAGTGACGAGGAAGATGCGGAAGAGGAAGTTGAAGAAGAGAAAGTTATTGAGCAGAAAGCAGTTCCTCAAGTTGCTAAACCACCTACTCCGGAACCAGATGATGATGTACCTGATGACGTTGAAATAATAGAAGACGAGGAAATCGAAGAAGAAGCTGAAGAGGACGAAGAAGATGAAGAAGAAATATCCGACGTCGATGACGAAGAATTACTTACACGTCTTGAAGCTAAATACGGCCGTCTCCCGGAGCCAGAAAGACCGCAGAGACGTAGTAAACACAACTTAGTTTTTGTGTTTGCATACCTGTTATATGCATTTGCTATCGGAATTAAACCTTTATTAATCGCCTAACATTCTGAGCATGACTAACCCAATGTGAGTTTGTTATTTTTATACATTGTAAGTCTTTTTTAGGATGTCTAATATAACTTGAACACGATATTGAATGTACTGTAAAGTTATGGGGACTCTTGTCTCTTACTTGTTTTTTAGTTTTCTCGTATGGGTGTACTTTTCTTTTTTTGTAAGACGTCGATTTGTAAAAATACGTTAGTGGTCAGTTCTCACTCATTTCTTGTTGTTATAACCTTAGTGATGAAGCTAATTTGTTTGCAGAGGATGGTGGCAACAGTATACAAGACGAGTGGCCTGGCGAGCCCAGCGACGCTTATTGGCGTAGGCAGCTCGATCAAGCCGAACAAGAGTTTAACCAGGTATACTATGATGGTTAATATCTATATCGGTTTAGGTCATCTGGAAACAAAAAAGATAGAGTCAAGTGACTTGTGAGTAACATCTGTTATTCCTTGATTAGTGATACGATAAGTTATCTTATTGCTTTCATCCATAGTTGTCCCATTACAGAAAATGTTTTATGACTGTAACTAATGTAGCGTAAATTAAATATGTTCCCCCGATAGTAATTTGATATTAACATAAAACAATATCAATGCAAAAATCTATTGGGATACATAATTATAATATTCGTTTATTTATAGGAAGTTAATTGTGGCTATCCAATTGGTCTCAAATAAGTTGGTGTATTCTTTATTTGATTTGAAAGATTAATTTATGACTTAACTGTTTTTTCGCATGAAACTCACTGCACATTAACGACTGCATGATTATTTTAAAAGGATGCGCCAACTGTGTTTTTATGTAGGTAGAGTTGGGACCCCAATGTTAATAAAATAAAGTAATTCTAATGATAATGATACACGAATTCAATTCCAGGATTGGTTGGACTAACTGAATGCATCTATTTATCTATTTTAATTTATTTACACTTTGTTCGTTGTGCCATTTTTGAAATGCTCCCCGGCAGCGGGGCCGGTCGCGACCCGCGCCCGCACCCCGCGCGCGTCGCCCCCGACCCGCCGCCGGCGACCTAACCATAGACTAGATTAGATTCATCTCTACAAGTGACCAAGCATTCAAGTGTGGGATGTGTATGTGTGTGAGCTTCCCTTAAGTGTGTTGTGTACTAACATGGAGGGCGCGTGGTTGGCGGCAGCGGAGCGTGCCGGCGCGAGGCCGCTGCAGGCGAGTGCGCGTGCGCGCCACCTGGCGGCGCGGGCGCTCGACGCCGCGGCCGAACACAAACGCGACAACGCGCTGCTCGGCCGCGCCATTACAGCCTATCTCGAACTACTCAAAATGAACGAACGCCTCTCGGACAAGATACTTCTCGAAGTCGCCGAGAGAACTATCAACCGGATACAGTTTAGAGGTGAGACTTGGTGCGCTACGCATTGTTTATTATTATCTCACTTTTATTTCACTGGAGTTTTTGTTTCTACGTTACTTTCTGAATTGAGTTGACAAATTGTTTTTCTTTTCTAAAGGCACCTACCTAAATGCGGAGCCTGTTTACCGACTACTCATACGTAGGTTTCCTGATAATCCTGCTCACAGGACCAACTTGACAGTTATATTCTTGATGGCCAACAGGTTAGAAATAGGTTAAATATAGGTTCAAGCTCTTTATTTACTAACAACTTTGTAATGTGTCCGACTGCTGGATTAACCCTTGCTTCTCGGTTCATGCATTTACACACATATTAATCAAATAAAAAATAAAAAAACTAATTATTTAACAATAAAATATTCAATTGTTTTTAGAGCTGATCTGGCCGAAAATGTACTTAAAGAGACTCTTCAGCGCTGGCCAGACGATCGCCTCAGCTTAGCCCAGTATGGATTCGTATTAAAAACCCACCATAACCGCCTGGAAGAGGCGGTGGACTTCTTACAAAGAGCGCTAGAAGGGGACACCGGCCAGGCGGCCGAGCCTAGATACTACTACCACTTGGGCGACACCTTGTTGTTACTAGGCCGTTTCAAGGAGGCCCACGAAGTTCACAAGCGGGCCGCCGCTCACGGACATTTCCTCTCACCCGCCCAACGCTCCCTATACAACGTCCCGAGGCTAAAAGGCCAGCCGTGGTGGAACATCGAAGACACGCCCTACGCGAAACTAGCGCGCGCTTTGGAGAAATCCTGGCGGGCCATATTGCGGGAAGGCGAGGCGGCGAAAGCGTTGTACGAGCAAGAGAAGGAAGGTTTGAAGGAGAGAGGGGAATGGTCGCAGTTGGATTTGTTTGCTAGAGGGCAAGAGATCCCGGGGCGGTGTGACCGCGCGCCCGTGACGTGCGCGACTGTGAGGGCCGAGGCGGCGGCGGCGGGCTGTCGCCGCGGCCAGGTCAAGTTCAGCGCCATGCGCGCCGGCACGCACGTGCGGCCGCACGTCGGGCCCACCAACTGCAGGCTCCGGATGCATCTCGGACTGAGCAATACCAAAGACACTTTCATACGCGTCGATCAGGAAACCAGGTCAGTGAGTCCTTAGAGCGTTCCCACTATGGCGTGTGTCGGTCCGTTTTTAGGGTTCCCTAGTCAACTAGGAACCCTTATAGTTTCGCCATGTCTGTCCGTCTGTCTGTCTGTCCGCGGCTATGCTCAGAGACTGTTAGTACTAGAAGGCTGTAATTTGGCATGAATATATATATATATATATATCAGTCACGCCGACAAAGTGGTTAAATAAAAAAACTAAAAATATTTTTTTTAGGGTAGGTACCTCCCATAGACGTAAAGTGGGGGTGATTTTTTTTTTCTCGACTAACCCTATTGTGTGGGGTATCGTTGGATAGGTCTTTTAAAACCATTGCGGGGTTGCTAACATGATTTTTCTATTCAGTGATCTGTTTGCGAAATATTCAACTTTAAAGTGAACATTTTCATTAAAATCGACCGTCCCCCCCCCCCTCTAAAATCTAAACTGTTGGGTGGAAAAATTTGAAAAAATTCAGAATGGGAGTAAATATATAAAATTTACTACGAAAATTATAGCGGCTAAGATTGCTTGGAAATTATTTGTAGTTTAAGAGTAAATAGTAGCCTAAGGTATAAAACATACCTAAATGAACTAAAACAATTACTTTGCTCACCCGCGAACAAAGTAATTGTTTTAGTTCATTAATATGGACCTCCGCAAAGTAACGCCTGATTCAATAAATAACATACCTAAACTTGGATGATTTCCGTACACATACGAAATCCTTAGAAAAATATTACTTGATTTTTTCGTAATGGCTACGGAACCCTACCATGGGCGTGTCCGACACGCTCTTGGCCGGCATTTTAATCGTGCGTTCCAGTGGCAGAACATTTTATATGAAGCCACTGGAACGCACGATTAAAAAACGGACCGACACACGACATAGTGGGAACGAGCTCTTACTAGTTTATAGGGGTTTTCGATAAAACTGTACCCTTTTCGTAAATAATATTCCTAATTTTAAATGCATTTTTTTTTGTGTCAGTTCTGTGACGACCCATATACACCGTGAAGTTTTAGTGGTTGTTTTCCCGAAACGAGGTGATTTAGTATCGATGGTACAATCGATTTATAATTACTATTTTGACTAGAGTCAAAAATCCAATTGTGAAAAACGAAAGTCAAAAATGACCGCAAACCAATAGTAACGCTTCGTTGGTACAAGTAGCGTACGATCGTACGATAGGTTAGGTACCAACGAAGCGTTACTATTGGTTTGCGGTCATTTTCGACTTTCGTTTTTCACAATTGGATTTTTGACTCTAGTCAAAATAGTAATTATAAATCGATTGTACAATCGATACTAAATCACCTCGTTTCGGGAAAACAACCAATAAAATTTCACGGTGTATAAAAATCTCGTGTCACGGTGTTTGTTACCGAACTCCTCCGAAACGGCTTGGCCGATTTTCATGAAACTTTAAATCACCTCGTTTCGGGAAAACAACCACTAAAATTTCACGGTGTATATAGGTTTTTGTGGCAATTGTCTGTGATACCAACAATTATGTGTTAAGTCGTTTTAAAAAAAAATGTACACAAATTAAGGGCTTTAATTAAAACAAAACTTAATTGAAATATTATTTATTTTTATTAGCAATACGGCTGCTCACCGAATCTAAGATTATTTAAAAGCGAAAAAGTTTTTCGGGTGCGCCGGCGGGATTCGAACCCACGTCTCCCGGGTATGCGCCCCAACCTGGATGTTCTACCAATTGAACCACGTCGCTCCCAACCGACTTCCCCGAAATTCTTAACTAAACTAACTAACTTAATTCAATTAGTAGAACACCCAGGTTGGGGCGCATACCCGGGAGACGTGGGTTCGAATCCCGCCGGCGCACCCGAAAAACTTTTTCGCTTTTAAATAAAACTTAATTGATTCCTTTGTGTAACGAAAATTACCCATATAAAAGTTTGTATTACCAAGGATGATATAGACTGGATTGGCAGTCGCCATAGTAGGTACGGATCGGCTGCGGTTTATATAGCCAGAGGCTTTGAAGGCAACAATAAGACTACAGATATTTCCTATCACTGCAAATGTATTATTATGCAATATTTTTGAAAAATAATATTTTTTTTGTAGTAATATGAAACATCTGTAGTCTTATTGTTTTGCCTTCAAAGCCTCTGGCTATATTTCAACGCCATCTAGATTTAATAATCGAACTACAAAAACCGCGGCCGATCCGTACTATGGCGACTGCCAATCCAGTCTATATCATCCTTGGTATGACTAACTTTCGTTACACAAAGCCCACAAAGGACGCGATTTTGTTTTCGTTAATTAAGCCTTTGTATTTTTTGCAAACGACTCTTGCAACAGGCCGCGAATGCAGCCTATCACCTGGCAGCGAATACTGTAACTCGGGTGATTTATTAAGCATTTCAGTCCGGCTGACGAGTTAAGGTTTAAGGTTTTCGGGGATGAAAAATTGATTTAGCTTGGTCTTATCTCTGGGAAAACGCTTGGTACCAAGTTTCAGTCCGAGCTCGCCCGGGTGTAACGATAAAATGAAAATTATTTATGGAATTGAAAAAAAAAGTACAAACCTTACTTTTGTCCTAAAGTACCGCCTAAGACTAATATTTACCTTTTTTTTATTACAGACAGTGGAAAGAAGGCAAGGTGCTAATTTTCGACGATAGCTTCGAGCACGAGGTGTGGCATAACGGCACAGGGTCCCGGCTCGTACTGATCGTAGACGTGTGGCATCCAGAACTCACAGTGGCCGAGCGCAGGCAACTACCTGCCATTTGATCACACCACAGCAACTCAATATTCAGTCCTAAACAATACCCATGAGTCCTCGTGTACTTTATAGAGACCAAATAACAAGTAAGAATATGTAATTGCCGAATGTACTAAGTACTACATTAAGTACAAATGGTTCAATTGCTTGAATTAAATTAATTTGCTGAAATAATATTCTAAATTTAAAAAAACTACTCGATGATCTGGGTTTTAAAAGTACAACTGTTACATAAAATTGGGACTCTTGAGGCTAGACAAGAAAGATCGATTTCACTGCTATTTTATCATGTGGTGTGATTTTTTTTTATAAACCTAAAAGAAGTACTTTTAAGTGAATGAGACAATAATATGGTTGGGTTTACATGATTTTTAAAATATACAGCTAAAATCAAAAATCACAATTGTTTCTGAAGAAAGTAAGATATTTCAAATTCCATGCGTTTGGTTACCCATACTTTAGTCTCAAAGCATTATCAGTTATGATGAGTTATGATTCATATCATATTTTTTTTTGTATCCTAGTCTCCACTAAGGTACATTTAGAGAAATCTCAAAACTTCTGCATTTTTCCTTGAGATGTTGATTGTAGACAAAATAATGTGATATTGATTGCTTGAGGAACCTTGTTAGATTAGTTTAGTTAGGTTAGTTTAAGATTAATTTATTAATATAAATGAATATAATTCCAATGCTTGATTACAAAAACTTGTTTTTTTCTTCCACCTACTAGGGCTATTAATTTGAAAAAAACCATTATTGTATTGTGTAAGTGTGTGTATTTGGTATAAAATTACCTGAAAAGTTTGCCTTAAAGTTAGACTTAAAACTATTTTTCGTCTTAAAACTAATAAAGCTCGTTTTTCTAGTACAAATTATTAAGTATTGGACCACATTTGTAAAATATAGATTCACATTTGAAGCTGCAGATACATTTAAATCTTAAAGACAACTTATTTTAACATACATGCACAATAATCAGATCTAATGTTGGTTGCTCTTCTCATATGGACGGACAAGTTACACACTTGGCAAGATAATTTAATGACAAAATTACATAAGTAATACTTAGTGTGCTATTCTTAATTTGCACTGATATTGTGCAAAAATTGTGTTAGTAAAAAACTTACGATTTAGACAAAAATAGACACTGGATGTTATTTATATTGCAAGATTTATGGAATGATCTTTATTCAGTACTAAAGTAAAAAGTAATTCTAATACATACTATGAGATTATCATGGCAGCAATATCGTTGTTTGTAGATTTTGCTCTAAAGAGTATAAAAAAAAGGATGATATAATACCAGATTTGATATGTTAAGGTCACAAATTATACAAAATAATTACCAATTCGCTTCCAGCATTCACCAGGACGCAATCATAGTTTTAATAATTCGGTAGGTATTAATTGTTAATGATATTTCCTAATCTTAATACAAACAAAGAAAGAGATTAAAATTTTATAACCCAAAAGTCAATATTTTCCTACTATTATTATTATGTTGGTCAACTTTTTCTTAGTAGCATGTAGTAAACATATTTTTGGTTGCATATCTACTTGAAAAATCATACAGAATAATACAATCAACAGAGTAAGTATAACAAACAGTAATTCCTATAATTAATAGTAAAAAGGAATGTAAATGTATTTCATACATCACAATAAAGAGATTCCTATTAGAACACAGAAGTCTTAAAATAAAATGAGCATGCCTGTGCAGAGCTTCATTACATTAAATAAACTTAACATTCTTTATTCAGACATGAAGCTGACGGCAGGCAAATACTATAGCTAGGTAGGTACTGTCACTGGAATAAGGCACATAAGATACAGTATCAAGTTAAGACATGTTGTAGGGATCGTTTATTTGTTGGTAGGCGGGTGGGCCGGGCGCCTGCGGCGTGGCGCGGGCGCTGTAGGGCGGCGCTGGCGGCGGCGGCGCGTCCCAACCCCCCTCGCCGCCCGCGTACCCGCCCCCGCCCCGCCCATACGCACTAGCCCCGTACGGCGACTCACAAGGCGACACCATATCCGACCTACTGTCGTAATTAGAAGCATCATACCCTTGTACCACGTTGCCATAAGTAGGATTCGATTCGTAATTTCTTGAACTATCGTATCCCTTACTAGGTTGGTTGTAAGGTCCTACGACATCATACCCTTTGCTAGGTCCTCCGCGAGACCCTGTATCGTATCGCTTAGTCATAATCGTGACAGACTCACTGGGTGGCGGCGGATCATAGACGTCTTGAGAGCGAGCGTTGGCTTCCGCTTCAGCCGCGTGGTAGGACGCGGGTCGTGCGGCGTGGAAATTGGAATACGAGGAATGAGCAGAGGTCGGACGCGACGTTCGCGGCTCGCGCGGCAGTGACGCGGTCGACGCTAAGTATCCATTGTTCCTATAAGAACGTCGAGATCTACGCACAGACGACCCATTCCCCCGCGAACCGGACCGGCGCTTAACCCGCCGCGGCGTCATCGGCTTCAAAGAGCTTTCACTTATATTGTTCTCTGTGGGACTTAGTTCTATTGTGTATACTGGTCGCCGAGGTAACGTTCCTTTAACTGTAAAGATAAAATTATTCATAGAGATAATCTTGATTACCAAAAGTGTTAGCAATTATACCTTGACAAGCTCGTGCGCGGCGCTCGGCGGAACCCTGTCGCAGGGAGCCTCTGCTGTCCTTAGTGAGATTGTCTTTAATAAGTGCGGCAAATGCTGACTGCGACAGGGTTCCGCGGAGAGCCGCGCACGAGTTTCTCGGACTATAAGTATTATCCTTATTGTTACCTGATGCAGGTTTTCTTCTCTTGAATGATTGGCGTGTTAAGAGTATGGAAAGTGGTAATGCTGTGGCTGCCAGGAAAGCAGCTACAGCTGATTGTGTAAGTTCCACATGGTCCCACTTGAGGAAACATCCGTCTACACGTGTTGGTCGCCAGGACCCAGGTCCATCATCTTCACTCCAAACAGGCTGGCAACCCCAACCATTGCCTTCCCACCAACTAATGCTCCCAGTGTAAAGTGACAGTAAACCATTTTCCTGGAAAAGAATGTTAAGTCTAATTTTTTTATAAAATGAGTAATGAGGTTAAAGGAAAGTTTAACTTATTTTTTATTTTTACCCTGTTTAAAGTCCCAAGGTTAAGATAGTAACAAATCAAAAACACATTCCACATCAGCCACAGAAAACTCCGTATTGCATACTGAAAAAAAAACAAGTTGTTAGTCAAAAAAAAAACAAGTTGCTTTATTATCAATGATTGGATATCCCGGTGCAACATGGTGGAATTTCCAGTAAAAAACATAAATAAATAATATGGATATTTTCTGGTGCAAAGGTTGTCCATCGCGGTTCAGAGGGGCAATGCGGCTAGTGTGTTGGGCACATTTGCGCCTGGTGCGATCCGGGGTGGTTTATTTCACTGACTTTATATTTTGATTTTTATTTTATTGTATTTTGTGTGTATTGACAATTTGTTTTATTCGAAGATTATACTTAAATATTTTAACAAAACTAAACTTGCATATCGCGAGGACTACTCCGGACTATTTAAACATTGTAAAACAGTGGACGTCTACAATAGGTTCTGTTTGTTGATTGTAACCGAACAATGCGACTGTATTGAACAGTTACAGCAAAAAACTCGTCCGGAACAGCTGCGCCGTTTGTATTACCTATCTAAATATCTACTACCAAAAACCACTAACGTATATGGTATGGTAAGAGAACTGATAAATATGTACTGCCATCTATTTTGAATACCTTGCCAGAGGAAGTCTTAAACAAAATGTCAGATTGTAAATACGAAAGAGTCAAATGTAAAAAACTAATTAAGAGCTATTTTATAGGGTGCGGCGGGGTCGCGGATCTTTCCTAGCTGCGGGTAGGCCGGGCGGGGCTGGCCTGCGGCGCCGGCGCACCCTACATTTGTACATTTATACTTAATTTTAACATTTAATATTATTGTAAGCGCGGACCGAACCGCGCGATCTCGCCAACTGTTACATAAACCAGTTATGGTTTTTAACAGTGGCTAATAATGTGAAAAATGTAGAAATCTATTATATGAGTAAATAAACTAAAAAAAAAAAATAATATGGATATGACCAAAAGTCCCGGATTTTGTTTGAAAAAAAAAGGATATTGATGTGATAGGTATACTTAAACAGGCAGTTCAATACAAAATCTTTTCATTAGTAATGCATTAGCATTGAATATTTTTTACGTTAATGTGAACTCTTAATAGTCTTAATAGTTAAACAGGTGGTTTAATAACACGTCGCCACATCGAAATTAGAGATCTATTTTGTGAGCTATGCCAACCCAACACGCTTGGGGGAATGTGGCCAAACAACCCATCATCACAGATGGCGACGGTGGACATCGTGGGGATCTCTGCTGCCGCGGCGTATGGCATGCACAGAGGGAGGCGTTATTTAATATCCATGTCGTAGACACCGACACTCCCTCTTATATCCCACGTCTTTTGTTTGAAATTCACTCACTGCATTTGACTTTCCTGATTTTGTCAGTTTTTAAACTTTTTAAAATTTTATACAAATATATTATTAATATATTAAATAAAAATAAATAAATAAATAAATATCACGGGACAATTCACACCAATTGACCTAGTCCCAAAGTAAGCTAAGCATAGCTTGTGTTATGGGTACTAAGCAATGGATAAACATGCTTATATAGATAGATACATACTTAAATACATATTAAACACCCAAGACCCGAGAACAAACATTCGTATTTTTCATAAAAATATCTGCCCCAACACGGGAATCGAACCCGGGACCTCAAGCTTCGTAGTCAGGTTCTCTAACCACTAGGCCATCTGGTCGTCTAATATTGTGTTTTGAGAAAATATTTATTTTACACATCAAAATCTTACTAAAATGTATTGAATGTAATATAATCAGAATCTTATTCAACAATATACCTAAGTCGTGGAATCCCGGGGCATATCCGTATTAGTATAATGTTTGAGGTCATTCACCCCGTGTTGCACTGGGAAATCTGATCATTGTTTATTATATCTAAAATTCCACACATAATTTAAAAACATATTATTAAAAATTATCTTTAAAATGCAGGCTGGATGCATCTGGTGGACTGATCCACTCAAAATAAATGTAATGAAAATGTATAAATATAAGCTAAACACACAGCAGGGTACAAAACGGTTCCAATGTGACAAGCTTCTGGGAGGTTTCTAAAGGTTACTAAAAAGTAGTTTATTTAATATACAACATTACTTGAAAACAATTTAACAGATTTCATCATTTGAAAAGTAATATATATTACTGATTAGTAATACTGCCTTTGCATGCCAGTGTAAGAAAGAGATAGGTCAATAAGTTCACAGTAAGTAGAATTGCTATCTCTTACACACAAACAGAAAAGTTAATATTATTCTATTCAGTACATAGACAAAACTAAGTTGAAAATTAGTTCATACTAAACAAAGTTATCAAAAACTACTTAAACACGAAAATGGGTCACTGCATACTTAAGAGTTAATCATCTCACAAAGGATATGACTCAGAGATGAGTACACTTACCACTACCAGGTACCGCGTGATATATTGGACAGCTCCAAATGAGCCAAATATAATTAGCAAAATATTAACAAAATTAGCGATAATGGGTAACCACATGAACCCCAAAAAGTCGAACACTTGGCGCTGAACAGTAATGATCTGAAAGAAAGAATTATGTTAGTGTTTATGAACATTCACAACATCGAATTGCAAAATCTAATTCCTACATACCAGTTCTATAATGCACAAACTCAATAACACCGCTCTTAATTCGCAAATTGCCATTTTTTAAAGAATCAGTTACCCTTACATTACATTCACTTGTTATTTTGTACTTGTTTTTGTTGCACTTTATTGCACGATGAATATTGATATGTTAAATTATCCATACTCAATTGAAGATGATAAGAATGTAAACAAAACAACTTTAATTGGTGGGTTTGAATTAAATTAGATAAAAATGTACGAACGAATGCCTATATCGAGAATTGTAAAGCCATAGCCAAAGCGTTTTTTTTTAACTAACTGTCATTTAGTAAACAGATAAGGAAAACTAAAGGCAACCACAAACCGAAGCGCGGGGCGCCGACGGAGCGTACCAGCGCGGCCAATAAATAACACTGAATCAAATCATGTGTGCCGCGCTGCCGTTGTGTCACAGCATATTTGATTCAGTATTATAGAGCGCGCTGGGCACACTCCGTCGGCGCTCCGCGCTCTCGATTTGTTGTAGGTGGCCTTAAGGGAAAAAAATTAAGTGACAGTGACAGATGTGATATGTGTGATTCATGTGATGTGTGATTGTTTGTCTGCGCTGTGGTGTATTCATATTCACCGTGATTCCGTGATTAAAAATACTTTTATTTATTTCCTTTAAATTGAGTCTGCTGAGCAGTAATTGTTCGAAACTTATAGATAAAAAAGGTAACGTTCTTTGCTCGCGCGTAGATAGTAACTAAACAAGCTTATACGAAATTGTATTAAACAATAAGAATTGTTGTATTAAACATTCGATGCCGGTAACTTGTAATTTTAATATTTCAGAAAAAAATGGCTTCTGAAAAACTAATTCCGTTGGAATCTAACCCAGAGGTTATGAACAAATTTCTTCAAAAGTTAGGCGTACCAGACAAATGGTCGATAGTTGATGTTATGGGCTTGGATTCGGAATTGCTGGCGTGGGTGCCTCAACCGGTGCTGGCTGTGATATTATTGTTCCCCGTATCAGAGTCATATGAGCAACACAAGAAGCAGCAGGAACATGAGATTTTGTCGAAAGGCCAAGAAGTTTCTAACAATTTGTTTTATCTGAAGCAGTATGTCAGTAACACTTGCGGTACTGTCGCTATGGTTCATAGTGTTGCTAACAACACTGACAGGGTTGAACTGGCTGATGGTGTCATGAAAAAATTCTTGCATGAGGCCAAAAACCTGGATCCTGCAGCTCGTGGAAAGTTGTTGGAAATAAATGAAGGTATAATAAATGCCCACAAAGAGCTGGCTCTGGAAGGTCAGACTAACACTCCTCGTGCTGAAGACCCAGTCAATCATCACTTCATCACTTTTGTACACAAAGATGGAGCTTTATATGAATTGGATGGAAGTAAAGCTTTTCCCATAAATCATGGACCAACTACACCAGATTCTATGTTAGAAGATGCTGCTAAATTATGCAAAGAATTCATGGCCCGTGACCCTGATGAAGTTCGCTTCACTGTTGTTGCCTTGGCTGCTACTGACTGAAAATGCAAGTTTATACAACCAACTGACCACTCCAACACATATTTCTTCAACCTGCCAAAAATTTTAATCTGGTATGCATGTTCAGATTGTGCCTAAAATGTTCAGCTATAAGTACTCTTGTAATTTATTGTTGTGATATAATGCAATACAAGACAACTTTTTGTGATATGAAGTAAATATTTATAAGAATGCGAGTCTGATTATTTTTTGCACTGTAAATATTCATACCTTAGAAATATTACACTAACTCCATTTTTTTTACCTCCATAGTGCAACATTGTAATAGCCATTTATGTAAATGGCAGTTACAATGTCATGCTTCTCAGGTAGACTGGGAGTAACAATGCAATGTTTAAGTACAGATAATCTTATTATGATGCCAGGACCAGAGGCTGTATTGTCTAACATAATACAGGTGCTGCAAACACATTCACCGTTTCTTTCTAGCCTCATCCTACACTGTGTGATAGAAAGAAGTGATAAAAACAAGTGTTAGACAATAAGGCATTAGATTTATATATAGGTCTGGAGGCCCCAGGCAAAACAAAAATTGCTGACCTATTGAAATATGGATATTTGTTTATAAACCTACATTGTGTAGGCCCCATATGCCCTCCCTGAAATACGGCCCTGCATCATTTGCTACATATTATATGACAGTAAAGAGATCTAGTGCCTACTATTATAATGACTATTGAGTGGACTAATGAAAACTAGCTAGGTGTTACTTTAGTTATAAACAGTCTTCTGCAGCATGTTGGGAGTGATAGCTAAGATATACAGGGGGGGATAATCATCTAATGCATCTTGATTTCTTGACAACAGTGGTATAAAAGAGAGGCACTTGGCAATAAATAAGAAACCATGTAGCAATTTATAAAGAGTTATACTTTTTTGAACTCTTACAGTAGCTTCACCTGTAACTGTGCTAAATAAAATAACAATGTAAACAAACCTTGCAACTAAATTTTAATCCACTTCCCATCATCCTTCCAATGGTCTGATTGACTTGAAATCTGGTATAGATAAATCAAAATGATAATGCAATAATTAAAAAAAACTAAAATGTAACATTTTGTGTGCTTACCTTGTGCCTACCCTACCTAACCTACCCCCTTTAGGGATACAGGCATGATTTTATGTATATAAATAAATAAATAAATATCACGGGACAATTCACACCAATTGACCTAGTCCCAAAGTAAGCTAAGTAAAGCTTGTGTTATGGGTACTAGGCAACGGATAAACATACTTATATAGATAGATACATACTTATATACATATTGAACACCCAAGACCCGAGAACAAACATTTGTATTTTTCATACAAATATCTGCCCCAACACGGGAATCGAACCCGGGACCTCAAGCTTCGTAGTCAGGTTCTCTAACCACTAGGCCATCTGGTCGTCAAATAAAAATAAATATATATTAAGATATTAAGTATGTAAAAATAAAAAAGTCAAAATTTCAAAAAAAAGTTTTACTGCTGAAGATCTGGATTTGTTTTTAACTTTTAATGGAGCATTCAAAACAAAAATGAATAAAGTAATCCAGTCGTACTAACATTAAATCTCTTTAATAGTAAAAAAAAAAAACAGTTTTATTGGCTTTACCTACTATCTTATCTTTCATGCTATTTACCTTTTGTTTTATTGTTTTATATTTATAGTTTAACAGGTGTGTGCCAACTATAATTTTGTGCATAATAAATGAAATTCTTTTTATACATAAATATTTAATTGGTATCACAAAAGCTTGCTTTGCATTGCACTTTTATTAAATCTATTACAAGAATACTTTTAAGCTTAACATTAGAAGCACACAGCTTGAAAATGACCTACCATCTTAAATTTCAGGTAGGTTTATAAAAAGTGGAGATTTCAATTTTCAGTCAGCAGCAGTAAAGGCAACTACAGTGAAGCGTACTTCATTAGGATCACGCAACATAAATTCCTTACACACTTTGGCAGCATCTTCTAACAAAGAATCGGGAGTAGTTGAGCCATGGTTAATGGGAAAAGGTTTACGCCCATCTAATTCATATAAAGCTCCATCCTTGTGTACAAAAGTAATGAAGTGATGATTGACAGGGTCTTCAGCACTTGGAGTATTAGTTTGCCCCTCTTGTGCTAGCTCCTTGTGGGCATTTATAATGCCCTCAGTTGATTCCAACAATTTGCCACGAGCAGCAGAATCAAGTCCATTGGCATCTTGTAGGTATTTAAACATGACCCCCTCAGTCAGTTCAATCTTGTCAGTGTTATTAGCAACACTATGCACCAGAGCAATGGTTCCACAAGCATTGCTTAAATTCTGCTTCATATAAAAAACATCACTAGAAACTTCTTGCCCTTTGGACAAAATCTCACTCTCTTCCTGCTTTTTGTGCTGCTCGTAAGACTCAGATATCGGGAACAGCAGCATCACAGCCAGCACGGGGCGCGGCACCCACGACAGCATCTCGGAGTCCAATCCCATTACATCAACCATGGTCCATTTGTCTGGAACGCCTAACTTTTGGAGAAATTTATTCATTACCTCCGGATTGGATTCCAACGGGATAAGTCTTTCAGAAGCCATTTTTCTCAGTCAGTCCTGCAACTATACAAAAATTAAGGTTACCGGCGTCGCAAGAAAAATGTAAGAATTATTAACGTATATATAATGAATGAATTTTCATTTCTAGTTTTACCTGTTACTATTTAAGACAATGTTGACTTCTGGAATAGCCGCTCTGAAATGCCGTAAAAGGCGTAAAACTACTGCGGCTGTCTGGCTTAGGTGGATCAATACACTCACTCACCTACCCTACCCTACATGACATTCACAATTTCACTTTTATTATGCCATTCATAACGTCACAACACAACAGTGACAGACAGGCACCAACAGGCACCCACAGACTTTTTTTTATCCTGGTTCGTCCCACAGAAATAGGAAACAACTGGAAATGCGGTATTCTACTATAGATACATTTGTTATACAAATATGTGTGAAGTCGACATAAAAACAAAAAAACACATATGGTCTCTTTCTTTCTAAGGTGACTTGGCATATGAAGAAAGAGATGGCATGACATTTGTTTGTTCTATGCTCGGAAATATTTTGACATAACGAGTAGACAGCATTTCAGGCTGCCGCTTGTGACAGAGGCTCTAGGTACTTGAGCTGTCAAGTGAACGATAACTGCGCAGTTTTTAGTGTTTTTCAGCGATTTTTAAATACTATTCCATTTGGTTTTGTGTTGTGGATATCTATTAATAAAAACGCAATATGGCTCCGTGTTCCATAAAAGGGTGTGCTTCACGAAAAACGAAAAATCAACCGAATTTAACTTCTCATAGGTTAATAACGGTTTTTTCATCAAATAGTGTCATTAGATTGTAATATTTACTCAGTGATAGTAAATTTTGGTAAGCTTTTGTCGCTGCCATCATAGAAGTGCAGATTTTTCTCGATTTATATTTTTGTATTTTTGATTTTGATGAATTCAGTACAATTGTCATTCTTCATTAGTGTTGTGCTGAATATCAACATAAGTAGAACTGAAATAACTCCCATTTTTTCTGACCGATGTCTGTTCTAATTTGACAGATTCCCTAGAATTTTCTTGCTCAGAATCAAGAGCGCTATTGACTTTGATGACTAAAAAAAATGTCCCCAATTTTCCATTCCTTTTTTTTGGTTTCATATTTGTGTCGAGCCTTATAAAACCTTTTTACGAAAAAAAAACAGAAAAATAACTGTACGGTACACTTTTTTAGGGTTCCGTACCCAAAGGCTAAAAACGGGACCCTATTACTGAGACTTCGCTGTCCGTCCATCTGTCCGTCTGTCACCAGGCTGTATCTCATAAACCGTGATAGCTAGACGATTGAAATTTTCACAGATGATGTATTTCAATTGCCGCTATAACAACAAATACTAAAAAACAGAATAAAATAAAAAATTAAGGTAGCTGCCATACAAAAAACGTGTTTTTTTAATGCTCGATATTAATAACGGCAACAGGTAGACGCTTGAAATATTTCGCTTTAAAAATAAAATTAAAATAAAACAAATATTTAAGGGGGCTCCGTACAACAGACATGATTTTTTTCCGTTTTTATAGATAATGGTACGGAATCCTTCGTGCGCGAGTCCAACTCGCACTTGGCCGGATTTTCTTTATGAAAATGAATAGTATGTACTTGTGATTTTTAATAAATAGACCCCAACATTTTCTCCTGTTAAAAAAAGTAAATGACACACTTACATTACTTACAATCCAAACTGCAATTGTGAAAAATTCTTGTATTATTTTTGTTGTTTAACGGGCAAATAAAGGGCATTTCATACTTTGTTATACTTGTTATTTTATTTAGTCAGCACAAAGTAATCACACACTACTTAATTCCTGCAAGTTTTTGAAATAAGCGCGTTCGGTTTTATTGTACATTTTGCAGTTGATTTTCACAATTTTTTTTATGATTTGGTATTTTGACTATACCTAAAAGACTCTGTGAATAGACATTGCAAACTTGTATGTTGGTTTTTAATTATTTTCTTACATACCTTTTGAACTATTAATTTTGAGATACCTTTACCCATTATAATTTCCAAAGGAATATAACATTATAAATTTTCCATAACCGAAGTAATTATGAACAAAGCTAATTTCAAACTAACTTTTCCACTAAGAAACTTGAATATTACCATTGCTGCTTGAAATGTCCGCTAACCGTTCAAGTATCGATATCGACTATTTTGGTTTCGATGTCACAACCCTTGAGCGCCATTGTTTGTGACAACTTTAAGTATACACGCATGATTTGTAGGTATCACAGATCCATTGGTATAGGTCTATGGTTTGTCCGTTCGGACAGGCTAACACCCACAGACTACTGTCAATAACGGCCAATTTTTATCCATTCATCCTTTAGGGATAGGCAAAGGAGACATAGTCCATACAACCATGTTTGTAGCCAGTCAACTGCCAGATTTTCTATTTATTGGTTGCAAGGCCCGATTAACCATTATGCAGAGTAGGCAACTGCCTAGGGGCCCCGCATTGCGAAAGAACGCCGCGCGCGCAACAAAAAAATTAAAAAGGTTTCGGATTGAAAATTGAATTGGAAAATTTGTATCCTCGATGACAATAAGATACTCTTGCTATTTTTCGATGCATGCTACCAGTTGATTTGATTTGACTTCTTGAAAAGTGCAGTTGGTATTTGGTTAAAAGAGGGCCCCGAAAATTGCATTGCCTTGGGGCCCAAATATTGTTAATCCGGTCCATTTGGTTGGTCAGGAAGTTTAATCTTAAAGGAGCACCATATGCGCTGGCATATTTATATTTTCTGCATATCTATTATATAACAATCTCGTGTCACGGTGTTTGTTATCGAACTCCTCCGAGACGGCTCGACCGATTTTTATGAAACTTTTTTCTCTGTATTCGTTAGGTCTGAGAATAGCTCGTAGGCTATTCTTCGCGGACGAAGTCGCGGCCAACAGCTAGTAAAAGATAAAAATAATTAATGAGCCTACATCGTTCTTTCACCGCCACTTTTTCTTGCATGAAATTGAATTTATGCAGTGAGTCTGGAAAGTGTTCAAGAAGTTCAAGTTACTCAGCCGGGAATCCTTAAAACCAAACACAAAAAATTGTCTCTGAATAAACAAGCACGAAAACTCTCCATAAGGTAAACGTCCCTGTGCTCGACACTGACCCAATACATGGAACCTTCAATCTTATGTCATAGTAAGAGACTGTGACAGATGGGTGTCATCTACTGGGCGTTGAGGTGTCGAGCATTGGTACGTTTACCTTACTCACATGCACGCCTTTCAGCGGATGTTCACGTCGTGAATGCTGTCTTCCACAACAGCAGCTCTTTAAATTTATTTTATTAAAAACTTATATTCGCCTCTAATGCAACCAAGGTATAGGCAATAAATTAAAATATACAATTTCTATGAGGCCGTCATATTTTTGTTTAATGTTAATTTATTAACAGCATGAAACATACACAACACATTCATTACAACAGAACTATGACTGATAAGTACTTCATGGAATGCGTTAGGCAATAACAAAATATATGTAAGTTTGTCTATTAAATTAAATCTGAATATTCTTAATTTATGTAAGTCACAAATATAATAACTTAATCTTATCTAAGATTTACTACTATAGCTGATAAATACATTCATCAGTTTATGATAAATAACATTTTTGTCAATTATAATACAAAGTCATGGACATTTTTATCAATTTAATACTTACCTAGCAACAGTAAAAGTAAAAGTTGAGAGCTCTTTAGGTACGTAAACCTGTATTCTCATTAAAACAGATAAAGCTTAACCATTTCCTATCCGAAGAAACTATCATAAAGTTGAAATAGGTTACAATATCACATATTTAGATGAGATTATCTACAAATCTTAATAAAACATACAATAAAAAATGTCTTTCGGTATAGTACCGTCACGAGCTGTTATATAGGTATAGCTATTATTTAGCTTAGCCTATATTATGTGTCCTATTGCTGGGCAAAGACCTACTTGTGCTATATACTCTATGATCTTGCAAGGTATACATACACAACTTATTGCTCGCAACAGTAGAATTGCATTAGGAAATTGTGCTGTTTCTTGTCACTAATTAATCTAAGTTATCATTCTAAAGGTGCCGTCGCTGAATCTTCTGATACATTTTCTGCTGCATCTAAACAAAAAATATGAAATTTAACGTATGTAATATATTAAGAAAGTAAATATCCTCTGTGTCAAAGAACATGCAAGGACATTAAAAATATATGTCTTATGAAATACAGTCTTCTAAGGGTTAGTACACACCGAGTTAATGAAAAATGTGTGAACCAAATTATACATCATCAATATCATCATCATCAGTCTTGTCATAATAAATAATTAAGTTAGTCTATATTCTTTAACAATGCTTATCGATGTAGTGCATATTGTATTTCCATCGAGAAAACTCGGACCTCAATCGGAATACGACGGCACCCGAAGTGTCAATCAATCTAATATATAAAAATCTCGTGTCACGGTGTTTGTTATCGAACTCCTCCGAAGCAGCTCGACCGATTATTATGAAACTTTTTTCTCTATACTCGGTAGGTCTGAGAATAGGTCGTAAGCTATTTTTTATACCCCTATTCTTCGCAGACGGAGTCTCGGGCAACAGCTAGTTATTGTATAAAATGATTGACATTGTTATATCCATTAACATGGAACTTTATTATTTATATAGGTGTCTTATGACAAAATAAACGAATAATGTCTGTACGATGGGTAGGTACTGAAGCTAATTGAGAGAGCACCATAAATATGAATTTTTCCGATAAAATACGATGGAAAACCATTGTGCACTACATCTGTAATAGTCACATTGACAATATTCTGTGGTGGTCTAAGAATCAAATTTGTTGACTGAACTTTCTTGCACCTTACAATACAAACGTCTAAACTGATTAAACATACCATCATTAACTACAGCAATCAAGTCGGTAGTAAATTTAGGCAAGAGCAGAGTCAGCAACAGGCCGGTAAGAGCCGCGCCGCCGCACACCCAAGATAGTACGAAGCGATAGTAGCTGGCAGCTGCACTCTCCGCGCTGTAATCAAAAGAACTCATCTACTGATAAAAAAAAAAACACAACCTTTCTCATGGACGAAGTTTAAAAATCACGCACGAGAGAAGTAGGTATAACCAGTGTAAATTGGAAACAGTAATGTATTGTACTATTGATTTGACGGCCAATATGTAGGTACAATTAATTGACGAACAATTTTTTCGGCCAATCGAAACTTACAAATTTTGTCTGGGTCTTAAAAAATGGGGTGATGCCGCAACAGACTACTCGACTATACTGTAGGTACTATCTCTTGTGTTTCTTAGCGTGAAAACAGATTTTCTTGACGTATGATTACTTGCTAAGGAGTAGAACATCTTTAAACAGCTATTAAAATGTTTATAGTAGGTGAATGAGTATTACGAGTAGGTATGACTAAGTCGATGAACCAGTTTTGAGTTGTATTGATACGGAAGTCCTAACATTTACATATCAGTAACTAACTTAGTGTAAATTGTGTGCACAGATGGTGAAACAAATGTGAATATTGCTATTATTGCAGTAATCATTTCAACAATAAGTACCTGGGCGACCGAGCTTCACTCGCACTAAAACTCGAAAGCACGTTTTGGCTAGTTAAGTGCCTATTTAACATTAGACACCGTTATAAATATTCGAGGATCGATTTGAGTTTTTCTAGTAAAAACCCTTTAAATCCTTTTACTTGAAGCCTACATGGAACAGGAAAGAAACACTGACTACATATGTGTATGTGTGTGTGTGTGTGTGTGTGTGTGTGCGTGTGTGTGTGTGTGACTGTATGTGTGTTCTTCTGTAGCTTAAGTCGCTAGGTATATTTTTATAAATTTAAGCAACGAGGGTCATGCATAAAATCCGAGTAATAAATTAAAATTTGAAACTTATATGCAGCCTACTTACATCCCATTGCTGGGGACAGGCTTCCTGTCAGAATGAGAAAGCTCTGTAGTTCCCACGTGGACTCAGTCTTCCAATATACCATTCAATTGCTTGACAGGTTATTTCATCGTCGTAAATTTCAAATGTAAATTGGCTTGTAAAATCCGAAAACTCATAGGTTCGAGCAGGGATTCGCAAATCTCCCAATTCTCCGCCTGACAGGATTGCCTTCCAACCACTAGGCTACCACGAAATAAAATAATAATCAAACTAAATATCGTGTATACGTGTGCAAATCTTGAACTTACAATGTCTGAATGATGACAATGGCAAAGCCGCAAGCCAGTTTGTCCGTGAAGCTCATGAGTCCGTAGACGAAGGCCGAGGCCTCCGTCTGCGACCCCACCAGGTCCGCCGTCAGCGCCAGACTAGTCACCAGCATGATGGCTGCACCAAAACCTAAAATTACAAGCACTTACAACATTTCGTGATTTTTCACTCATAATTACTATATTAATCTTGATTAAGTGCGAGTAGTTCGACTAGTGCGAGATACGGGTACTGATTCTAATCGGAATCAAGTGCGGGTAGTTCAAAAAACTCGAGCGGTTTAATGAACTTGACACCCTACACTTCAGTTGGATTCGATTTGTGGCATTCGAACATGGCGGCTGTAGACAGTATCTAATTTTGGTACTTCTGTTTCTTTGGCTAGTTGTAATATAATTTTGATAGAGTTTTATGCGGCGTTTAACCTTAACTGTTACAGTGATCTCAAAATTCTATATT